>OW387145.1:32352586-32952586 GCA_936440205.1 Lepidonotus clava | reverse complement strand
TGGAATATTTTGAACTACTTCAGTTGGTACAAGGACGCCGCCTTCTGGATAATATTATAAGGTCCTCTTTATAGGCTAAAGGTTTGATAGCGTAGTGGTGCACATGTATTGTTAAAATGTTGCCCTTGCAAATTACTGTGTGAACATAGACCTATGAGTTTTGTAAAAGGGGCGATTCGGGTACAGTAAAAGTAATGGAAATGTCACCTTTACAAGACTACTTGATAAAATCTGAACGCATTCTAACAGTGTGAGATATATATGCGTCTTATGTGAGTGAGGGATTAATCATGAACGTTCATGTAAGTTACGTATTATCTATGCATAACCTTTATCAATAGGTTAATCTACGAAAATATACAAGAATACCTTGACGTAATGTACAATAAATTCATTTATTTAAAAGCGTTACAAATTGTCAATATAACGTTTTCATGATTTTAAATAAATTCAAGATGTCCACGCTTCCTTTACAATATTACACATACCGGTACTGCACTTACATATATCTTATAATAATAATAGTATACACACAATATATACATGGATTGATAATTTTCCGTTGATTCCTGACACAACGGATCAGAACTGAGTTAAGCAGAGAACGATAAGTGTGAAATATCGGATTTATTTAGATGGCACTTTATAAGGAAATTCCGTTTGAATAAGATTTGCGATTCAGAGGAGTTACCATGCTTATGACGAGGGACGATACAAACGCAAAGAATACTGACACACTATATTTTCTCTTCTCCGTAATAATGAAACAATAGTTCTAAATTAGGACCAGCCCAAATTACAACACTGAATATAATGTTTGTTTGATCGGTTCACATGAACATAAATTTCCATCATCGTTGGATTGTCTTCAACTGGTCCTGAACATCATCCATTAGCAGCACACTAAAACGACAAAAAATATTTGCCTTAAACACAGTTAGAAAGGATAAACGATTAACTGTAAAAATTACTACTTTACTTCTTAAATCAATACTAACTTGTACTAAACATAAAGTAACTAAGATTGGCGGTCATCTTGTACTGTAGTACAACTTTATAGATGCCTATAGATTTACATTTTACGATTTTCGACTGTCCTCTTATTTCTTAAAGTTGCTTGTTTACACAAAATTGATTGAGGGGAGAAACGTCAAGTAAAATTGTTTTTCAAAACCCCCATGTACCAAGTGAAGATTTCCACATCTAATCAGTCCAAACAGATAATATCAGGACTTTTATTAAGAAATACTGTGTATTACGTACCTCCGTTCTATTGCTTCCGCCCTGAAAAAAAGAAAATCCACATTGTTTTAATTTAGTTTTCAGTTTTGAAGCAACTATTCACAACTGTATTTTTTTTTGTAACTATACGGGGCGTTCCACATCAGTACAGCAACGCTTCACGCCACCGTCCCCTCTCATACAGCCAGCCTCGGTAAATTGTAAAAGTGACTGCATGTTAGGGAAGGCCATTCGTGAGGGGAGGTACTACCAGATTTTAAATCAAAAGTTCAATATAATAATAACTTTTTGCCACCGCGCCTGGCTGCATGGATACATGCCTGAGTGGTTTAAATAGAGTGGACTGACTTAATTTTCCATGGAAAATATGCCTTTCTATTAATGATGGGGAAGATATTATGTATTGAAAGTAAATCCTGACACTGATACCAATTGTTTCGTCCAATTCTCAACATAAGCTAAGATATGCTAAACAGGCGCGGATTTGGGTAAAATGAGGAGGGAATTACTTTTCTGGGCCTTGGGTACCAACAATAGATCATCAGTGTACCGCTCTGGGAAATCTGTTTGTTACAAGTTCTGTACTAATGGCTTAGTACTTTTAATATATTGTCATGATATATAATCCAACAAGGATCAGGCTTAGCAAGTCTACTTCTAGTCTAAATATCTTGCGCTCCTAGCGCCACCTGTTAACCAGTATAAAAGGTGTTGCAAGGTAGAGAGCGAGCAGTTAGTGGTTAGTAGTCACTAAAGTTTTAGTGAGAATGTCAGCTAAGTAGGTTTAGCCAAGGAGTTATACTTGGAGTAAGTACATCGGCTCCGTGTAACAGACTGGTGTTTACCAATACCCATTACCTCGGACATAGGATTGTGATAGAGCTGAGTACTAGAATGGTCTAGAAGGTGTTGGAGCAACTCGTGTTCTAAATGTGGTTGATTGCTGATAGGAGATGGGAGGTGGACTGATGAAGACTTATACATGGTGGCTTTGACTCGGGATGAGATGTTTATTGAATAAAAACCCTTTCATATTAAGAAGCTCCCTCATCGTTCATTTCTTTTGAACTATTGGGAAGTGAACGGACAAACTTTAAACGCAGTCTGAATTACTCAGGCATTCTGGAAAACAACTCATGAAGACTTGGATATACACGAACCTTACGCAGTCTTAAATCTAACATTAACAATAGTTCATTTGGTGGAGATTACCCGAAACATGACTTTTATCGTTTTGCTCATCCTTGATGTCAGCCACCGGTGATTTTGAGGCTTCTTCTAACGCCAAGCCTCAATCTTTGCGGCCCGCAGGACACGATGTGTCAACATCATATACAGGAAATGTGGAAAACCGCCACCAGGTAGGTGATTCCTTAGACGGGGAGGCACCGAGACAAGGGGTCTCAGCCAGACCCAAGCAGCTCGGCCCCGGAGGTACTCATAATCACCAAACCCGTGGCAGAGGTAAACCATTTTCCTGGCACCTAGGGTCCAAAGATAGGCCGGTTCTTGACGAAGGACTTGAATCCCTAAAACACTCAGGACGAGTTGAAGGGAGGAACCGTCTCCAGGAATATCAGCAATATTGGAATCCAGGGTACGTACCACCTACGGACCGCGAACCTGGTACGAGCTCTCACTCTACTTGTGAACCCGATGTGAACAGTCTGTGGTGTGAACCCGATGCGAACAATCCGTGGTGTAGTCAAGGAGTTCCCTATCGTTTACTACCTGCAGCAGGAGGACAAAGTGAACAGGAAACTTTCGATGAGGATTACTTATTTCCCATAAAGGACAAGAAAAATCGACAAAACACTGCAGATAACTCCAGCCCATCAGGGGGGAGACGCCCCGCAAATCCGGTAATTCAACCTGATGGGAATTCTCTCACCTATCCACATCCCCAACGACTTGAGTCTATCAGTCACCCGCTGGTAACACCGACTCACCCCACCCCGGGGGCGTCCATTCCTGATTCCACTGTAGTTAAAAGGAAAACAGTAGGTAGGGACAGGGGAGTGGAAAGGGAAACAGAGGGAAACAGCGAGAAAATAGGCAATTTACAACCCTATCGATTAACTTACGGTGTAGAAACGAACTTAGACCAAGCTGGTAAAAGAGCGGAAGCTCGGGCCTTTGATCCAGCCGAAATATTAAAGCAGTGGGCAGACTCAAGCCCCGAAAAGCACATAGATTTAGAGAGGCTAAGCGATCAGGATAGTGAAGAAAATGTAACGCTTAAAGCACAAGATTTTAACACTCTAACTCAAGAATTGTATGAAGAATACGAGGACGAGTACGAGGAAGAAAATAGCGAGACAGAACAAGCAGCCGCAGATGTCAGAGGGGGTAGTCCTGATAGAAAATTAGCTAGAGAAGATAAATCAACCTCGTCTTCATACGAACTTATTACCGAGGATGTTTTAGACACAGGTAAGAAAGCTAAACTAGAAAGTGAGGACGAAATTAGTGTAGAAGAAATACCTGTGAAAGAACAGTGGGACGATCACGATATACAAAACCTCCACGAAGATAATATGGCGGTAGGAGGCGTACCTTTGGTGAATCTAGTAGGTGAAAGGGATGACCAAAACCGACTCCAACAACCCGGCGAGGGGGGAGCTGGTGGTGTAGATCCTGGGGGACCTCGGCCACGGGGCCGAGGTGCGCCGGCAGGAGGTGGGCTAAACCTTGGGCCTATACAACAAAATATGTGGCAGCCTTTCTTTGCGCAAGCAATGGGAGCCCCTTTGCAGGCAGGTCAGGGAAGAGGGGGAAATCAACAGGCTCAAGGAGGCCAGAATAATCAGGCCGATCCACAAGGGCCTAACCCTCCTCTAAATCAACAGGCTCAGGGAGGCCAGAATAATCAGGCCGATCCTCAAGGGCCTAACCCTCCTCTAAATCAACAGGCTCAGGGAGGCCAGAATAATCAGGCCGATCCTCAAGGGCCTAACCCTCCTCTTAACCAACAAGTCCCGGCAGGCCAGGATAATCAGGCCAACCCACAGGGACCTAACCAACCTCAAAACCTTTTCAACAACCTCCCTCAAGACCTGTTTAATAACCAACCTCAAAACCAACTCAACAATCCTCCTCAAAACCCTCTTAATAATCCCCCTCCGAACCGACCCAATCTTGGGATAAACCCTGGGGGGCTGCAGCAAAATGATGGGGGTGGCCAACCAGGCCAACAACCCGGCCAAGCCGTGCCAGCAGGAGGTGGGGTCGAGCAAAACGTGTTCCCTTACCTATTGCAGGCGATGGCGGTCGCAGCCAATCTTAACGCAGGCCGAGGAAGAGCGGGTAACCAACAGGGTCAGCAAGCCCCGGCAGGCCAGAATAACCAGCCGAACCCACCAGGACCCAATAACCCTCCCCCAAACCAGAACAACAATCCTTTCCTAAACCAACTCAATAACCCTCCTCCGAACCCACCGAATCCTCCACCGCCCGGACCACCGGGACCGCCGGGCCCACCAGGTCAGAACAACCCTCCAAACTCACCGAATCCTCCACCGCCCGGACCACCGGGACCGCCGGGACCGCCAGGTCCGCCGGGCCCACCGGGACAGAATAACCCTCCAAACCCGCCAAATCAACCAAATATTTGGGAAATTCTACCACAGTTAGGTCTGACACTGGGGCAAACACCAGCGCCAGTGCGTGAAACGACTCACAATGGTCACCAAAGGGGACCAAACATTAGGTTACCATGGTTTAGTGGAAAGGAAGACGAGCAAATAGAAAAGTATTTCAGGGAATTAAAACGACTAAAAGCTATCTATGACTGGTCGAACGCCCATCTCCTGAATATGGCGCTGTTAGGCCTAAAGGGAAGGGCAGACGACTGGGCAGGAGCGTTAGCTGAGAGTGAGAAAGACACATTTGAGAAGCTAGAAGCCCAAATGACAAAGATCTTCGGTGATCGAAGGGCTAAGTGGCAGAAACACGCAGAGTTCTGTGCCCTTAAACAAGGAAAGGACCAGAGTGTGATTGAATTCGCAGGTGTCCTGAAACAAAAGCAAGTTAAGGCAGAGGCGAGTGAAAGCATGATGTTAGCTGTGTTTTTAGAAGGATTAAAACAGGGCGTAGCCAGGCAAGTAGCTATACTGGACCCTAAGTCGTTCACCGAAGCGGTGGATTGTGCAACGAGACTAGAATCGTTGGACAAAGGCAAAGGGGGAACTAAAATATCTAATGCAGTGAGCGAACTGGCTGGAAGCCAAGAATCAGAGGAGACCGCGGTCCTAAACTCCATCTCCGAACGATTTGGAGTGGTGCTGGCCCGACTGGAGGCCGCTCCATGGTTCCAGAAACCAAAGCCAGGGCAAAGCGGGACTCCCCAGAGTGGTGGTAACTTTAAACAGCAAGGTTATGAGAGAAAGGATAGGTACGAAAATCAGAAAGGTGAAAGAAATTCAGATCAGAAGCCTAAATCCAATACCGCCCCGAACAGAGAGGCAGATAAGGGAAAGAATCTGCCAACTCAACAGAAAGTGGAGAGACCCAGGTTGCCTTTTGATGAAAGTAAGTTTTGTATCATTCACCAACAGCATGGTCACTCTACAGAAGCGTGCTTGTGGTTGAAGAATAGGTTGAGGGAAAAACCCCCGCGGATCTACAAAGATAGCAAAGCCAGTGGTACCGAACAAAAGAATCAGGGAAACTAGAGGAAGGGTCCGTTCATTCCACGATAGAATTAGGCGCAGTGGACGGACCGGCTAGGAGAGAGATCGGAGACGAAGCATTTTTCTTAACGTTAAGATTTGATGATCAGAAGGAGGTTAGATCTTTAGTAGACACAGGAGCGAGCGATTGCTTCATGTCCACCCATTGTAAACGGCAGATCCCTAAACAATGCATTTTAGATGAATGGAAGGTATCGAAGGGAAACATCAGTTTGGCAGACAACTCGTCTCAAGTAATACTAGAACAAATTAGATGTAAGTTTTCAATTCAGGGATCGGTGGTCTGCTATGATTTCAACATAGTGGACGATCTATGCCACCTAATAGTAATCGGTAGAAACTTATTAACAGTGCTTCGATCAGATTTATCTCTACCAGGCGCAAAGATAGAAGTGTTTTGTAGAAACCCTATAGTTAGCAAAGAAACAGTGAAAATTCCGCCGGGGAATGAATGCATCATACCGGTAACCACTCGAGAGCCGCTGGGATTAGACTCGCCAGTCGCTTACTGCGCACCAGCAGTCACTGCCCCGGTCCTAGTGGAGGGGTGCGTGAATACGGTGGGAAGTCAGTGGTGGATCAAAGTCATGAATCCGCTAGATGAAATGCAAGAAATCACTCCCCAGGAAGTATTAGCTTTTGCAGAAGAATGCGCAGTGCCTGAGGTAAACCAAAATCAGATAGAAGAGTTCCTAGACTTGTGTTATCTAACTAAAACAGAGACCCCAATGTCCATCTGCAGGATTTCTGTAGAAGTAATGAAAGACGCAGTGCAAATGGAAAGCCAAACCTCTGAGGAGAAATCCCGAGGTAAAATGGATGAAAATGTAAGTAAGATAGATCTAACCGAGTCGTGCTTAAACGAAGAACAACAGGTAAGGTTTAGACAAATGCTTAATAACAACAGAAATGCACTAGCGTTCTCAATGGAAGAGTTAGGTCACTGTGAAATAGCGCCGATGAGAATCATTGTGGATGAGTCGCAGGGAGTCATAAGTTCTAGGCCATACCGATACTCTCCACAGAAAATGGATATCATCGATGAACAGGTTAGGCAACTCATAGATATAGGTGTCATAGAGCCCAGCGAATCGGCTTGGCGAAGCCCGCTGGTGGTAGTGCAGAAGAAAGATGGCAAACCTAGGCTCTGTACAGACTTTCGCATGCTTAATCAAGTCACTTTTAAAGATAAATTCCCCATGCCCACGGCTCGCTCGCTTTTCCTATATATGGCTTACAAGAAACCCACTATGTGGACAGCTTTAGATCTGTTGAGCGGCTATCATCAGTGTGTAATCGAAGAAGACAGTAGAAAATATACCGCTTTTGAAACCCCGATGGGTGTGTATCAGTATAAGCGTGTACCATTTGGCTTAGTTGGCGCGCCTTGGCAGTTTACCAAGGTAATGGCCATAGCGCTAAAGGGATTGATTCCTAGAACATGCTTAGCATATTTAGACGACGTAATCGTCTACGACACTACATTTGAAGAACACCTGGCAAGTGTTGAGGTGGTTCTCCAAGCTTTGGCGAGAGCTAATCTCAAACTGAAACCGTCAAAGTGTGAGTGGTGCCGCAGTGAAATCAATTTCCTCGGCCACGTAGTAAACGCGGAAGGAGTGGCTACACAAAAGGTAACCACAGAAAAGATTACAGCCTTTAACCGTCCGCATAATGTGAAAACTATTAAATCCTTTCTGGGGCTGTGTAACTACTACCGTCAGTTTGTCCCAAATTTTGCTGATCTAGCTAAACCATTAAATCGGCTGCTAAAGAAAGAAGTCTATTTTGAGTGGACGGAGGCTTGCGAGGAAGCGTTTCAACAGTTAAAGAAACTGCTCACCTCGCCACCCTTACTAATCCATCCGGATATAGGAGGGCATTTCTATCTGCTAACAGATGCATCAGACGCCGCGTGCGGTGCAGCGGTTTGTCACAAACTAGATGAAATCTACCGTCCGGTTGCTTTCTGGGGATGTACTCTCCGAGACGCCGAATTAAATTATTCGGTAACAGAAAAAGAGGCTCTGGCAGTAATTAAAGGCATTAAGAACTATGAGGACATGTTGCAGGGAGCTAAAATCACAATAGTGACTGATCACAAACCGTTGATTCCCCTGCTACAGAGTGCCTACAAAGCCCCGTCAGCCCGGCTGAGACGGTGGGCTTTAGCGTTATCAGATTTTGATTTTGAAATCATATATGAGCCAGGAGCGACTCATTTTCTACCGGACTATTTGTCTAGAGTCTATCATGAGCATGTCCCAGGTGAAGAATATGAGCCCGCTGTGGGATGTGAGTTATTTGAGGCCGAAGTTCAGGATGAAGAGCTTTCTGTGGCTACGGTAATAAACGCGCAACTCCAAGATGCAGAGTGCGCACAATTGATAGACTACCTGCAGGACGGAGACCTACCGACAGATCCCCTTGAAGCTAGGCGAATAATGGACCAAGCCGATTTTGTGGGAATGGTAGCACCGGGGGTACTCTGTAGGTTCAACGTAAAAAGATATAACAAACACCAAGACCAACTGGTCAGACTAAAACCCCGCATGATAGTTCCAGGTAGGTTAATTCCCAAAGTCCTGAGACTATTACATAATGACATCTTGGCTGGGGGACATGTAGGTATCAGTAATCTCACTACCAAAATCTCTGACAGGTTCTACTGGCGAAACATGAACGCCGACATTACAGACTATGTGAAGGCCTGTGAAACCTGTTCTCTAAGGAGACGGGCCCCACATTTCAAGGCCTTAGCTAAGTCTTGGGAGAGGCCGACTCGACCCTTTGAGGTGGTACAGTGTGATTTCATCGGGCCACTAAAGAGGGCTAGGGATGGGTCAAAATATATCATGACCTTCATAGACCTACTGACAGGTTGGCCGGAGGCTTTCACCACGAAAGACTCCACTGCGCAAACCGCGGCCAACTGTTTCCTGACCGGGATAGTGTGTCGGTATGGGCGGGTAAACCGTCTGCACACAGACCGGGGGGGCGGCCTTCCTATCAGGACTGTTCCGGGAGATTACTACCCGACTAGCGTGCAAACAAACGTTCACTACCGGGCGAATGCCGACTGGCAACGCTCGAGTAGAAAGACTACATAAAACCATTGAAAACCTGATTGCTTATTATATCCCTGACGACCACTGTAACTGGATCGATCTACTTCCCATTGCATTATGGACAGTTAGATCCACAATCAGTGTACGGTCGGGATACAGCCCGCATACCTTGCTGTTTGGCAGAGATCCAATTAGCATGGGAATGCCTGAGCAGGGAACAATCCCTGAAACGCTGAATGACTGTGAATTCTTCATGCAAACAAAGGACAACATTGCTATGTTTAGGAATATAGCTGAAAGGGTAGTTCAAAACTACGAAAAAGATCTGAGGCTGCGAATTGATGAGCGAGCGCGGCCCACTCAGATGTACGAAGGTGATATGGTATACATGTACGACCCTTTAGCTAGTGAAAATAAAGCGTCTAAGTTCTCAAACAGGTATACTGGGCCATTCAGGGTAATTGAAACAAAAGGAGACCACCTTGTTAGACTAGTGTCTTTAAAAACTGGAAAACAGGTCCCACATCTAGTAAACATTTCGAAACTCAAACCTGCACATGGGCCTTGGTCTCCCGCCGTCCCTCATAACATTCCCAAACTGGTGAGAGAAGCGAAAATCACTAACTCAAAAGGGGCAGATCCTGACCGAAACCCTGAATTGCATCACACTCCGACGGGTGAAATCGCTGAGGAAGATGGCGAAATAAGGGGTGCTGAGACTGAAAACTCAACGGGAACGACCGGTCCCCGTGAGCATGATGCAGTTCCTATGACCAGGAAGGTACCTACACAAAAACCTGGTCCAAGTCCCACTGATTTAGCAGAAACAGATGGGCAAATCACTGATGGTCAGGGCACCAGTGCGGACACCGCGCTGTCAACAAACTTATCCTTTGTTCCTAATAAAGCCGCCTGTGAACGGGGAACAGCTGGCGCTAATGGACAGAGGAAACGCAAACGAGCTAAACGAAGGGGCAAAAACCAGCCGTTGGAGGGGAGATCCCCTCCAGGCAACAACAAGCCCATAAAACTACCCTGCGGTGATGTGCCGATCTTGGATACATCGGAACAGAGCCCAGAAAAAACAGTAAAGGACCATGTCCCGACGAAAGGTGGCTATAACCTACGTCGGAACCGCTGCCCTAACTACGTCGCTCTGTCCAACGGCGGGGAAAGCGACGACATGGATGATTAATGCAGGAAATCTAGCCGCCCTGTGAAAATAAAGGTTCGGCGGAGCGGCACCGTTAGCATCAACGCTAATGGAACAGGTGGTCTACCTCACGGCCACCTCGCCGCGCCCAGGGGCGTGGCAGAAAGGGAGGGTGCGCACACCAAGAGAGATGCCAGTGGTTTGGCGTCATCTCTTGGGACCGGATGCAAGCGTTCCCCCCCCACCTGAAACAAGATACAGCTCCAAATATGGAGACGGCATGGACAAGCGGATCGGTTATAATTTCGTGGGATCCGCGCCGATCCACCAGTCGGTCCGCAACTCTGCTCCTAGACGGTCACCTCTGCTGCAGGTGATTGTACGCACAACCCAGCCCGGGAGGAAACGGAGATAGACATTGATTCTATCTCTGAACAGAAGTTGGAGATAGAAGTTGTTCAACTTCCGACTTCTCCTGGAAGGAGCAGAAAGAGAACTTAGCTGGGACACTGATCCACCGACTCATGGGGAACTGTCTAGCCCTCCGGCCACATAGCAATCCAAAGGGAACCACTACTTTCCCTGCGGACACGGAAGGAAGGATCATCGTCCCCCTGAGAAGGAAACGGATTAGCCGCCCCCACCAGAGGGCGCTACCTACCAAGGGAAGGTTCGTTGGGCCATTCTTTTAGGATTTTACCAAATGAAAGAAAAGACAGTCGAAAAGGAGAGTGCTAGGAAACAACCGGCTCAGACCCTTAGGCGGTGGAGTTGGCCGGGCCGGGGGGGTGTCCGTCCGGACTCAACCGACGCCGGGATTGCCCGGAAGAAGCCAAGGACACCAGCCCGGCGGCCCACCAGAACGACCACAGGCGGAGCCAAGAGGTCCGCTAAATCGGCTCCAGTCAAAAAGAAGACAGCAGATAAAGACTTCTACAATTTATCTGAGGTGAGTGACTCGGAGCCCGAGCCAAGGCTAACGGCGTTGGCCAAGCCGGTTCAGAAGGAGGAAGCGGCCAACCAACCGGTGCAGATTCAGGCCGGCTGGTTCTGGGACCTTACGCAACCACTGTTCCAACTATTTGAGACTGTTGACGAAATTAGAAGGACAGTAGGACTGGATGTGCCAAAATCAAACAAACAGTTAGCTGAGATTAAAACTCAGGTAGCTCCTTTCATTCAAAGGACCACACAAAACTCTAAATGCGTCAAGGAAAGTACCAGCCTACAAACAACACGAGGCGGCCGACCTCTGCCCACTCTGGAAAGGCGATCGGGAGGGGAACAGCTAACCGTCGCCGCTCCAGGACTAAAAGTGGAGGTAGCACCCGTTCAACACGCGCCAACCCCACCGGTGGGGAACGGGCCAGCGGGAGCTCCCCTCCTCCACCACTTACAGCCTGCGGACCCCGCTTGTTTAGACTTGAGCAGCTTGACAACGAGCTGCAACGCCAATCCCTCACCACTGCTATGGAACCAGCAGCAGTGGACGCCAACCAGCCAGCCGGGGGGCCCACTGTGGCCGAGCCCACTCCCAACGACAAACCCACCGCAGGTACCGAACCCATACCCCTCGAGCCAACCGTCGTACGATCCAACGGGGGCCGTTTCGGACTGGAACCTACTAGGCCAAGACCCCTCAGAGCAATGCGCCCCTCGTCCTGCGAACGTATGAGAGGCTTGAGGATCACGGTCACCAAGGACGAGAGCGGGATCATCAGGCGAGTGGTAAATGACAACGGGCAAAACCTCTACGAGCATGTTCCAAACTAAACAGACCAGAGGACCCGGGAGGAGAGCATACTTCGCGCATGGATGATAGTAGTGCGCAGGAAAATAAGGTAACTTTGCTGTGAAAATGTTTCGATAGACTGCAAAATTAACTTTCTCAAACTATCGCTAAGGCCAAAACAAAGACAATGAAGTGGCTAGTGCTGTTCGTATTAGCTATAATAGGGGGCATTAGGGGAGTGCATAACGACTCCAGCCCACCTGAAGGGCAAGCCCCTAACGCTGAAGTGATAGCTTTAGAACAATATGGAGTAGTGTTAAAACCAGGGAAGTTAATGTCCACCGCGGATATAACACACGTCCGACAAGGCTTCCTAATTACTATTCCAAGGAGACGCTCCTTCAACAAAGCTACCTTTGGCCAAGTCTGTCACCGATATCTACAGGGAGGAGACGCCCTCGATCGGGCCTGCTACCATATCAGGTCGCTGGTCAATTGGATGGATCAGACGTCGCAAGCGCTTAAGGGTCGGTACCGGGAAGTTCTTAATGAAACCTTAAGTTCCCTAATAAAAAACACTCAACAAGACCTTCAAAATCAAGAGTCGGAATTAAAACCAGGTGGAAGGGTCAAGAGAATGAAGAAGTCGCCCACAATGCTGGACGATCCAGGATGGCCGACCTTTCCTCTTCCAACCTCATGGAATCAAGGGCTGGCAGCTGATGTCAAATATAACAGGGAATTGATTAAAGTATTGCAAGAATCTTCGGACCAAATGATCGAAGACTTGGCTCTAATGAATGAAAAACATGACGAGGCTGTGGAAAGGGTTAACCATGTCGTGATAGGCCTACTGGACAACCTAAGATCACTAAATAAGGCACACAACACGACTCGCCGAAGGATGAAACTCGTGCAACATAAGGTGGACTGGATGGAACTGTACTTGAATATGATACCAGTGGCTCTAGAAGACAAGCTAGGAGAGATGGTGTATCTTCAACTAATGGTAGAGCAAACTCGCGTGTTCAGGAAAGGTGTACAGCGCCTGACGCGGGGCCAGCTGACTATGGACTTGGTGCCCCGCCAATATATGGTCGGAGCGGTCCAGGAAGTTAACAGATATCTAAAGGGGATCCACCCCAGGTTCCATGTCGCGTTCACAGATCCTTCCTTCTATTACGAGAACAGTCAACCCTCGTTCAAATTCGATGAAACCACTCAGGAATTAATAGTGTATGTAAGGGTGCCAGTGGTGGCTGACGAACATTTGTTCAGGGTCTACGAAGTACTAACTTTTCCTGTGCCAGTGACGGTTAGGGGACGACTTAAGAAGGACGCTCTCCAAATTGTTAATCTACCCAAAAGTGTCGCCATGTCCATGTCCCGCCAGTATTACGTACCATTGGCTAGTGGCAGTTGGTCAGGTTGTTATGGACAGACCATCACGCTCTGTAAGGATCTACCCTATATGAAAAAGATTACAGACAACACCTGCACTGCTGCGCTACTGAGGCGCGACGACCTAGCGATCCAAGAAAAATGTGAGCTGGACTATCTACTGGAAGCAGACTTTGGGGAGATGGCAGTGTACCTAGACGACGGAGATATGCTAGTGGTCAGCGCCGACACCCGAGGCCAAATGATTTGCAGAAACCAGCCTGCGGTCGGAGTGAACATAGAAAATTATGCAAGGGTTCAGGTGGAATGCGACTGTGCATTCCAAACACAAGGAGCGTGGATACCGTATAGCTTGCGAAATTGTGACCGGCACACCAGGATCACCACGGTTGTGTACCCACATAATGACCTGTTGGAAGCAGCAAGTCGTGTGAAGGGGTGGGACATGAATTTCACAACGTCCAAAAACGAACCCACCATGTTGGAGTCAGACCCTATCCCTGAAACAATTAGGAAAGACCTGCTGGAAATCGAGGAAAGCCTGAAGGTCAAAATACCTGTAACCTCCTTGGCCAAACGAATACAAAAACACCGTAAAGACTTGGCCAAGGGTATCAAGAAAGCGACTGACCGTTACGAGGTAGAGAAACACGCCCCGTGGTTCTCTATAGGTAACTTCGGAGGCGGTTTTGGTCTCCTCACCATCTTCTGCATAGTGGTGGCTGTGACAATTATTGGATGTGTTCTCTGGAAGTGCTGGCGGAACCACCAAGGCAAGGCTGCCCTGGCCGGACTAACCATGACTTTACCTCGGACCATGGCCTTGGAAGCGGCGGACCCGGAGGAGCTGCTGCGCAGTGAAAAGGAACTAACCGGATGCCCGGACACGACCGCCAACCCCACTGCGGTGGCAGTACTTGCTATATTATTGGCAGTACTAGTCATCGCCATAGTGGTCCTCGTGTGGCGAAAGTGGAGAAATATTAGAAGAAAGACTGTGGATGGGTTGTACGTACAGTTTGCCAATCCACATATGATAGAAACAATCTTCCTAGGCGAACTGGCTATGCCTTCAGACCACACTTATACGGAGGGCTATATGCTCATTAGGGATCTACTGGTGACCCAGCTGTGTCTGAAATATACTCTGACAGTTACCTGGGGGGCGCAGCTGATGGGAGCAGCGACTAGACCTGGACAACATCCATCTAAGGTGCCACTACCCGACACCCTGAGAGTGTCTAAAAAACTAGCCCGTCTGATGATGAGTAACTTAAAATACAATACCAGGGCCAGACTACTGAGATATTCCTCGGGGCTAGCCACTCCTGTACCCATGGGAGTACCTCGCCTCATCGACGCAGGCTGGTCCGATGTCGGAGCGGACTGGCCTCAACCGGTGATGGGACATGGAACAATGCCTAACGCTCCTCCTAGATCGACCACGCCCACCTCAACAGCGACCGGAACGGGATCTGCCCGAAAGACAATAAGGCCAGGGACATCCGAAATAGATCCAGGAACGGTTTATGAAGTTATCATATGACAATGTAACGAGTGTTAAAACCTGACCTAGTGCTGTACAGGTAAAATTGGTGAATTGATAACACAAAGGTACGAATACTAAAACTAAAATGTTACAGGAAGTTCGCTGGGCAATACCTGTTTGGGTAGGTAGGGTTCTGTTGACTAACCTGATCAATAAGGATTCACCAGTCAGGGAAACCTGGGTCGGGTAGGCTGGTCCAACCGTCTCTCTATGGACCCATGGGTTATCTAAATTTCTCTCAAGTCGAGTGTCCCATGCCCGGTAGCCTAGCTCAACACTCTCATTGTTAACGATTTGGCAACTCTTTTAAAGTAGGGAACCATTTGGAACCGATCCTAGTGTCGCGAAATTTTAGCATTTAAAAAGATACTCAAAATTCTGTATAAAACCTAAGAGCGCTCAACGGGACCAATGCTCCCAACGAGCGAAGTGAACTTCCTCAAGCAAGTACCATCTACACCTGACCCCTGTGCTGTTGTTACCGCTAGGATCGGGCTGCAGTACAGGAGTCACTTGGGGAACGCCACTGTCTATTCTTTAGCATGCTTACATATATAATCTTCTCAAAGATGAGGGGGCTGCACAAGCAGCAGGAGCCTGCCCACAGGCCTGGTGTCAGTGGTGCCTGACAGGAGGCAGGACGTTGGGGTTACGCGTCACTGACGCTGCGAAGGGCACTGGGGTGGACGCC
Organism: Lepidonotus clava; assembly: GCA_936440205.1. NCBI lineage: Eukaryota > Metazoa > Annelida > Polychaeta > Phyllodocida > Polynoidae > Lepidonotus > Lepidonotus clava. Next base: position 32,937,059 of record OW387145.1, on the reverse strand, counting down.
CGACCATGGCAGTCACTATGCCCCGGGTGGATTGGCTCCTGACAAGCGGTCTCTTCATCACAAAAAAATCGACGAATTACCGAGAGGGATGAGCTCCTCGAAGGGTAGTTCGTAACAGGCGGCAGTGGGCTCGCGAGAGTCCGGGGACACGTTAAACTGATTTATAGTGCTGGGGAGAGACGTACTGAAGGCCCCCGTGTCTAGCGAAGGATGAATTAACATCCTACTGTGGTACCGTCTAGTCGGCGTACATATCGGGCTGCTGGGTCACAAGGGGCACATACGACTAAAATTTAAATCCGATTCAGAGCTAATGGGTGCGGGGGAAGGCCAATCCCATACGGCAGAATCAACTAAATTAAGGTCTATTAGGTGTGCACCCGCCAGTAAGTGGTATGTACGTGGTACGGGGCCGACAGACCCCACCTAGCTCCTGACAGCTCAGGAGTGAACAGGCAAGGCCAGTGAAAACGGTCAAAGTTCAGTGTGGGTTGGCAGATTCACCTGGATCAGACCGTCGGTGACCACCCAGGGTGACCTGGGACCGGTAATCGCTATCGACTGGGTCACTGGCCGGTCGTCTCTGCTCTGCTGGTAGGTCCAAGATCTTCCGGTAGCAGAGAGGGCTCAATGTACAGTCAGGCCATGGTAAAGCTAAATACTACATGTCCAATACCCTATTATTGGATATCGTGGGTTTAGTTGAGCCATGCTCTCTGTGATCAGAACAAGTTTGAAAAGAACCATCTGGGAAGCAGAGAGAGCCTTATGGCTGGAAAGGGTTCTAGCTCAGGCGCAATCCACTATGTCTCATGACATATGGGAAGGCCGAAGGAACCAAGTGAGAAAGAAATTTACCTAAAAACTAATATATAAAGCAAACCAATATTTGTTTAACTAAGAGCTCTTCCTCAGGGAATTTTGGGCAAAATATAATAAGAACGCAGAATAATTAGTAACATTCTCAGGGGAAACGCTCTGTGACAGCACACGAGAGTACCTTATACGTGGCTCGTTTGCTCCTAGTATAGACACGCTGCAGCGGCAAGGATATGTGCAAATCCTGACAAGGCGTGCTATATTTGGGAGCTATAACGGAGGTTACAAGGAAATGTAGTTACGGACAACGGCGAACTGGTGACATTCACAGGGTGATCGGCTCTCTCTCTTACCATATCGCGACTCCCTCAGACTGGACAAGCCATCCCTGGGACGGGAGAAGCCGTAGCGAAAACCCACAAGGCGGTGGAGCGAGGTGCTGTCCTTATTAATAGCCCCGTCGTCTTGGTTATGTGTAAATGACCGCCGGATCACCGTATGTCTTAGGTCAAAAGATCTTGACTTTAACATAAAAGTCAGGATCCAACGACAACTAGTATCAAGAAGAAAGTAAATAATGAACAATTGCCCATAGTTCAAGACTAAGTTATTTAGACCACTTTTAGACCAGTTTTTAATCGGGACAGAGACAAAACGGCAAGAAGTCAAGTTTCGACCCGGGTAAATTAGAAGTAACTAAAATTAATAAAGGAAACGAGCGGCTTCAGAGCTGACCGCCGTCGAGAAAAAAAAAAAAAAAAATGAATGAAAATTAGTCTTGACCGCCGTCGTGGCGCTAAAAGTATCCAGGTCTCCGCTCAACAGTTGAGCTGAAGAGGGGGGACATGGACTACTAATTCCCTAACGAACGGCTGCAAAAACTTAGTTGACACCCAGAGCTAATAGTCTACCCAATCTATTAGAAAGAAAACTAAAATTCCAAGGTTGTCTTTAGTACTAACACATTCCTGCCCCGCATGCGCATAGTTAGGATAAGCTGGGGGCGGAGTTTTTTCAGGAGTAGTCTTGACTCTCCACAAGAAAAACGGGCATAGACCTGAACAAAGGACGGGTTTAACCTTGTACTGTACTTCGGTAAAGGCCCGACTTACTAGGTGCTGTCTGGAAGTGAGTGATCTAAGGAGATGCATTTACACATCTCTATAATTTAAAGGGGGTGTAGGCTGCATATTAAAAAAAAAAAAAAAATATATATATGCAGTCTGCTCCCAATTATAACAATGGGAAACTCGGTGCTGCCCATTCTGGTCCTATGAGTGGGAAGGTACCGACAAACCACGTGTAACTAATGAGGACCGGGAATCAGATCAGAAATGAACCTGAATCTGAGACCCGATCCTCTAGTGATAACTAATGAGGAACGAATAATCTCAACCTCCTTTGTACAGTTAGTACTTAATGTCCTTTAATGACATTTATACCTCACGGAATGAAACGCTACCCCCACCGCTTGTCATGTTGGTTTTCCCCATGTGATGTAAAGTATAGGATAGACAGTAGGGTGTTACTGTTAACATAGGTATAATATCTATTCAGTGAACCGTTTGGAGTTGGCGGCGCACCCGTTTGCATTGTTAGAGGGGCGCCACTACCCAATATAAAGTGGAACTCGGTCTTCAAACCCCAGGCTGAATGTAGGGGGTGAACGCCGAGCTACCACCTGTAACTAACAGGGAGGGAAGGGATTTTGTCGTAACATAATCATTCAATGAGAACAAACTGTGGTTTTAAAGCGGATGCTTCACAAAATGGAGTCAAATATGTTAGAACAGTTGTCACCCTTGAAGGGGGTGTTAACTTGTTTACGTATAAATCCTTGGAGTGTATTGGGTAATTATTCTAACACACTGTACAGAAAGAGTGTTGTCAAGAGTATTGACTCTTGTAAAAAAAAAAAAACAAAGTGGCCTCTTAAGGTAAACCACCAGGGATCCAATTCCTATCATTATTCTTATCTCCCCATGAGGTCGGTCAGGGAATCTGAGCGGGACAGTTTTGCGTCACATCTCGGGCACTCATGGAGCCTTTGCAGATGGATGTTCTTGTGACGGCTCAGCCCCGACCTGTGGGCATAGGCTTCCACACATTCATCGCAAAGATATCACTGTCTGAGGTGTTTGGCAATCTCAGGCACTGATAAGCGTGGCTTCTGTGTTCAATGGAACGGCGCCTACTAAGGCCTGATCTATGAACGTACGAACTCCCGCAGTGTTCACACATGTATCTCTGCTTGTGACGCTTGGTAATCTTTGTGGTGTTGGTGCCTTTCTAGCTCTTAATAAGGATACCATTCCTTCTTTCACAATGACACATACAGAATCTTCATCTGGGAGTTCATTCAGTGTCTTAGAGACTTCATCTCGGTCTCCTCACAGTAGTATTTTTTCCTCTTCGAGACGACTCTGTACAATAATACTCACTCTAAAACTTATTCTAACACAATGGCACTGACGCAGTCTTGCTGTTAGACTAAAACATGGGATGGGTATCTGTGGCCTTAGCCACTACATCTCAAACTTACCTTGGAGTCGCCAACAATTCGTTGGACGGCTCCACCTGTGGTGTCGCCTCACGTGGCCAACACGTCAATCTTTCCAGTACCCTGTAAGGGGAACTACTCATCAAAGAATTCTGTTACAGCAAATCTAGTGTTGTACAACTCAGACCGGAATCTCTGGTCACCCATACCTGATTCTCATGTGCAGTGTCAGTCCCCAACAGTTAATAGTATCAAATAATACCAATACGATACAAATTACCCACACTCCAAAAAGCCTACTTAGATCGGCAATGTCAACAAACCGCTAGTCAGAAAACCCTCTATTATCGCCCAACCACGCACGAGGTAAAATGCTTGATCATGTTCGCCTAAACAATCCCTCCCACTAAAACCATATAGCCTGACGCTTTTCAGTGCCAACCGTGTCACATTGCTTCATTTACATCACCCTAACATACCGCAGGACCTGGAAAAGATAATAAGTTTAGTACGCAAGGTCCTAGTTCTCGGCCCGCGTCCACCATCTTGAAACCAAAAGTAAACACTAGGTGGCCACCCACGCTACCCGTTACTAAAATCACCAGCGAAACACAGTTTCTGGTTCCGGGAGTGACATCAACTTCCGGAATACAACCACGTGAAGGCGAGCCGAGAACCACCAAGAAGAATTTGGCCAACAATCTCCTTAAATCCTACGGGTTAGTAGCCTGCCTAACATGCTAAGAACAGTAGAAAGAAGGCTGAACTCACCAAGTCTCGGAATGGTCAGGTCGAGGGGCCGGCGCTACGAGGAGGGCGACTCCCGGCAACGAACGAAGAAGAGGGGGCGACGACTACTTCAAGTCCGGCTTAAAACAATCTTGTCCTGGCTTCCCTTGAAAACAGTCTGGCCGAAGCCACTTGGATAAATAGAGTACTAATCACTGGCCGGGAATTGGATCGGCAGAATCACTTGGCAGAACCAACCCGGAAATTAAGTGTTCCAATCACAGGCCGGGAATTGGATCCAGAAAATTACTTGTTTAAAATCACTAGAATTAAGTATATACAGAGAAAAAATTACGAAGCGGGCTACTGGGCTGGGTAGCACCGCGCCAGGTCACTAACGCACCGGGCCCAGCGGCGTAGCTGTCGGCGACTCGGGAGGATACCATCGTTGAACTCCCGGTAGTCGTGGATCGTGATCGTCCCGTCTGTGGTCCTCCGCGTGACGTGCGTGAACCGGGCCAAGTTAACGCTGGGGGTCCGGTTCCACGCGTTGATGGCACCCAGCTCGATGTTTATCTTCGGGACGGCTTTGTTCATCCATCGCTGGATGGCCGAATCATCACAAAGTCGTTCCCATTCCAGGCAATTAATCCCGGTCAGTTGCGCGATGGTGAATTGACAGGAGGCCGGATGACACTTGAGTTTAGTCACAATGTCATTTAGTACTTGCACGTAGTGTGCCGCCGCCGTGTCCACCTTGGAAAAGCGTGGTAACCAAAGCTCCAGGTCCTCGTCCCAGGTAAAAAGGTCGTAGATCGACGGGACAATGACGAGGACATCCTTGGGCCACACGGTATGGTGGGCAAAGGCTTGACCTCCAAGGTCGGCGGTGGTGGCCTCTTCGGTGCTGACAATCTCCGCCTCCGCACCATCCGCCTCAATTAATGGGAGAAAGTCTGTGAGGCCGGCGACCCTCTCGTCTCCGAAAACCACAAACTTGACCATGGTGAGGCGTAGAGAATAAAAAAGTTAAAATTTAGCTAAGACAAAACTGAGGTACGTCCGCACCAAACAAAATAATAACCGGCACTGATTAAAATGACGTCAAAACGAGGCTAATTTGGGAAACCCCTTTTTGATCCAAAAGATCCAAATTTCGAAATCGGCTAGCATGATCAATCCATCGCATAAATTTTTACAAAACCTGTGCTGAACTAAAGCTTAGGTCCCCAACCAACATAATCAAGCGCCAGAATTAATTCATATCGGCTCAAAATGTCAGGTCGAGCCTTCAAACTTGAAAGTTTGATCGAAGCAGAAATTTGCCATCCGGGCGCTTCGCGCCTGAAGGAATCATATCGAGGTCAAACCCTGGGGGGGAACTCCAGTCAAGCGTCCCGCTAAGTACACGTGTACTAAGTATAGCTGGCGGACGCGTGACAGGAATGGTGGTATTTTCTGGTTCCAACTGCTCGGTATTGCTAAACCTGATACAGAGACCTTGTATTTATTGTAAATAATGTGGTTCTGATTGAAGTTCGATTGAAATTTGACACGCATTGTACAATGAAATGTGTTCGCTCAAAATGACCGAATTCTCCATGTTGGTTTCTGTTGTGTTAGACTTGTTCTGAAATTGAATTTGATGGACACTTGTTACTCTTAGAAGTTTAAGACAACCCTACACTGTATATATGTTGAGTTCTGTCGACTTGTGTTACAAATTACAAATGTCAGAATCTGTACATGTATGTACTAAGGAAAAACCCAACTCTATCACTTTAAGCACGAGTGTCATAAATCTTCATCCTCTAAAACTGAGTACGCCTGTTTATCAACATGATTATGTCATCATTTACTTATCATACAATGATCATGATTCACTAAAACTTACCTTGTTACCTTATGAACCTGTTCCGCTATCCTTGAGCTTTGGGCTAATGTAATCATTGAACTTACCTTGTCATCTTGTGAACGGGTAACATGATTCTTAAGCCATAATATGGGCTAACAATGCTAGGAACTCTTCCTGAAAACTTCATGTTTATGAACCTTTTCAACGTGATCTCAAGTCTTAGCATGGACTACTGGAAATGTACTTATGTATTAAGTAAAACTGGACATATGAATGTAACTTTGTTTACAATTCTTAAAAGAACTTCTGAATTTATTGACACTGTGCTGAATGTACCACGAGAGTCAAGGCCACCCCACCATGGTTTAACAAATATATCCAATCATCAAAATTGGGAGTTCATTATATTCATTTGGTTTGAGCTATGTCGTCCACCTCCTTAAACTCAAACACCTGACCGCCGTCGAATGTACTAATGGCTTAGTACTTTTAATATATTGTCATGATATATAATCCAACAAGGATCAGGCTTAGCAAGTCTACTTCTAGTCTAAATATCTTGCGCTCCTAGCGCCACCTGTTAACCAGTATAAAAGGTGTTGCAAGGTAGAGAGCGAGCAGTTAGTGGTTAGTAGTCACTAAAGTTTTAGTGAGAATGTCAGCTAAGTAGGTTTAGCCAAGGAGTTATACTTGGAGTAAGTACATCGGCTCCGTGTAACAGACTGGAGTTTACCAATACCCATTACCTCGGACATAGGATTGTGATAGAGCTGAGTACTAGAATGGTCTAGAAGGTGTTGGAGCAACTCGTGTTCTAAATGTGGTTGATTGCTGATAGGAGATGGGAGGTGGACTGATGAAGACTTATACATGGTGGCTTTGACTCGGGATGAGATGTTTATTGAATAAAAACCCTTTCATATTAAGAAGCTCCCTCATCGTTCATTTCTTTTGAACTATTGGGAAGTGAACGGACAAACTTTAAACGCAGTCTGAATTACTCAGGCATTCTGGAAAACAACTCATGAAGACTTGGATATACACGAACCTTACGCAGTCTTAAATCTAACATTAACAATAGTTCAGTTCCCCGTGAGGTACACCAGTAGCCTATGGCTGATACCCTGTGACCCAGAAAAGTTATTCTCCCCCTCATTCCAGGGTCCAGAAGGCCCGGGCAAAAATGTTGCTATAACACGCCCCCAAAAAGGCACTAAGTGACAAAATGTTGTCACTTAGTGCCTTTTGTCATTTAGTGCCTTAGTAGGTTGTGTGCCCTCCTTGGGTGCAGTCTGACAGCATGATATGGTGGCGCCGCCTGGTGTTAACGTCTGCCTCCCCCCCCCACCACCACCACCACCACCAACACCCCATATATGGCCATACGTTGAGAGTATTCGTGATAGCAAATTGTTACTGGGAGTATTAGTGATAGCAAAATGTTACTGAGATAATACATATCTGATTATAACGGTAACCAAACATTCTAAGACGTAGTCAGTGGAATGGAATTAAATAACAGCAGTACAGAGACCCTACTGATATCCTACTTTGAATACAGTGTATTATAAGGTGTCTAGGATTTTTTTGGAACTATGCCTAATTTATCTACCTTATTTTTTAAACAAAGTTTCGGCAAAATTTCATACTTTTTAGGCCACTTAAGAGAAAAAAGATATCAGTGATTTGGTTTGGCGTACAGACACATGATCAGCATCAACTTAATGGGAGCCAAAAGCAATAGCCATAGAATCTAGACCTTGGTAAAATATAGATTATTAATACAGCTCATTACTACATGAAAATACATTAAAACTTGTCCCCGGTCAATTTCAGTGACCCACCAAAATTGGTTTGTTTACAAAAATTGCTGTCTTCAGACATACAAAACATGAGTGTTATAGAATTCAAACAAGTTATAGCTAATTACAAGATCAACCATGCTGGGTTCTAAAGAACCCAAAAGCTCCATCTTATCCACCTTGTTAAATAGCTGAAAGGGAGAGAGAGAGGGGAGGGAGAGGAGGGAGGGGAGAGAGGGGGGGGAGGGAGAGAGGGAGGGAGACAGAGAGAGACAGAGAAAGACAGAGAGACAGAGACAGAGACAGAGACAGAGATTGATCGGAGTATCAAGGTCATTGACTTGACAGTTACAGACCCGGTCTGTCCAGTCAGATGTAAAAGCAGGACATATCATCGTTCTTCAAAATAGAAAATACCCCCCTTCCACTGACTTTTAACATAAAAAAATGACCTTTTTTCTGCAAAACGCTGACTTTTTGTGACTAGAAATTACCCTTTATTCTTGAAATTACAAACTACCAAGGAAAAAACGACCCTTTTTTCCCATATCACTGACATTTGGGTGGGAAAAGTACCCTTTTTTCAAGAAACAAGGACATGCCAAATTTCTAAAAGTTTTTTAGAACTATGATGCGTATCCTTTCACACAAGGAGTGGACAGACTGGGGTTACAGAGAACAACAACACCAGCAGATTTTCAATATAGCCGCCTCCAGTGGAGGAAGGGGGTATCCCGACCTAGTTACAGTCTATTTTAAGAATATTATTATGACATCATCTCATCACTCTCCAGGTAAGACCTTTTTTATGCAAATTTCTACACTCTCAAGGCATTCTCTATGAGAAAACCATCACTCTCCGACCAGGTTCACAATACCACCAATACGCACAGTGTCCCCCCCTCTGCTGATTACCAGCGATCTCCGCTGTCTGTGTCAGATATTTTCGCTGGTTCAAGCAGTTTGGGACAACCTATGACTCCGATATATCGGACTATCGACATTATCGAGTGGACGAAAACGGAGAATAAAGATTTATACTGTACCAAAGGCTAAACTTAGATTCTTAGGATGTATTTTCACAGTTATTTGAGTTGTTGTATTCTGACAGAACATTGCTTTTGGCTCGCTTTAAAGCTGGGGTATGGTCTGTGCATTTCTAACATTAGGGGCTCCGTCTCTTAGCCTAACGACGCCACAGCCGAACCTAATCTGGCGACGTTATTGGTCACGTTACCACTTTGCACGGCAGGCAGGGGGTTTCAACATAGCAAAATACGTCCGCCACACAGACGATACACTGGCTTTAAGACCTGTTTGGGTTCCATGTCTTATTCTTAGTGCTAACTGTTTGTTTGGTCAGCGACTGGCCTGGTACAAAATGATACATGTTAGTTATACATTGGATACTTACTGAAACTGAAGGTGTGACGAAAGTAGCCCCATCTTTTTCAATGTCTACAAAGAAGAGATACGAAATTTTTTTCAACATAAACTGACCAACGCTATCAACAAGATACTAGCTGTAATCTGCGAAATGTAGAAATTGTAGAAATGTCACTTCATAATGGAGAAAAAGAGAGAAAAAGGAGGAAATATTTTTCGTACATTTTAGTAGAATCAACAAGGAAGTAAAAACCTATAGGTTCAATATAATATGTAATATACAAACTGCCCCCAATATAATATTATACATATATGTACATACATAGTGTATATATACATAGATCTATATGTATATATATATATATATATATATTATATGTATATATATTATATGTATATATAATAATAATCTTAGTTCAATTTATAAGCTCTGTTTAGACAGAAGATAATTCAACTAACCGTAGATGAATTTTCTATGGCATTCTCTTGGTATGCGAAGTTTTTAGCGGCTTTCTCTAGCAGCTGAAATAGAGATAAGTTAAGAATACATTGTGTAATGGAATAATCAAATTATTGAACTAATATACTTATTGCCAACCAGAATGACAATATCATTATTCATTAGATACATGTATTCAAGGAGAAATAATTTCCAGAGCCCATATCTTTGAAAATGGTTTTGGTGATTAGGCTAATCAGCTAAAATTTGATTAGTGTCTCATAATGCCTGATTCTGTCTGTTGCCAAACATAGGGATAAAATTTCAAAATAAACATTGAAAATGTATTGTTAAGTGTAGATTCCTTGATTGATAGACAAAATAAATATGAATGAGACACTAATCAAAATTCACATGATTAGCCTTATCACTGAAATCAGTTGCGAAAATATGACCCTGCTCTATTTTTTAAATACTGCATTTACTCAACATGAAAGAGTGAAGTAATGTCCAGCTTGTATGAAATTAAAAGTGGGAGTGTGGTTTTGAGAATGCTATCACGGTATCAGATGAGAAGATTGAAGTTAATCATAAATCCCCTATGATAATTTATTTTTATATCATTGTCAACATATTCGACTTAAAAATAAGAGTTAAATTTAATCCTGTAGAATTGTATCTAAGGTATAAACAAGCTTAAGACAACCCTGCAATGCTTTCCTTTTAGTTGTATTTGGAAGGATGGTTTGGGTTCAAGTCCTCCTACATTTCCCCTTGAATACAAAGCATTCCCAATGTTGCCAAACATAATCACAGTCTGTAGGTATCACGGAGAGTGGCTTCTTCCATGTGAAAAATGTCAAAAGCCCCTCAAAAAGGGCTCTGTTCAGTGAAGACTCATGGATATATACTGAGTCTCAGTAGTCTATGGCAATACTTATCTGTTAAAAAGCTTGATTCAACTTCAAGAGGAGTTCAATGGTAGATAGTACAACGATGACAAACTTTGGGAACATGTTCAAAAGTAGCAGTTTGTAAGAGCCATATTTAGTGTACTCTCACATTTTGTCTCTTGGGGCATTTTGATGACTTTTCTAAACAAAAATTTGCATTTTCGCCATTCTCAAAGAGAGGGTAAGGGGGATTCCTTGCTGAGGTCGCTTAGCACTGCAGATGGGGACACTCTTACCCTATATGATTGGTCAGTCCTTTTCTCTTAACCTGATTTGTCCCCCTCTGTCTTAGTTACAGTCATGCATGAGCGACCATGCATGACTGTAACTAAAGGACTTCCCTGACCGAAATAGGCGTATGACACACACATGTGCTGTGTTTGCGAATGCTACTTAGGACCTAATCATACATACAGTGAGAAAGTTCAGGGTGTGTAGTAGTACATCCCAGTTGAGTATATCCCAGTTGAGTATGTGTAACTTTCTCAGATTTTGATTTTGTATGTGTATGAAGTAGCACTTAAATCATGCTTGTTATTGCATTTCTTAAAACGATTAGAAAACGTAGACTCTACCAAAATCTTAAACACAAAAATAATCATAGACATAGAAAATTAAGAAATTGACCAATTCAGGAGATCAAAATAGATATTTATTCTTTTTCTAAGCTCTATTGATTGGTTATAACGCCATGACTCTGTCTAAAGTCCCTGAAAACTCTCCGAGATACTTACAGTAACTACCTTCCCCTTCCCAGCTGAGACTGCCTCACTCACTCACTGACTCAGCGACATGAGCGATAAATTAAGAACTCAACATTTCATGCGTTGTAATCACGTTAAATCTTTCATACTTCACTCGATTTTGATCCTCGGAGTATCTGCCTGGTAAGAGATGCAATATCATTCATATTTCCCGCAACTTTGTCCGAAAGGCGAGCCTTTGTTTCTTGATTCCACGTACTCGACATCGCAGCTTTTTTTCTGTTTTCCTTCTTTCGCTGGTCAAATACGTTCCCAATACGTTCTCGGTCTAACTTGCCAAGAATCAGCTCGAGACTGGAGCTGGTGCTCGGCGTCTGCATTTCGCAACCCTTACCGTATTACAATGACCAGCGTTGTATATTTCCGGATATTGTGAAATTGATTGTTTACAATGAATCTAGGTTACAAGTATCCAAAGGGCACAGAAGGTAGGTGCATACGTGTTCAATGGTGTTCATATTTTCTTTCTAAAGACACTAATGACGCACTTTCATAGCCAAATGAGGAATTGGAGGCTAGGCTGAGCAACCTTTATTGAATAACCTCCCATAATCTTGGCTGTCAGTGTGAGTCACTGGATAGAGTAGAGGAGCCAGTTTCCGCGCATCTCTAGTTTCCGCGCATTTTGCACATTTTATGGATTCATTTTTTCTGTAGGTATTAGATATGCTATTTTTAAAATGCCAGACCCAAAATAATGTTCTTATGCAATTAATTTGTCATTTTTAATGATGTTTCATATTTATTTATGTATTCTAAGGCCAAATAAATGTTTCAATGTCCTTATTATTAAGGAAAATGACAGGATCCTTAAAAAGTTAATATTTCTGAAATAAGGAGCATAACATCATTTTCTTCAAGAAAAAATATAATTTTCTCTAAATAATTATCATAGATATTAGTTTAAAGTGATTTATGATCATTTTAATGTCATAAACATAAAATCTCATGGATAATATAGAACATAGGCCCCTGCGCGGAAACTAAGGACAATAAAATAGACAGTCTCTAGTTTCCGCGCATTTTTCACCAGTTTTTCCGAAATTTCCGAATTTTCAAACATTTTTCAAAAGAAAATAAAAAGAAAAATTTTTCAAAGCAAGGTTCTATATTATCTTAAGACACTTTCCTAAAATAATATAAACTAAAGACAAAACTGAAAACATTTTTTTCTCTTTTACTGAGGCAAATTAATGCTTTTGTCATTTATTAAAAATGCATAAATATGTGTATTTCTTCCTTATTTTCATGAATATATTCTTGAGATTTTCCCTGACAAGGTAGCATTTCTATTTGCATTTTTATGAATTATTAAGAACTTCACAATTATTTTGTATAATGGATATCAATAGATAATCTTTTTGTGATGTCCCATGTATCATATTTTCTTTCTATAAATTATTTTACTCATTTAACACCTAAAATATGAGAAATGCGCGGAAACTGACACCAAAATGCGCGGAAATAGGCTCCAGGTGCGCGGAAACTGAAGAATAAACATGAGAAAGTAAAACCTTAAGATATAAAAAAAATATTTTCAAACTTTAATTTTTTTTATTATGATTATGTTCTTAGATGTCATTCCCCTCAATATGGAAGAAAAAATATTATATTTATAATGTTTTTCTTAAAATATTTGGTTAAAGCTTAACTTCTTGCCCTTAATGCGCGGAAACTGGCTCCTCTACTCTAAACTCAGAAATTCAGAATTCAGAAAGACGTCCAAACGTTGAAACCAAACATGTTAGATAGATCTATAGACTATACCTAGAAAACCTACAGTAGATCCAAGGTTCGTTTAAACCCTATTCAGGGTCATCTCTGTACAGGAGAAATAAAAACAGAAATGGAAATAGATCTAACTGAGTCCCAGTGAGTGAAATCTACTTTCATATGATTATTATGATCAATCCACTTATCCAGGCTATCAAATCAATAAGGTTCTAGATCTAGGCTGGGACTAGGTCTGCTTTGATTATTTTTGGGTCATAGATCTAGATCGATCTAAAAGATAACTTAACGCTCAACATTAAGGTCTTCAACTTTGCTAGGTATATTACATTCCACCAGTTTATCCATCAAAAAGTGTCCCCTGTTTTTGAAGTAAAAGCTGTGACCGAGTTTTTCACTTGTAAAATGAAGATATCAAACCAAGAAAATATTTGATGAACCTGCAAAAATATTTATCTACATTATTTTCCCTTCAAAATGACATACAGTTTTGGTTTGTAATTTGCCCCCGAGCTGCACAGCGAGCCCCCCAAATTCACATGTCATTTTGACAGGGCAAAACCAGAGTAACCTGTATAACTGGCTGTAACTCTTGAACCAATGCAGATAGAGATAAAATTCAAAAAGTATGTTAAACTAGACACCAAGTACGTTTGATAATATGTTCCTCAATATTTTTTTAAGCATTTTTCAATTTTTATGTAATATACCTAACTTTGCTGCTTGTAGGGCAGGTGAAGATCACATTTTTCCTAGATCTACCCAACCCTAAAATTCACCTGCACCTCTCTAATAGATTATAAGTGGATCTAAAATCTACAGCGCAGCCCTAACATTTTCATTGATAGATCTATGACAAAAATGCCCATGCCCTTTGCTTTAGGCAAGTGGATGTCAAATATAGTAGACCCTACAGACCAAGGGGGCGAAAAGCAATTGTTGTTATTGCCCTGGCTTGCACATAGAGTCTACTGGCAAAGGATTTGGGGAGACATAGGGGTGTGCAAAGTGAGGTAGTAGACTACCAATTTCTGAGTGCCTGTGGTCTGTCTACTTGATGAATCCAAATAGATCTAAGTCACACAGAAAATTTTGAAAATATTTATTGACAACACAAAAAATGGCTTCATTGTTGCCCTCTGGAGCAATAACAGATCTTTCATTCACCGGTTTCTGAGAGGGCAGGACAATGGTGAAGGTAGAGGCAGGAATCCTGATATTGAATGAAAATTCTACCTGCCCACCTCAACTTTTACCTGCCCCATTAAGGTGGGCAATGCTTAATGTCGAGCTATGATAAAGGAAAAGATTATAATTTAGTAAGTGTACTTAGAATAATGTTTTACGTGGATTCTCTGTTCCTGTACAAGCAGCTCTAGAAACATTATAGACAGTAATCAGGGTACTAACCACACAGGGAAAATTAACAAAAAAATTCCCTGACAGGGAAAACACAGGGAATTTGGAAATTTTGCCAAAACACAGGGAAATCACAGGGAATTTCATTTGGCCAGGTTCTGAAATTCCTGATTCTCAAGATATTAGGGATTCAACTTTTTGTTCTTGGATTGTCCAAAAATTTTCTGCACACAGAGGCTTTTAAATTCGATCAACTTGCTGGATATGGCACAGGGAAAAATTGCGGTGGGACGGGAAAATCTCAGGGAAAACACAGGGAATTTGAAAATGGAACTTCGGTTGGTACCCTGAGTAATTGATTCGATATTTTATCTGTTGATATTTTCGTTATTCAGATAAAATGGCTTCCAAAGAGACTGCTATGGATCACAAGCTCTGTAGGGAAATATCAGAATATGTTGAAGAGCTAACGACTTCTGGGAAACCGGATCTGAATAAAGACACTATGAAGAAATTAAAAAGTATCTGCAAGTAAGTATTGAGGTCTGCATTACAAATACAGTTCCTAATTGTGGACACTATATCTCTGTAAACATATGAGCTAGAACCATATACATAGACAATTATTTGCGGTCGAAAAGACTTTAAATCTGTTATTCTTTAAGGAGATTCTTATGAAGAACATAAGGCATTTCCAAGTTTAATAGATCAGAATATATAACTTAATTCCTTTCATCGTTTTGAGATCTTTATCAGTAGATTTATATATTCCTTGTGTAACTTATGCCTTTTTTCCTACAGACAGTCCGATGCCTACGTCAACTACACATATGACCTGGTTATGACACAACTTGGCAAGCATCACTCGGAGATCCGCATCTCAGCATTTCAAATTACAGATGAACTTTTTAACAGGAGTCATGCTTTCAGGGAACTGATACTAGCGGATTTTCAAGACTTCATGGATTTAACTATAGGTATTTGGTCATGGTCCTATGAAGGCTATTATGTTTACCTACGGGACCACATAGATTCGCTTTTTGTTTGAATTGATTTATACATAGACTACCAAAATAGGTCAGGTGGGCAAATAGCGGACTTGAAACTACTTTTTCTGGACCTTCTTTACTAATTTTAGAATATTTTTTCAAATAATACCAGTAGTACCAGTAGGTCACTCACTTGTAACAAAAAAAACATGTCCGCTGATTTTTTTTTTATCGCAGAGGCAATTTTATCATATTCAAGGACTAAACTGTTAACAGGGATGCAAGTTTTCCGATTTTTATCGGATTTCCGACTTCTTCACTCCAGCACCCCTAAAATTCTTAAACAAATGTTCATATTTAGAATACGTTTCATATCATTTAAGGATGTATTCAGATTTTCGTTATGCTATTTCCGATTTTTTCACTGTCCCAACTTACATCCTTGTGTTAAGATGGGGCAATTTCTATACGTTTCAAATCCTGATGTGCCTTATAGTTTAGAATTATGAATACCTATGTATCCATATCATATTCATTAATTCGTAAAATATTCTTTTTTAGAGGCGAATCCAGAGTTTCCTCTTCCACCGCCAAAAGCTGCTGCGAAGAAATTGAAAACCTGTGCCTTAGATGCAATCCATAAGTGGAATGTAAAATATGGTCACGACTACAAAAAGATTTCATTGGGCTACAACTATCTGAAGAACTGTAAAAAGGTACGTCAATGAGTTTGAAGTTAATGTACTTAATAAAAGATAGATGATATGTTGTAAAGGAGCAAAATAAACTTGCATGAAGAAGTTTAACTGTTTATGAAGGGTTTCGGTATTCTAGAGGGTACAATTTTAGAGTGGAGATTTTAGAATGCCCTCATTTTTCCTACTGATTACTAGCATACATTAATGAATTTATATTAATACCATTAACAGTTTGATGTATTTCTTCATTTAGATGGACTTTAGTGGGACCAACGTAAGAACTCAAGCTGAGCAGAGAAGAACTGACGAGCAGCAGCAACGTCAGGACATGATGCGAAAACAGCGCTTAGAAAATGTGCTCAAGGAAATGTCAGGTACAGAAACAAAATTGTTACTCAGGTATTGTAACCGTATTCGAAAAGAAACTGAATTCGGAAGTCAATATGCTGTTTTTACAGTAGTTGACAATTTTGACTACCTTGGTACGGTAAATCATAAGAGAACATTTTCATGGATAATACTTTCAAATTCAAGAGCAATTTTTTATATGCAAAAATTCTCATGACATTTTATTTTAGATGGAAATTGATTATAAAGCTGATATAACCACGAAAACCAATGACATAACTTATAAATTGGCGTAATACATTTTTCAGAAAGTTCCCTTGACATCAAAGACGTGTTGATTCAGATTGAGAACAGTCTCAAGTTGCTGCTACCAGACCCCGACAGCTTCCAGATTCACGGGCTGATGTCTCCCGAACACAGGCCGTCCTATCACAACCCATTTCTCTCATATGCCAAAAGGTAACATTTTCAATACAGGTATATTTTTAGGAAAATATGTTGTGTATGCCATTGAAAAGAAATATATATGCAATCAGTTTTAACTTTGATACTGTAAAGAATTACATATGCTTGTGAAAGGAGTTCTTTTTTGTATGCAGTTTCTATTGCATGCCGAGACAGAAAGATTTAGAATTGTGTGTATAGATTGAGAATAACTTATACTTCGGTTATAGCACTCAAAAGCAACACCTGTACAAACAGTTTGAAGAAATGATTAAAGGGGTGTATCTATAATTCCCAACCACGAAAGTATCTTTTTTATTTACAGTGGTTTTATTTAGAATCATGCTGTGATACATTGGCTAGTGAAATTGAATAGCTTCGCTTGTAATTCATTAACTGACTTTATATCCAACAGAACGCCTGCAGAAATCACAGCATCAAGGAGAAGTGTAAGGAAAACCTCTGACCCATCAAAAATCAAGGGTCGGCGTGGTTCTCGTAAAAGTGTCGAATCAGTGACTCCTGCATCTCCTCCAGTAAAGATCAAGGAGGAACCAAAAGATCAAAGTTCAGAAATAAGTTCCCCCAAACCTGCAGAAATTAAGCAGGAGCGATCCAGCAGCATAGAAGAAGAAACAGGACCCAAAGATAGCAAAACAAGAGGCAAAAGGAAAACCGATGATAGAGTTACAAAACAGACAACCCCAAACACAACCACCACCAACAAAAGTAAAACCGACGACAGTTTTACAAAACAGACAACCCCTAACACAAACACCAACAATAAAAGTAAAACCGACGACAGCATTACAAAACAGACAACCCCTAACACAACCACCAACAACAAAAGTAAAACCAACGACAGCGTTACAAAACAAACAACCCCTAACACAACCACCACCAACAAAAGTAAAACCGACGACAGCGTTACAAAACAGACAACCCCAAACACAACCACCAACAACAAAAGTAAAACCAACGACAGCGTTACAAAACAGACAACCCCAAACTCAACCACCAACAACAAAAGTAAAACCGACGACAGCGTTACAAAACAGACAACCCCAAACACAACTACCAACAACAAAAGTAAAACCGACGACAGTGTTACAAAACACACAACCACAACCACCAACAACAAAAGTAAAACCGACGACAGCGTTACAAAACAGACAACCCCAAACACAACCACCAACAACAAAAGTAAAACCGACGACAGCGTTACAAAACGGAACGATACATCCATCAAAGCAACCACCAACAACAAAAGTAAAACCTCTGAGCACCTTCCCTCCGAATCTCCGGACCCTTCAAATACCAGGGATCAAACACAATCAACTTCAATCAAGAAAGAGCCAGAACCAATAAGTAGTTCAGAACCTAAAGGAGCTGAATCAGGAAATGAAGATTTTGAGGAAATTTCTACTCCGAGCGGCTCTGAAGAGGACGAAGACTTTGACGATACTGTATCCGAGGCGGACGTGGTACGGGACCACGGCCTTATGTCTCAACTCTATAGGATGCAGGTGGAGATTCGCCCAGAGGACCTCTCTATACGGGAGTCGGAGGACAACACAGACATACTGCGTGCTCTCCGCGAGTTCGCCAGACAGGTGGCCCACAAGTTTATGCCCCAGGTTCTGCGCTGGTTAGAGGTACTATTTTTTTAACATTACTTACCAGTATTTAGAATTATCTTCCAAGTAGGTGTTTTTTTAAACATTACTTACCAGTATTTAGAATTATCTTCCACGTAGGACCAACATGACTATTTACAACTTGCAATCATATCAGGATTTTTTTATTACGATAGAGGTTCAGATTTGGTCATCTTGGGTACAGATTTAGGAAATTATAAAAAAGGGGATTCCGCAGAATGAGAATGTTTGATCAAATTTAAGTGTTTATGCCATTGTTGGCGGGGAGACCGGAGAGTTTGAGATTCAATCCAACTTTATCCAATATTTACATAATATTGAGATTGGAAAACATGATTAAACATTTTGATTCATCTATGTAAGAAAGTAATTTAGAAATATGTACTAGATATACATTGAGCTTTTTCCATTTTACAGGTATTGTCCAAGACGGGAGCTGAGCAAAATCAGATCCAAAAGGCCATCGATATAAAAAATGCATTGGAACTAGCCAAGAAAAGAACAACCTCCTTCAAGGTAATCCCTATGGCAAGAAAACAAGAAAAGCAAGAACAACAAGGTATTAATTGATTTGTTGTACAATACATTCTATAATTTTCAATATATGGAATTAGGTTGTAATGTTAGCCACTGGGACGGGGTTGAGAACTGTACTAAGCCAATGAAAAAACATGCTCTTGGGGCCCGAGAGTCTGAGCATTTTTGGCTCATCAAAACAGTTTGACTAAGAAATTGATCGGGCCACTGTTTTTTAGTGAGATGTAACCAATGGAACAGGGGTTAAAAGTGTTATTTCTGCAGTATTCGTAAATGTGTCCTACGATGATTACTGTTGTTCTCTTGAGGTATTATGTCATCTGATGTACATGTATGAAACAGAGAAGCTTCACTCGTAGACAAAAATGAAAAAAGTATTAAGATAGTTGCACTTTTCTTTATTTCATCTTTAGATGAAGTTCCATTAGTGGATTATATTGATTTATGTACTAGAAGGGCCAAAGGTAAATTTTCTCCTGCTACCCAAATAGGGTACAATAGGCTTGTCCCAATCCCAAGCTTCAAGGTCATTAAAACCTAGAATTATCTGCCTTTAAATTTTACCAATATAGATAGTAAAGAAATTAGGTTTAACATTGTTAACTCATACCTAGATGCATTGCATACTTATTCATGCTTGCGATGAATGGTTCCCGGTGCTCTGCGATGCTTTACAATGGCTTTACATGCCTCTCGATAGAAAATTTGATATATCAGGAAGTATGCTTGTGAGTATAACTTCTCATGACTAAGTATCATGATTCTCAAATTAATTTCACTGAAGGCCTCCGAACAATACCTGCTTTCAGGTAATATGTGATACATTATCCTCTGGGATTTGAAACTAATAAACTATTCTGACGGCTTAATTTACCTTGAGCCAACCAGTTACACGGATGGCGATGGTATGCTCATGGCTGCTCCTGCAATGCTTTGCTGTGTCCTGCAATACGTCCTGAATCCTCGTCATTTGCCTTTCGCAAATCGCATCGAGGCATTTCCGCTGCAGATAGCAATTTCCTATATCAGCGGGAGTAATTGAAAGGAGACTATGCTGATACTAATGCCCCAGTCAAATGATAAAATAACAATCCGGAGTAGGGGTAACTGTTCTCATCAAACATAGTAAGCTCTTCGTTATAGAAAAGAAGAGATATCAGAAAAGTTGAAAGCCTAAAGTTAGTTTACGTAAATCTGCTGTGATAAACGCCGTCTATGTTCTAAATAGATTCAGTTTGACCACTTTCTTATTAAAAAAAAGACTATAATATAGCATCTAGATATCAGGGCAATCAGAAGCTGCAGTTTGAAGAAAAAGAAAATCCACTGAGACACACTCTTGCTTATACACAACACGCATAGAAATGATAAAATCACACGGAAAACATGTTTTCAATCTGTTCCCACAGAGTCTGTAGATTCCGATGACGACGAGGATGACTTTGAGGACGTGCCGTCCAAGGCTGGTTACGAGGATGATATCCCCAACCACCTCAAAGAACCCACCGTGCCCAAAGTGCCCAAACAGGCCACAGCCCGAGACTGGACCTTCCCACAGGTTAACATGAAGCGGAGACACTCCGAGTCAGAGGAGCTGGACCCGACCACGCCACAGGCAACGCTGAGAAAACTCATGAAGGGGCGCCAGATTGATGTAAAACCAGAGTGAGTCAGAGTTGACCATATTGGCTCTATAAGACGATTATGCCCTTATATTCCACCTACATGGAAGAACACTGATGTATGTGAATGTGGTTAATAAATAAAAAAATTAAAAATTAAAATTAAAAAATTAAAAAAAGTCGGGCATTTTATGTGAACGCATTAGATTTTCGTGCATTTTGTGGGAAATGCGCAAAAATATAATGGAGAAATTTATAACCTGAAAATGCTTTGAATTCAGAAATTCGAAATTAGCATCTATGATTATATGTATATAGCATGGAAAGGCAAGGGGGTGGAAAAGTGAGTTATGTTTAAATTTTAAATAGTAATAACATTCGTTATAACGCATACCAAACGTTTTTGTTTTTCATATTTCAGGAGTTCTCAAATTAAGAATCGTCCTTTGGAAAAGGCCGGTTCGTCGTCCAGTCAGGGTGATACTAAGGCTCCTGTTATCCCCTTTGGAGTGGACCTCCTACACTGGGGGCAAAAGGTGGACGCGCCTCTCCTCGTCAGGTACCTCTTCTTTTACTTTACAAGGATTGAGACATGAAAAAAAATCTGAGGTACACTTTTTTTTTTTTTGGATTTTTTTTGGATTTTTTTTTTGGGGGGGATACCTTATTGGTAATCATGCAAAATTTGAAAATAGTATTTAGATATCAAGGAAGATATCTCTTTTCAAAACATCAACCTGAGTTTTGAATGCCTACCCTATAACTCTAACCTGTTTAAATCTTTAGATAGCGAAATTATATGCTTTCATTAGATATATGAAATGATATCGTTTCAGATTCAATATCATTATAACGATGACACATTTATACATTGTCTGATTAAACATATCTCGTGGAAACTGATCAATTGCGATGCCACTTCTGGAAAAAAAAAAGAGTAGAAGGGGTTAGGACTTAGATAGGTACGTCGGGTCCAGGATGTTGGGGAAATTATGAAATTCGAGAAAAAGAAAAATAATGGGAGGTCTTTTGATACTATTTGCGCAACGATTTAGACGTAATCAACAGCCACACAATTTTTTTAAAGATTAAAATTTTTTTCGAGATAAAAAATAGGAATTTTGTTTAACAGGCACGACTCAGATAGCCATCGATTCTGGAACGCTCCACCTGATACCGAGGACGTCATAGATAAGGTTTGTAGCTCTGTCATAACCCAAAATAAAACTACATGAATTTAGCAATTACTTTATTGCTGACTTGCGATTTGGACAGTAAGAAGTCCTCGCCTGTAATCGCAATGGAATATATATCAAGAAATCAATTAATTAACCCCAAAAGATATCTGAATTTAAGTCAGTATCTTCTTTTTTTACAGGCAATGTTTCTCAGGCATTTTATAATATACATATTTTGTTTATTGAAGAAAATATTTTGATTTTTAATACGAACCTTGATCCCCATTTTGATGTCTATATTCAGGCGGCGCTGGCTCAAAGACACTCCCGTACCATTAACTTCACTGGGAACTTTGAACCGGTCAAGTGGTCGTGTCGGGCTCCACTACAGAACGGGACCCTCTGTCCCCGCAAGGACCGCTACAAGGTGAGAACTTAACGTGTAGAAAATCAAATGAAAATAGAATGTGCCATACTGACAGCCTTATGTCACAGTGGCATCATTTTTTTGGAAGATTGAAAAAAAACTAGTATACAGTAATCGTCTCATAGTATGATGGATCTATTAAAGGAATCCGGTTGAAACATGAAAGCTTTTTCATATTTTTGTCAGATTCTATTCGAATTTAAAATGATTATACTGAAGATGAATATACTAAAAATGGATACAAAGAAATAGTATTCATAATACCCGGTTTATTCCTTTCAATACTTTCCAAATTCCATACTATTGTAGTGTAAGGTTTAGCAATGGAAAAAGAAATTGCCGAAGAAAATCGGGGACAAGATATTAAATCGCTGAAGAAATAACAACCAACATTTAAAGAAAACAACTTTAAGCTTAACGAACCAAATTCTTATGCAAAATGCTTTTTCTTCCAGTGCCCTTTCCATGGTAAGATTATCGGACGAGATAATATGGGTCGGCCCTCCAAGACAGAGGATGCCCAGAGGCTGGCCGAGGAGGAGATTAAAAAAAGGAAAGGTAAGTTATGTTAACAGCTTAGTGTATTATAATATGTTTTCTTATAGTATTCATAAATAACATTAAATGTCTAAAGGATTTACTCAAAGTGTAGCCAAATTATAGATATTTCTTTGATTTACCAGTACTCCTGGCAACCAATCTTAGGTTATGTTGAAGCTCATACACAACCATATGTATTCACTTCAGATAAGAATACTGGCATCTCGATGTATTGTACATTATATTATTCTATCTGTGCAAGTATATAATAGAGAAATATGATCTTCCGTTTCCATGTACTAAATCATATAAAAACAATGGTTCTTAGATCGGGAAATGTATGATGTCTTGAAATACGTGAAAATGTATGTTTAGTTTTGGGAAAACCTAACATTGGTAATAAATCACTATTTTTATAAAATTCTTTTATGGCCGTTTGGGGGCCAGAAAAAAAAATTCCACGTCAGTACACAAATAAATCACTATTTCGTTTGTGATTCTCCTTCTAGACCAACCTGCCGAGTGGGAAGACGCCGACCTGCAGGCTGAAATAGAAGCGGCCACAGGGGTCAGCCTCAACCCGTCGGGGTCAAAGGGCAAAGGTCAGAAGAAGGGACGGAAACGGAGGTACCAAGGGCTGACCAACATCAACAAACTGAACCCCAAAACGAAGCTTCAGAAGAAGATCCTGAATCCGTAAGTGTTTTGATTATTATCAGCGAAGTAGTGTTTGATGGTGGATTCAAGAGAGGATTAAAAAGTGAGAAGTATAATAGCGGATCGTGGATCTTATCAAATATGAGATGGGCTGTGGATTAGCGAATAATAATAATACCATTTCTCCTTTAGTCCGTACAAAGAACTCGACCCCAACCCCACTAGATCCAACAACGTGTTAGTACTAAAGACATATCTCCCTAGATGCATCCGTTTTTGAACAATCTTTTCCCTGCATGTTTTACAGATTTTTTTTCATTTTAATCAGAATTATGTTGTGCCGGAATCAACTTCCCTGTTGAATTCTTTCTAGGAATAATGAAGGGGTTTGGTTTTAAGTGTGTCAGGGTTACTCTTGAACATCACATGGGTAACTGTATTCTCTTCTATAATAGAGCATTGATTTCAGTTGTTTTGATATTTGTTGTAATATAGGTTCTTTTATTTTTACTTAAACATTTCTCGTTTAACTTGCAGGCGGGCGTTGAGGCGAGTGGAAGATAAGATTGCAAACATAAATATAAAGAGACACAACGACAAGTTTGGAAATAATTATAATTACGCCAGGAATCAAATGGTATAATTCCGTGTTATTGATGAGACTTTGAATGGAAAGGGATGTGATTGATTTAATCAAGACTTGTCTAAATATCATGTTTTATATGTCAACCGTGCAATATCAGTGTTATGTGTTAGTCTGTCGTTCTTGATGAAATATAGGGAGATTGTATGTCTGTACAATGTGATTCTCGTCAACATGTGTGTTGTATGTAAAATAAAGGGGAGTGATATTTGTGACATTAATATCATTTTCACTTGAGTAGAGCTCGATATTCCGTGTTCGAAACATGGCAGCTGTTATAAATTAAATGGGTCATTAATTCAGTGTATGATGAAATTGTATGGGATTCATCCAGATATAAGCCTATGAAATAAAAAAATGAAATATGCATTTTGATCGTTTTTTATTTATTATAATAAGTGACATCCTCTGCGAAAAGCAGTCTTATCTCTGGAATAATATTGAATAAGGAAGACGTCCTAGGGATTCCAATATCAGGCATCATACCGTTCCTTTATTTTAAAGGAATTTCCTTAAAATTCCTTTATTTTTGTGAAAATAGGCAAAATTCCTTTATTTTCTTGAAAAATTCCTTTAAATTCCTTTATTTTTTTTCTAGAGTAAGAAAATATCACATATTCTCATAAAATGCATAGAATTCCATATTATTTGCGATAAAATCGCAAAATTTTCTCGTCGTCGATCGATCTAGGTCGAAGTGTCGATGGGCACGAGTCGACGCATTGATCGACATGGGTCAATACAGTGCTGCACAGAAATAATCAACAGGAAGGCAGTCCTGTTACAATATTATTTGCCTTATTTCATGTTTAAACTCTCCAAAAGTTCTCTAAATATTCCTTTAAAATTCCTTTATTTTTCCTAGAAATCCCTGCAAATTCCTTTATTTTTAGGAAAAAAAACTTCCTTTAAATTCCTTTATTTTTTTGGGAGGGCGGTATGATGCCTGCAATATGTAAATATTCTAATTAGAAAAAAAGTGAATTAATTTGAAGACACGAAGGTCAAATAGGCTAAATAAAACGGCAAAATGGGCCAAAAATAGGCTAAATAAAACGGCAAAATGGGCCAATCTTTGGTATCAGATTTCTATCAAGATTAAACGTAAGATAGTCTTGAAAATGATTGATGACAACTACAGTAATTATATGGGCATTGGTTTCTATGGAAAGGGTGTCTTTCTAGGTGATTGATTTATGAACAATGATATAATCGTTTCAGGTACAATATTGTTGTACCTAAGACGCTTGTTTACAGCCTGCACTCCATTAACATGAAATTAGAGTGACAAAATCTTGCAAGTTTTTTTTTTTACTTTTATATAAATCTGGTAAAATGAAGAGTATTGCAGCGGCCACGGAGGGACTAGTGTAGAAGAGACGCTACACTATTGCGAAAATTCCGATTTTCCCCATAGGCCCCAATGCTAAGTAGCCAACATACAGAGCCCAAAATTTCACTGCGCGATGACGGAAATGGCGACTATACCTCTAACCCGTTTACTCCGTATATGAAGTTTCAGTCAGGGAGCCTTTAGGCTTTAGATATTCATAGATCTCCTAAACGAACATAAACCCTAGAAAGAAATTAAATGAAATGCATAGGACCAGATTTTATCATTATACATGGAAAATAGGGAGAAATTAAATAGCTTTTATACCAAATAAGAAATGTCATTTCTCCCCTCAACTTATTCAATAGAATTAAAAACTGACACTGTGTGGTTCTATGTCAGTGGTGGCGCGAACTGTCGCACTTTGCTGCCTCCTAGTGGATAACTTGGTAACTACAGTATTCTCGCAGTGCATTGTGGGTGAGAAGGCCATATTGCCATATCCGCCATATTGGATTGTAGTAAATATGATGAAAACATTACCTGGAATTTTATGATTTTCTCCTGCGAAGGAGGAAACTAGCACTCCAACTGGGAGGTCCTTGTACTAAGGGTTAAGTAATTATCCGTAAAACGCGACACAATGAGTGCTTCAGATAAGCAAAAGGCGAAAAAGAGGAAAAATAGGAAGGCTGCCAAGTCTTCAACTAACCCGACAACGACTCCGTCAGCGCAGAACTTGCCATCCACGACGACGTCAGAGGTAGGGCTTCTTAAAATGCTTATAAAACTTACAATTTCTTGCAATTAACGTTCAGTTATAATGTCCGAGTTCGGCTTATTAATATGCAAAGAGAAATAACATCGGAGATACGCTGGACTTCGCAGGAATGTCGAAGGAATGTGGCCCGTCAAACTCGCCCCTGAGTTTTGGGTTCCCCAAAAATCTTGGGTCGGAAACGATCTTCATTGTGAAGGGCAACTGTTTAAAACAATAATTACGGTTCGTCTATAAAAGTATCGTGTACCCAGATAATGAAAGTGAGATAATTGAGTTATGGTTGCCCTAGTTTTGTCTTAGTTACGAGAACGATTTGAAAACATGTCTGTGACTGGATTGGATCTCACAGTCTACAAGTCTGACTTTGAAGTCTGACTTGTTTGACAGCGAGTTCACGTTACCAGTCGTTTGGAGTGGTTTCACCTAAATCATTGCAGTGAAGCAGTTAGACGAGCCATCTTTAGTAACACGTGGAGATGTTTACCTTTCTGTTACATAAGAAGTATCGTGTGAATCAGACATTGTATTGGTCATTAAAAAGGTCCCTTGATATTTAGATGTCCACCCGGCATCACCGTTCACTGATTGAGTCATGACTCATGTAACATGATAACGTGGTTGGTGTTATCACTCAAAAGGGGTTCTCAAGTTTATTCTTCAGATTCCTTAGCAACAATTACATAAAATCAAAGTAGAATTTACTTGTTTCAAAGATATTAGTCATTGATGCTAGTCCCTAATACATTGTAAAATTAGATTTAATCAGTAAATTGGCGTGCATTAACTAATGATTGGTTGGTTGGGGTGTGTGTAGACAATTAATCCCCTCCCTACCCCCACCAATGCAACTTGGAAATCTGATCAAGACCTAAGGTTACTTTGACCTGACTCTCCAAAATCTAAATTGGCTCATTGGTTCAACAAAAATGTGAGAACATAAGTTACATTTGTTTCAGTTATTAGCTCTATCAAATTATCCTCTTAAGACAGACAGAACAAGTCCATAGAGAGATTGCGCAACGTCGTTTGCTGCGGAGCAGTGGAGGCCTTCCCGCCTATCTTTTAGCATTGGGAGCACCAAACAACTTAGAATATCTAATATTCCTACGATAGATAAATTTTCATTTTGGGATATTTTGGAGAAAAAGGCTTAAGCTACTCATAACTATTCATAGTTTCTTTGTAAATTGAGTTTAAGAGACACAGGGAACTAAAGAAGCAGCCCCCTCCTCTTTGAGCTATAGTCGAAAACGGACCAGAAGTTCTCCAATCGACGGTGTCGCACGCCATAATACGTCCCGAAAACGACGTTGCGCAAGGTGCCTATAGTCATAGGCCTAGATAAGATAGTCTGGCCCTATTGTAGATACCGTCCGTAAACAAACCTGGGTTTGATAATTAGGACGGAGTCCATGGGTCAAAATAGGGCCCCGCCTCCTGAGAACTCAAGGGGAAGATAGGGTAAGACCCCTATGTCCTCTTACATGTTAATGATTTTAGAGTGCTACCCCCCCCCCCCCCCCCAATCCTCCCCTATGCTATAGTCAATCAAAAACATAAGCGGCAATGTACAAATGGTCCTAATTGGTAGTGTTGGGATTAATGGGATATGTTTTTTTGAAAGCGATATGACTACAACATTGTTCGAAATTAAGGATTTATTTTATGCACATTTTGAGTGCATAGAGGTTTAGAATCATGCACCCGGTAATATATTCAGGTGCACACCACTATAAAACGGTATTTATTCTCTTAAAAAAGCATGCAAGGTGCATGCCTCCCCGAAAGTATGCACCCTGAAGTCAAATTGTGCACACTGACTACAACGATAGATAATTTCTAGTCTTCAAGGAAATATGCGTGGTGTAGCCCTAAATTCTACATTTACAGGCACAGCGTAATTTATCATGGGAGGGTCGACTTCTCTTAGTCCAACGTCTCTTGCAGACCTAGTTCTTTCAAACCCAGTTCTCCTGTGGACAGTTCTCCTAGATCAAGGTCTCCTGCAGACTGAGGTCTTTGAGACCAGAGTCTCCTGTGGACCGAGTTCTCAGAGAGAGGTCTCTTGTGGACTGAGTTCTCCTCGACTGAGGTTTCCTGTGGTCCCAAGTTTCTTGAGTCCGGGGTCTCTACTGGACCATGTTCTCTCAAAGTCAAACCTAGTCTCCTGCACATTGTGACTGCTCACACTAAGGTCTCCTGTAAATTGAGTTTTCCAGAGTGAGGTCTCCTGCAGACCTAGTAGATCTCAGACCGAGGTCTCCTGCAGACTGAGTTCTCTCAGACCGAGGTCTCCTATGGACAGAGTTCTCTCAGACCAGAGTCTCCTGTAGACAGAGTTTCCAGAGAAAGGTCTCCTGTGGACCGACATCTCCCTGACAGAGGTCTCCTGCAGACCTAGTTCTCTAAGACCTAGTCTCCTGCAGAACGTGATCTCTCAGACCAAGGTGTTCAGCAGACCTAGTTCTTTCAGACCTAGGTCTCTTAGTCTTATGGACTGAGGCCTCCTAGAGAACTTATGTATTTAAGATTGGTGAAATAATAATAATAATAATAATAATAAAAAACTCTTAGATTTAGGTCTCCTGCAGGCTGGTTCTCTCAGACAGGTCTTCTGTAGACTCAGTTCTCTCAGACAGAGGTCTCCTGTGGACGGAGTTCTCGCAGACAGAGGTCTCCTGTAGACCTTGATGTCTCAGACTGAGGTCTCCTGTTCACAGAGTTTTGCAGACCCAGTTTTCTTAAACCGAGGTCTTGTGTGGACAGTTCTCTCAGACCAAGTTTTCCTGTAGACTAAATAAGTCATTCAGTTATTTTGACTTACGCCATAAATCATAAGCAACATCAGGGATATACTAGTACAACAAATGACACAAAGTTCAGGGGGCCGTTCGCAGAAATAGACAAAAAAAGCTTCACTTTTACAACAATAATGAACAATTATCTGTAGATCTATAGATGGAATATATAGAATTAGAACCAATCGACGATAATGTTGTATGCTAGCCACATGGATGTCCCCAGGTCAGCCTGATTTGGCATTAGTTTATGTGGATTTAGGAGTTACCATGAAGTGGCCATTCCTGATATATATCCACCCTGTGCTCCCGACAGGGTCATCAAAGGCCGGGTGTGTGGTGTCCTTTCTGTAGGACATTGCATACTAAAGACCCCTTGCCACTTTTCGCAACGAGTAGGGTATTGCACCCAGTGGCGGGTTTCTCCTAAACCATATCATATATATTCGGTCACCGCCCTTGTGGCGTAAAATAAGCTGAAAAGTATTACTTTGTGCAGTCTGGAAAGAACCCGTAAGGGTTGGCCAGACGTTAAACTACCTCAACAAACAAACAAACCTGATATATATGAATAAAACACAGGGTACCAACCGCACAAGGAAAATGAAAAAAAAAGAAAAAAAATCCCTGACACTGACAGGGAAAACACAGGAAATCTGCAAATTTTGCCAAAACACAGGGAATTTCATCTGGCCAGGTTCTGTAATTCCTGATTCTCAGTCAAGATATTACTTATTAGGGATTCAACTTAAAGGCATTTAAATTTGAACAACTTACTGGATATGACATAGGGATAAATTGTCGCGGGACGGGAATCTCGGGGAAAACACTGGGAATTTGAATTGAAAATGTAATTTGGGTTGGTACACTGAAAACGTGTCTGCATACTCAAAGACTCGAAGACAAAGATCATCAGTCTGGTCCTTATGACAAAGACATACTGGGCAGAAAAATACCAACCCAATGGTGACGTCCTGTTTTGGTACGGAAACCACCCAATATCATGTGACATCAAGTCTTACACATCTGCTCTCTAAACCTATCATATCAAAATACATCCTGGCTAAGCACTGTGTTATCTACGAGCAAATAAGTTTCCCCTCTAGTTTGCAGTATCAGTAAATAGTTCTGAGGAATCAGGGAGCAGACTATCGGTATCAGGCGAGATGTTGGCTACACTGTTCCCCGTAGGTTTCGTATGTATACATGATGTACTTTATAAGAAAAAGGGGAAAAAAGATTTATATTACCACTCATGACCGGGAGAAAGATACAGTGCAATCTGTATTTAGGAGAAAGCGACCCTGACTCATTTGATGAAACCATAAATAAGTCAGATTATGCCATATCCTCCTGAAAAAATATTTATGTATACTTTATAGTTAACGGTTAATAGGGATACTTACTAGTGTTGCAGTGTGTTGGGTACTACTAGAAACCCTTCCGGACAATATAATTATATGGTAGTTAGCTTTCTTAACAGCTAGACCGAAACATCGTCCGTAAAGACACAATCTTGGTTGTGAACATCATATCAAAATCATGTCAAAATGTCTGTCTTCATAAATTTGTAAGCCGAGTTATGTGTCTAGAATACTCCAAAAATAGATCCCTTTATTGTTGTTTACAGTGACAGTAGGTCAGCTCAGAGTTGGAGCGCCGGTCTAATCCAAGGTATCCAGGTTCAGTTCGTGACCCGGTTTTGCTTTGCATAGATCATGACCAGGCACGTTGAATGCATCTTACTGTGTGTGCTATGGGTGTAGGATTATGTCCTCTATGCACAAAGTCGCATAGTCATATTCAAATTGATAAGACTCAAGAGCAGGGCAGGACCTGAGAGTTCCTCGTCTCAGAAATAGATAATAATAGTGTTTTACTACCGGTACTGTACCTGGATTGTTTTGAAATGTAGCAAATGTAGCAGTACCAGGCAAAAGATATAATAACCAAATGTACTGCCATTGAGAAACATGTAAATTGGAGATTCTCTCTAAACATAGTGGCATGGCCTCAGATGTAATTGTTGCCTTAGGCTCAGTAGCCGCCTTCGGCAGACCATCACTGTTTACAAAGCCAACTGGTGTTAACATCATAAGTGATGGATAGGATATCAGGCTCTTTGACGTCAAACTGGGTTTAAGTCCTGTCTATGTTACCCCATTGGGTAACCCTAAAAATATGTTTGTTGCCTTTCTACCGGTTGGCAAAAAGGTGGCTATAGTCAGGGGGTCGAAAAATTACATATTTTGAGGGAGTCATAATTCGTTTTTATTTGTCGGCAAAAAAAAAAAAAACAACAACAACAACAAAAACGTCTCAGGCAGCCCTTAACTATTTTTGTAAGGGTGGCCTGGTACTTTTGCTTCACCCTGACAGATACTTCAGGGCCAGAACCGAAGTAAAGCGGTGGTCCTGTATCATTGTAACTTAATGATGCATCCGAAAGTTCGCACGAGGACATAGAATTTGAATATGACGTCCCGTGTATGGTTTTGATTTATGGTCCTGCACCTGGGAAGTGTTTGATAAGATCTTCTGCGTGAAAATACTAATCGTTCAATTTCAGAAACTGGGTTGGTTAGTCAGATCCAATAATGAAATAATTAATCATTATGCCAATTATTACAATAAAAGGAAAGCAATGTCCAAATAAAAAGGCATTTAAATCATGCATCCGTCGGGTTGATAGGCTTGAAAAAACGTGCACCAGATGACGTTATGATGTATAATTATGAACATGCTAAAAAAAAAAGTCCAAAAGTATATGCACATACTGGGCTTCATTCGCACTGCAAGAAACATTGTGCACCTGACACAAATGTGCGGTTCAAATTGATGGAGGACAATTAAAATAATTTCTGGTCATGGAAATAATCCAGAAACTTAACGGTTCAGGAGGTCAAGAGAAAACCAGACAGAGTCTGATCATCACGGAGAAAAGAGATGACTCATAGTAATGACTAATCTATAGCAGAATATCAAGGCTCGTCAAGTAACAGTAAACTCCTCCCTGATCTGGAGCAGAGGCCAGACTCGCAGAAGTCAGAAAGTGAATTGGTGATAAAGGTCGATCGACACATAGATTTTGACGTCACTTACACTTACAGTGATTTTGAAGTCACGAATCGGATTCAATGTCTGAAATTTTGGGAATTTGTGTTTTATAAAACGGGTGCAAAATTAAAAGAAGAAAAGGTGAAATTTTCTGCATCCGCTATGAATTATGCATTTATTTAGGCAAAAAATGGGTGCATCTTTTGGGTGGCGGTTTTAAATGATCACGCACCTGCTTGCC
This sequence comes from Lepidonotus clava, assembly GCA_936440205.1. Lineage (NCBI taxonomy): Eukaryota > Metazoa > Annelida > Polychaeta > Phyllodocida > Polynoidae > Lepidonotus > Lepidonotus clava. The sequence continues at coordinate 32,904,771 of OW387145.1, read as the reverse complement.
AAATTGGTGATCTCAGGTACAGGGTACACGATTAACTTCAGAGAGTAAGATTCATGAGACCCAACATTTTTTTTCTCGAACAACTACACTGAGTTTTTAGTATGAAACTAATAAAGAAACAATGCTCATTGACAACATAATATCACAAATCTCCTGTCTTATCTTCAGGAGTTGGCAATGATACAGCGACTGATGGATGCGGACAACGACTGCGGTGTCCCCACCCCACCGCCCCTAAGGGGACCAAACCCCTACCTGGGCGGTGAGCGGTGTCTACTTTGTCGGTGTGAGCGGCCAGACCCGCCACAACACAAGCATGACAACAAGACCAAAGGTAAGGAGAACATTTTAAAGACTTTTTTCTCTATTGGTTTTCAGAGTAATTAACGGTAATATTTGTTTTCATTTTAAGTTTAAATTAAGCTTACTTGCGCATATTATTTGGGGAGGGCACTTGTAAATAAACAACAGACTTCATCTTCAAAGGTTGTGAAAATGTCCAGAAAAGTATTATGAATTTTGATAAGTGTTATCTTAATGCGTTTAATAAATACATGCACTAGTGGGCAAGGGAACTTGTCAATTTTTTAAATGACAATCTCCTTTATGTGTTTCATTCAGAAGAGGAAGACGGTCAAGACAAAGGCGTTGGGACACTCTCTCAGGTGAGTAAAATTTGTCACCAATCCAATTAATTTTTCGCCACCCACAATGTAGCTAAAAGATACTTTGAAGTTGGATCTTGTTTCTAATCAATCTCTGTTTCTGAAGAACAAAATTCTGTTGCCACTAGGTAGGATAGTTCTGTATGTTTCTATCAAATACATTGCTACAATAAAAGATTAGTAAATTGGCGGTTCGTACTGATAAGTTTTTTTTTAACACCGTTCATTACATGTACTCCTGCAGCTACCTTTGTGGGTATGTCCGGACTGCCGAAAGACCGTCGAAGAAGAGGAGAAAAAAGCGGCAGCGTACGACTCCTCAGCACTATTGGTGGGTAGTCATGAATACTTTTCAAACGTTCAACAGTTTGAAGACCTAGTGAAAAATTTTTGTTGACGGCAAATATAATACATGTAGCATGTTGATGCATCTTGTCGAGGGAAAAAAAGAAAGACTAACATATGTGTACTATTTTCACTATGTCACAGGTGTAGCCTAGATAGAAAAATATGCCATCCCAGATATATGGATTATATACATTACAGAGTTTTCTTAACTTTTATTCGTACATACAAGATCTATTTGATTCAGTGTTTCAAACAAACTCTAAGGTTCCCTTCGGTTCTTGTCAGGAGCAGGAGTTACGGTTAGAGACACCGGCGTTGTCCTTCCTGCCCGACCTGGCCGGGGAGTTTGCGTCGACAAACAACTCGGTCTGTACATGTGAGGCCTGTACGGAGCGCAGGTAAGTGCTATCCCCTAGCTTTAAATGTATTTAGATATATTTAATGGAAGGCAATAAATGTTTGAGTATTACCTATCTTAGCCGCAAGTAAAACCACTTTGTACAACAGTATAATATATTGTTGTGCAAAGTGGTATAACTTTCATCTTACGTAAAAAGCTCTATCTTCTTCAGCCAAGATTGGACTTCATGTCATCCACGAAATCCTTCGTTTGTTACACATGCAGATACATGTACATGCATAGAGATGGTTAGATGTAAATTCAATACGTATGGTATGATCAGTAAACATCAATCATATATTACCAAAAATAATATTTTGACTCCACAATTTTAAGGCATTATGCCATCAAATAGAATGTCATGAGCACGAGAATATCAATATAAATCTTTAATAAACCTCAAGTAAATTGACCCTATATATTTAAATAGGCAAATCGAGGCGGAGCATGAGAAGGAGACCCAAGAACTACAACAGTGCTGGATGGAGCTGCGGCACGTGGTACGCTGTATTTACCACGAGACGGGTACCGGGCTCACCGAGGGGGACCAAGACGGCAAGGGCGGCACGTCCCACGACATAGCCAAAATGACTACACTGGTTCACAGGTCAGTAGTTACCAATGTATTGTAAAGTCCTGAGATTGCATTAATTAATATTGTTCCCTCTGTAGCACTAAAAAATATTTTTGGGGAAAATTAATTATTTTTGATCTCAGGTAGGGATTTCACAAGGACCAAGATTTTCACTTATAATCAAGGTAAAATGCAGGGAACCACGGAAGACTTTTTAAGTAGGGCCGTGCCCAGGCTCAAATCTGAGGGGGGGTCTCGGCAAGTTTGAGGAGATTCAAGTAAATGTGACTATTCTAAATTACATCTTTTTTGCAAAATTGACATATTTGGAGTCTTGCGACGTAAACGTTTGGAAATTGAGGTGGTTCCAGTTACCAGTTTGCCATTTCGAACTTTAGCAAATTGGTGTCTGGTAACCCAAAGTTTTGGAAATCTTAGGTGGTTCCAGACCCCCCAAAAACCTCCCACCCACCCCCCACACAAACACACTTAGGGCTTCCTGTATGTGGGATGATAAAGTCTGCGATACTCAAAACAAATAAATTTCGTTTCACAAATAAGTAATGTTAATTTTGATCCCTCCAGGTTGTGTGTGCGAGACGCGCACCAGCTGTACCAGAGGCTGGAATCTCAGGGTCGGGAGTACGTGATCGAGATGAAGGTTCGCCTCTTAAAGCAGCTCACCTCCGGTCACAAGACCCCGGCCCAGGCCCGCCAGTTCGTCGCCATGTTGTTGGAGGAGTACTCTAATCTCTGCGCAGCTGCCAAGACACTCGCCTCCTTCTTGACCAAATTGGTGCGTATCTTGTTAGTCTACTTTATAGAGAAAAAAAAAGGGAAAATAATTAAAAGATATGTACAGGGTTCCCACACAACCTGGTAAACCTGGAAAATGAAGGTGGTCATGGAAAAGTCATGGAATTTGATTCTTCCAAGTCTGTGGGAACCCTGATATAGTATTGTCATTCATTTGAAGAACTGTTGCATACTTGTGTGTATTTCTAGTTCTATGGCTCTCTTTCCTCAGTAACATCTAATGGAAAAACTGTTGACTTATATAACTGAACTGGGAGGGGAGGGGAAAAAAAGAGCTCAGGCCCTGGGGTCAGTAGACCAATAATATTCACTGGCCCGGCACAAGTTTAATTGGACTCGCGCCCAGGACTACCGTTGTTGCATTTTTTTTCATTTTTTCATTTTTTTTCCTCAATAAAAATAAATAAAATTTGATTTGTTGCTAACTATTGTGGGTTGTCTTGCCCCAGGAGACGGAGCATCTGAAGCGGTTCAACCTGACGTGGGAGCTGCACAACAAGCACCTCTTCCAGAGCATCATCTACTCGGACCCCTTCGTGCAGAACAGCCTGCCCATGCTCATAGCCCAGATGAGGTGAGTTCCCATGTACTCTATATCTGAAATGATAATCAAACATTTACAGAAAATAACTAGTACATTTGTGAGGCATGGACTATTTGTTATCAATGTTAAAGAGTTACCGTACTGGTTGTTGGTCCAACCAATAAAAAAAAAAAAAGTACAAAAACAATATTGCCGGTAGATGAACACCTGAACAACAAACAATGATTAAATATACAACAAAAAAACGCGTATAATAGTCAGAAGTTACAATAAACTCAAAGAGTTGATAGGTAACTATGCAGTGGACAAAATTGACGTTCCTCGGCAAATTACTTCTCAGATCAAACGGGGGTAAATGGAGACTTTATAGTTTACTTTTTTGAGAGAACTAAAACGATAAGGTTGCAAAACTAAATTTATTCAGGTTTAGTATATTTTGAATATGGTCGAAAACAAAAATCTCGTCGGATTACATAATAAAATGTACTTTTCTTTGTAATGTAGATCGGGTGCTGCATCGAAGGAGGCCTACCATGAAGACACCTACCCGAACATTCTGCATCGCTATTTAAAGTTTGACGATGAGATGTCTGTGATATCGGTAGTGTGGCGCGACTGTCAACAGCTGCTGGAAACTTACAATGATGAGCAGGTCAGTTTTACATTCAAACAATATTTATTTATACATGTAACTAGTATAACCAGTTCTTGGAAATTTAATATCTCCAATCCCTGAAATATTGGACATTTGTATGAGATACATAGGTCATAAACTTTGTAATCCCAGATAGTTAGCATGACTGTGCACTGGTTTCTTGCCAGTATTTTGAAAACCTTCCACACGAATTAAACTCTCCTAAAACTAATAAGTGATCTTTCATTACCAAGGCGGCATTGCGAGCCAAACAGAAGATGTTGAAGGACGACTGGGAATTCTTCAAGGCCCAACGGCGACTTCTTGAGCAACAGCAACAAGTGTTGAAGAAAACGCCCACCTCAACCTCTGCCCACAGGTAATCACCTTGCTCGTACTTTCTACGTTTATCAATATAACGTTTCCGTATAAGTATACCTGCATTGTCTCTTACAACTGTTTCTACTGTATGTTGCAGCAGCTTTTACTTAATTCTTTGGCTGAATACAATACAAATCCATTGTGTATATGTTGTTAATTAGGAGGAGAACGACTTTTCTGGGTCACTGGGTACCAGCCATAGCTTATTGGTATACACGCCAGGCACCAGTGACCAAAAAAGTTCCCGGCATGCTACACCGATAACCTACTGCTGGTATACAGAGGCACAGAAAAGTAGTTTTCCTCCTAAATTAGGAGGAAAACTGTTTCTTATTGCTGTCAAGCCTAGCTCATAGTAATTAGAACCATTGGCAACCACGGGAAGACCGGCTATATGCTTAAGCCGAAGAGTTTACTAAAAATCTGAATTTAAAAAAAAAAGTATGTAGCCATGTGCAGTTTAGTTTTCTAAGTGGCCTGATAACCAGTAGACTATAGAATTAGATGTCAGTGAACTATAAGACGTCAATAGTTGTTTTACACGTCTTTTGACCCGACAGTTTTGAGGCGCAGTTTACGGAGACGATGAGGCACATTCTGCAAGGCACCAAACCTGCCGCTGAAGAGTGCCACTGTCCCAACTGTAACAGGAAAAGGTATGTGTCTAGTCTCTTCACAAAGCCATACTAAAAGCTACATCGTAAAAAATAGACTTTTCATTGAAAAACAAAGTTATGAAGGGATTCTATATTTAAAGTTTCCTGCACGACATTCAAATGTACGTTCATATTCATAACCACGCGAACATGAATGGTTGTTGAACGACTGTGCCATTTCATTGGGTTTAGGCAATGTGACCTATCCATTTAGTAACCTTAACCACAATCACTAGATCTGTTGCATCGGTTTTGAATTTTATCAGTCATGAAAGTCTCTGGTACTTATACGTAGTTAGTATTTGTGCACATTTTCTGGCGCTATTATGTCAAATGTACTTATGATAGGAGGCCTCCCATCAAGCACGTACGCAGCAAAGGGGGGTGGGGGGTCTAAAATTTTGGAAAATTTGTGTATGTTCCAGTAGAAATCCATTGCGTATTTTAGCCCAAGGGGGGTGGGGGTGGGGTCTAAAATTGTGGAAAATGTGCGTACGTACTAAATGGAAGGCCCCTAGAAAAAAAATTGCAGACACGCAGAACACATCCTGATGTGAAAATTACTTTTCAGGCTTCCCTGTGAGGAGTGCTCCTTGTCGCACGTGATGCCGTACGGAGTCCTCGGCCAGGAGTTGCCCGAGCACCAACAACACGCGCAGCAGGTGCAGTTCCCACAGCCCGTGTCGCTGGGCGGAACGACCTGTCCCACATCGACCAACACCTTCAACATCGACTCCTCATCGCCCTACATGATCGATGTTACACCGCCCTCCATGTCCAGCACCAACTCGTCCTCAGGATCGTCGAGCCCCATCAACGTTGATCCCAAGCGACTGGTCCTCCCACTGGATGTATGTCCAGAAAGCTTTGAGTAAGTGTTACTTTTAGAAATAATATTATTTTAAGGCTGGTGTATTTTAGATTGATTGATTTTTCGATGTACACATTATTTGCTTATTCATATTATCCGTAATACATTTAGATTTACAGACGGAAGAGACTTTTCTTTTCGTGGATTCATTTACAGTTCTAAATCGTTTTAGGGCACAGCGGTCAAGTAGCATTAGAATAGAATTGAGTGCTCTTTCCTAAGATTTATCAATAAACGTAAAACAAGAAAATAGACATGTTTAAATAAATATCCTATTTTTACAGGCTTACTGATGATGAGATTCCCGAAGAGATCGAGGAGGACGAAGAGTCTGGCTCTGACTCTGACGGAGATGACGAAGAGGAAGATGATGATGATGACGATTATCTCGAAGACCAGGCTGATGAGGGTACTGAACGGACAGGGGAGGAAGGTGCTGAGCTTACGGCTGCCATGGATGGCAACTTGGACCACCTCCCCGAGGGGAGCGCTTCCGAGTATAGCGAAGGCCAAGCACCAGCCACGACAACGTCAACTGCACCTGTTCTTGGTCTACCGCTTGTGACAGCTGAGGCCATGAAAACTGACTGTGATTGTACGCATTGTACCAAAGCACGCATGGAACTGGTAAGATCCCCATTTGTAATTTGCTAACTTAGGATGGATATCTAATAAGATTAACTACCCAGAAATTGATGTGACCAAGTACTTACATAAAATGTTACATAAAATTCCTGAAATTTAAGAATATTTTTAAGAATGATGTCTTTTAGTTATGCAACTTACATCAGATTTTTTGTGTAGAATATATGAGCATGAAAGGACCAATGTATAAATATTTGTGTAATGTAACATTTTTTTCTGTTTTATAGCTAAAGCCAGCTGAGGAGGCGGTGAACCAGTGTCAGTGTCACGCATGCTTAATGCAAAGTGGCAAGACTGTCCCCACGTGCCTGCCTCAGCACATTCCGACGGCGCCCCGCCCGGCCGCCTTCAATCTCTACCCTCACATCCACGGCTCCAACAGTCTCCACACGGCTGCGCTGCATGGTCATTCACCGCATGTGCGACCGGTCCTCCAATCTCAGCTCTACGAGTTGCAATCGCCTGCCAACTCTGCACGACAACCAAAGAGTCTTCTCAACCCGCAGAAAAAGCATAATACCAATTTCAGCCTTGATCTGGATTCCCATGAGGCACTGCATGAACACATATACCACGCCTACGGCGAGTGGGACAATGCTTATGACAGTACAAAGCTGATGTTCAGCTCGCACAAGTACGTGGGTGGCCTGGGCAGCGAACTGTTTAGCGCCCCGCCTCCGCCCCTGATGAATGGGAATCCTTTTGTGAGTGTCGCGGACCAGTTGTCGACGGAAGCAGCATTGTCGCTGGCGGCATCCGGAGCCAAGCCGGCCTCGCTATACCAGCACAGCACGATGGCTGCCCTCAGCAACCCGCTAACCTCCATGGCCACGAGCACAGCATTTGCCAACACGAGCATGGCCACAGCGAACGGTGAGCATATTCACACGGAGGCCTGCTTTAAGAATATGAAGCCCCTCAACCGTACGCTCCTCAACTCAAGCCAAGCGCTGGGCACCATGGCTGGCAAATCCCCGGTTACCAGCTGTGTGTCCTCCAGTGCATCTTCCGCGGGAGGAGGGACGGCCACCACAACATCCAGCACCAGCAATTCGCTAGGCACGACAGCGGCGGCGGCTGCAGCCGGAGCGTACAGCGACCACTGTCTGAAACACAACCCCTTCTTACACACGCACCATTCGTCCTTCACGTCAACGCACGCTGCCACCACCACCATCTCAGCCTCCCCGCCGCTCCCTTCCCACCCACTCCCCGGAAAGCTCACGCCGGAGTTGATTCGGTCCGCTGCGATAAACGTTACCAAGGAGGAAGCGGCACGTACTCTGGCCAACAATCCAGCGGGGGCGGCCCCCCACGGGCTCCCTCATACGTGTAGCCACCAGCACAACCCGGCCACAAGCGGTGCCTCCCAGCCCTTTATCAACCCTAATGCCCCCGGCCTGCAACTGCTCAACAACAACAACATCACGGTGAGCCTACCCACAGGTGTGTGTCAGGACCCGGAGTGCGATGGCCACCATGACGCTGAGTACGACAGCATCGATGACTCGTGCTCGGAGCAGAGCTCTTCCACCTCCACTTCCAACCAAAAGGATGGCAAATACTGTGACTGCTGCTACTGCGAGTTCTTTGGACACTCCAACGTAAGTAGCGTTTTGATGCAATTCTCATGTTCTAGCCTAGGAATCGCAGCTAAAAAATAGAGAAAATAAGGGAAACAAATACCAATTTGTTGTCCTCATGCCGCTATTGTGTCACTGAAATTTCCAACTGCGAAATATAAATTTTCTTGTAGCTAGATGACCAACTTTACAGAAATTTTGACGAACTCTTTAAGCCTGTAACGTATATACTTCCTACTCTGCAGAGTTTTTGGTCGCCAGTGACTAACCCCCGATTTAACTCAATATTCTCATACCATCACAAAGTCTCCAGGGAACATTGTTTCGGTTTCACTTGCTGATAACTTAAAATTACATATTCTTTTTCAGCCTCCTCAAACCCCAACAAGTAGAAACTACGCGGAGATCAGGGATAGGTTACGACTTAGATTAAAAAAGAAGGTGAGAATTCCTGTTTATTTGAACTAGTTGAACAAAATCCTCTAGAAATAACATAACAAAAAAATAAAATAAGTACAGTAAAACCTTGTTAATTATAAAATATTCAACATCCTTTCATATTAACACACTCATGAGGATCGAATAATTTAAGGCTTCCAAATTGATATTTTGTACTTTGGTGAAGGAGAGGTAGAATTACCAAGGTTTTACTGTATTATGTTTGCTTCGTCAGAGTTACTGTACCACTCTTTTCTCTGCAGACCGAATCCACTGCCACAACCCAGACCGTAGAAAAACCCCGAGTAAGTGTAATGTCTTTGACTTTGGCTCAGTAGCAGTCACCAAAGCTACAACAAAAACAATTTTAATTTTTTCTAAAATCCTTTGGCTCAGTTGCAATGAGCAAAGCTATAAAAAAGAAAACTATTGATGTATATGGTATTCTTTGGCGCAGTGGCAGTGACCAAAGATGCTACCAAAAAATACACTTTATCTATTTGAAATTCTTTGGCTCAGTGGCAGTTTTCCAAGCTGCAATTATAAGATATTTTCAAATTTGAAATGGAATACTTTGACTTAGTGGCAGTCACCAAAGCTACAAAACATACTTTCAATTTCATCTAATAGTTGCTTTGACTCCGAGGCAGTCAGCAAAGCTAAAAAAAAAAAAAAAAAAAAAAAACAGACTTTTTTTTACGCACATTTCATTTGTAATAGTTTTTTTCCTTGGGGGGATATCTTTTTAAGTTGTAGAGACAAACACTTGAATACATTTCGATATGACGTGCGCCTAAGTTCTGAAGGCAATTGCGAGAGTAACGTTTTCTATCTTAATCAGACCGAGCTGAAGATTGAGGAACCAAGGCAACCTCCTCCACCACCACCAAAGGAAGAAGTCCTGGGCGACCGAGGTGTGGACGAACTGCTGCGGTTTATCAATGGGGATGAGAAGGACGGTAAAAGTGCCAGCGCGAAGGCAGCTAAAAGAGCACGTCAAAAACAGAAAAAGGTACTTAAGCTTCTCGGTAGAAGTTAGCCTGCCAAATACTTATACAGTACTTATACTAATTGAGTTTGATACAGTTGCTACACCGTATAAATTTTTAGGACTAATGCACTAGTATACTCAAAGATGTTGGAGTAAGAACCGGTAATACAGTTTTCAGAGGAATTGTACACAGATGTTTATAAGAGAAAATGTAAACATGTATTACACTGCGGGTAAAATATTTTAGTAATAAATGCAGAAGAAGAAGGGAAAATTTGTTTTTCCATAAACGTTTTTTAACCCGAACATACGGACACATAGATGCTCTTTAATGTATTAGAGCCGTAAATTAGAACGCAATTTTTCTGCATGATTGAATCTCACCTGAAAACTGTCACTAGATGTTCACCACAAATTCATTATTTCATCAGGCTGAGGAGAAAGCGCGGAGAGAGGAAGAAGCGCGGCTGGCAGAGGAACGGGAGCGGGCCATTCGGGCTCAGCAAGAGGCATTGGCGAAGGCCATGGAAGAAGCCAAGAGGCAACAGCAACAGCAACGAGCGAAAAAAGAGGAGATGCAGAAGAAGAGGAAATCCAAGCAAAAAGAGCATGCAAAGGAGAACGAAGAAAATCAGAATCCTCACAATCAAGATCGACTGCACACGCACCATCCCGAAACCCAGCTGAAGTCTCAGGGCGGAAGGAGCTGTACCGCGACAACAGCAACATCTAGTGCGACTAAGTCTGGTAGTGCCAAGGGGAATAAACACGAACAGAAGCGTGGTGAGCCCGATGGTCTTCCGACACCGCGAGTGGTTACGCCGCGACTTTCAGCACATACGGCCTCGAGCGCTGGAGACTCGTCGAGTGTGAGCCGGCCCAGTCGTCAATGGCCCAGCAACAACCTCAGAACACTGGTACCACTGGTGGTGCAGTGTCCAAATCCGAATCTGTAATTAATAACAATAGCAGTCCACGACCAGAGAAGAACCGTAAAGGCCGAACGGTTGGCCACCAACCACCCACTACCTGCTCATCTTCCGCAAACCTCTCAACAAGCAACTTGCTTAGTCAGCAGAGCAGCTTGGGGCAATCTCAGAACCAGGTCAACGGACACCAACCGCAACATCAGCGCAGCAACAAGTCTCCACCGCACTCTCAACAACAACATCAACAACAGCAACATAATGTTGCAGCGTCACAGCAACACCATCAACACCAGCCTCAGAATGGACGAGCAAATACGAGCAACAAAGTGAGCAACTCCAGCAGTAAGGTCAGCAAGGTCTCATCCCCAGCAGTTAATGCCCGCGTTGACCAGCGCGCAGTGGAAAATGGCAGTAGCGGACATAGCAACCACGTCAACCATGTGCATACCCCTATCCAACAACAGCATCTCAGCAACGGCACCAACAACAGTAAGAAAGGCAAGCGCACCACTAATATGGTGAACGGATCTCCATTGCCTTCCCCGCCCATCACCGCTCCGGCTCAACATCATGCCCGGCAACAACAAGTACAGAATTCTCAACCAGGTCAAGTTCGCTCCGAAGGTCAACACCGGCCGAACAATGTCCTGACCGCTCGAAGCGAGCAGGGTCATTGCCTGAACACCCCCATGGTCAATGGTAACTCGCAGACTACTGCGGAATCATCTCATCAGCATAGTCCAGCCGACAAGAGGCAGGGCAAATTGCCCCAACTGAACACTGTCAACATGCAAAAGGATGCCAAGTCGAAGCTGGACGAAAAGATTTGTCGAGCTGCAGAACAGGTATGGCTGGTTTACTATATCTTTTTAAACTTCAATTGCACACCCATGTTGATAAGTTTACGTTGGGTCAATCTTCTTTTCTTGACCTTTAAATCGTTATCTTACAATATAGCAATGCAGGTCAATGATTAGGTATCATTTTAAGTCTCAATTGCCGTCAAATGATGGTCCACGGTATGTGTTGCTTGAGTGAGTTATATTTATATGTACATCACATATGATGAAGGTGACGACGTTGGGATGATCCTGAGTGTCTCAGTGACATCTCTCATATCAAGTTTGTGTTTAACTCGGCTAGATTGATATAATGTCTTTTTGAAAACAAATTTCTCGTGTCTTTTACAGTTGACCGTGAGTTCTGGAGCCAAGCCAAAGAAGAACAAAAGAAAGAACAAGTCTGCCGAGGATCTCGGTAAGAACAAACACTCGTGTCAAAAATGTCTTAAAGAATCTTCAACAGAAAAGTCTTAATTTGTCCGGGGATGATAAAGGAGTGGCATGTTTCTAATTTCACTCCTCCGGTCACAATTGCTTTGGTTCTTTAATATGAAATGTCAGTACTTTATGTATGCTAGAAAGGGACAATTTCGTAAGCTTAAGTTCCTTGGTCAAAAGTTGCATTTAAAGATACATGTAGAAGTGAAGCGGCTCTAACAGCCTGCCCATGTAAGTCTTTAAAGATGTTAAAATGGTTTGTTAAATTTGACAGTTTTCTATTAAGATGTCCTAAAACTGTCTTCAAAATATCTTATATTGAGTCCAATTTAAAAATGAAAATGTGGCTTACAGCCTTTGCATCGAACTATACACTCAGAAATGTTATCCTCACGCTAGACTGAGCGTAATATTGATACTAGAAATTGATCCTTAATAGTGCTAATAAGATGATTGTTCACATTTGCACATTGGTCTTCCAGATGAAATCTTCATGCCGAAAGATCTCGACCCCGACAACGGTGAGATCGATGAGCAGGACCGGGAGATCGAGGAGTTCAAGCGCTTCTGTCTCGACTCAACACCGATGCCGAAACGCGAAAAACTGCAAGTGAACATGAACCTGAAGGACATCTTCAACAAGAAAAAGTCTGGAGTGAGCTGTGCCTAGGCACTTTCTAACATCACAACTACTATGAACCCCACCTCTTCACCAAGAGTCTACGTCAACAGAGGAAATACAGCATTGCTATGGGATTACACATCAGAAACTGTACCTCCCTTTTGTCATCAGAGCAACTGAAGTGGAACATGTATACAAATCGACAGCACCTGTTTTCTGATTTACCTTTGATTTGTTGAATACAACCAATACCTGAATGCATGCGACGCCACCCCGCATGGCTATGTAAGAGAGGGATTTTGAGGAAATGGATTATGTGAGTTTGGTGAAAGCACCCCTGGGCTTGCTGGTATGAAGTCAACGTGCTGAAATGGGACTATCTGTTCAATCCTCCTATTCCAGCCTTAGCCCTTGGAAAGATCCCATATTCCATCCTAACCCTTCGCTCACCACGAACGCATTTATGTATCCCCGGCTGATTCCTATCCCTAGCGACGCCTAGTTATGCATACATCCTCAAAAGTGTTGTAATGGTATAGATCTGTGGAATACCTAGATATAAAGTTGTGGAGAGCAAAGGGTTAGTTATTGACTCAGATATACTTAAAATGTCTGAGGGCAAACACAGATCAGTGGTTTATTGGGAAGGAATGCTGCTCGAGATATATTTCCGAATGACATCATCGGATATGCTCTATTTATTGCTCTGGATGTGTTTGAGTAACTCTCGAGTTTTCATGAGCTGATTATAACGGATTGATAGACGAGTGTGAATTGTACGGGATAGAAGCAAGACAATTCTTGGTGTATAAATTCTAAATACGTCATGAAATGAGAAACAAAAATGGTATAATTACATACGGTATCGTCAGTCGCAGAAATGGTGGAGTCTGCGAGATTTACCATTGTTTATGGTATATTGGACACAAATCTTCAAATTTCTAGAACAAAAATGAACTGACATTCACTGAATAATGTATGCATGTTTTATTTAACGGTTTGATATTTAAACTACTGTACCAAATTGATCGTTTTAATGGCTAAGATAAACTGACGAGACTGATTGAGGTGGGTGTTATTCGGTTTGAGACGCTGATGATTGATAGTTTGATAGTTTCCATTAATTAATGGGTGGGGGTCCAGTCTTACCAGTATGGCCGCCATGCACAAAAGTTCGCCATAAGCTGAGCTTCCATTGGTTTGAAAAACAAAACTGCGAATCAAGCGGTTGGTTTGAAAAAATGATGTGCCACAACAGAAGGGGACTGGTTACGATTTGTTGCATGCTGTGTTGTGACCCCGGTCAAGTTGATGAATTGAATCGGGCCTATTTATTATTATTACTTTGTGTTGATTGTAGCGATAGCGGTGGTCCACAGCCAGAATTACATGACCAGTTTATCCCCCTCCCCAAAAATTCCCCCGAAATTGATATGGAAAAGAAAAACTACACACGCTAACCGCGGCTGTGGCCTGAGTCGACGAACAAAGGTTTCTGTGATAGAAACCAACGTGTAGTTCTCCTGATAGAGTACCATAGAGAGCTTTTAGATTTTATCTTCCTTGTTGTGTTGCAATTGCTTTTACATTAATTTGTGTTTGATTTCGTTTGGTTTGGTGCGTGGAAGCACAACATGAACTACAGGCAATCGAAGCCCAAAAGTCCAACTTATGACTCAGTATGATGATAATGTGTGGGTCACCTACTTTGTGGACCCTTCCTCCCTGTGCAACGTAATCAGTATTTGCACTAGAATAAGGGGAATGTAGTGTCTTTTTTTCTGTTTTTGTACCAGTTCAGGATGAATAAAACATTTATCTATATGATCATGAATTGATGTCTTGAGATGCCCGTTTCCTGATTTGATGCCATATACTCGTTGTGAGGAGTCTGGGGGAGTAGAGTGCAGTTTCTCAAGAGTCAAAGAGACACTGGGTTTGGCGCTGCACCAGTGCTATTATTATTACTAAGTGATGTGTAGACGTTGAAACCAGCCTATTGTAATATATTATATATCAACTTACCCAAATAGGCTGCCATTCAGTGATGCTGATGTACTCACCTGGTGTCTATTGATGCCAGCCATCTGACCATTGCGCGATGATTCACGGGGCGATCGGTCGAGCAGCGACCGAGCCCCCGACAACAAGATGTGATGACCACGTCTGAACCTATGTACCATATGTATATTGTTATCACCATGTATATTATTCTTCATGTGACGCCAGTATTCCAATGTTTTATTACAACATCAGAGGGAGACAACAACTATTACTACTACGACAACCACCATGCGAAGTGTGAAATGTAAAGTGAAGCGTGCCGCTGGCTGTATCAGCCGTACTGTGGCCGCTCGCGGATAATCCACAGTGTAACTCACAGAGGATAGGACCCTTGCTGATTACACTTTGTGATGGGTTAGGCTGGTGTGTGCGTGCTCTGTTCTATGCAACAGCCTGCCTCAGAGGATGGACCAGGACTCTTTTTCTACCGGGCACAACACACCAGCCTGCCGACATGGAGCGCGGTGGCCAGCGGACTGCTGTTCAGACTGCTCCAAGAAGCGGGAGCCCGCTGGCACGCCGCGCTCACCATCATCTTTACCCCTGGCCTTTGCATGCTGCCCATGCTACCTGTTTACCAAAGCGTGCGGGGAAACTATTTTAAGCGTGAGAAGTGATATAGTGTGTATTACAAACACATGAACTTGTCATCATCAGCCGATCTCCCCAAGTGATCGATCGGTATTGCTTTCTTTTTTTTCGCCCGTTTAGTTGCATGGCCGAGGACCGCCGAGGACAACATTCTCGTATTAGGTACACCACCCTGAGCTCTACCCCCTACCACCAGAGACATGCACTTTCCAGCAGGTCTCCCCACAAGGAGGATGTACTATTTATAACATGGACTGGAGGACAACCAAGGTGGTGCCACCAGGTTTAGCCTGACCTCTAGCTATCGCCATCTGGTGGCCTGCGCCAATATTACTCATATCAGGCTTCTGATTGGCTGCTGTTTCCCCCCTGTAGGTGGCGCCACTCGCTTGAACAATACGAGGCATGAAAAACCAGACTGTGGTTGCTTTCTGTTGTTTGTTGTTGTTGGACTTGTATTTTACTCTCTCCTCCACACAAAATAAAAGTTTACCCAGTTATACAAAAGAACATGCCGTCGTGAATTTTGTTGGTTTGATGTTTTTTTCTAGAATGAAATAGGTACTAACGTATATAGAATTTTGTCCTTTGAAAATATAATTTATTACCTATCAGAAATTTAATTAAATGCAAGGTTTTCAGAAACCGTTTACATAAAAATTGTGAGATATTTTACCTGAAGTATGGAAAAGGCTGCTTAGACCATTTTAGTTGCAAATATCGTCGCCCAGCAGCATCGGGGGGGGGGGGGGGGGGGGAGGGTGTGTGATTTATATGGGGGTAAGGTGAACACTTAGTTTGAATCAAATTCGAATTGGGCAGACTTGAAATATAGAGATGGTAACTTATACAAGGACACAGGTTGAGGGATGAAAGAAACATATCGGTTACAAAACCAAAAAAACCCGGGTTATCGTCTTCTTTTTCTATATATGAAAGGAATTGTTGATGAGATATCTTGATGGGAATACGAATTATCGATCGAATTATCGATCGAATTAAACAAAAAGATGCACATGTCAGGCTTTGCCCGCCGCCATCTTCCTCCATTATCGTTCACCTAGACGCGGATGACACTAACCTTTTGTCCGATGCCGATCGTATATATCGACATAATTCTTCACGATATATCGACCCAGACCAGCTCCTGATATTAGTAATCCATGACATATACTCCATTTTCCTGGACGATGCCGATTTAAGGCGTAAAGGGCGGTCATTCGCGGAGAAAACCTACACACGTGTTCCCCGGGTAGCGCCATCTTGGCGTCTGATGCAATGCGCTGTGGTTTGACAAGTCTGACTGCGCGAGATGCGCTTCGTCCCGGAAGGGAATACGCATGAAACATAGTGCGCAAAGAAATGCGATTTTCTGGGTTTATATCGATATCTAGCTTCTCAACACATCGGCATCATCAATAAAAGATCGACATGAACCTCTATAGCGACTTAAGTCGACTGAAACGCGCGCGAAATAGGCGAAATAGGCGAGCAAGCCCGACCTAGTTTCCGATCGGAGGCTGGGCCCCGCCATGCTCGCCGTGTTCACCCTACTTAACATAATTTATTCAACTGGCTCGAACACTACACTGCAATCCGGGTCACTAGGCTTTTCTATGCTGATGCGTCGATCGATGTTCTACAGTTTGACACTGTCATTCTCCGACCCGATCTCGGCTAATGCTTTGTCAATGGTCAATTTCTGGTATAGACTTTACATAGGCTCAGCATTGAAACCGGAAGCAGGTCGAAATTTGCGATCTTGTAGCCGCTGGTGCTGGTATCGTTCAATGGAGTTTCCCGCCTTTTTGTCCAAGTCAGTATACCCGGGTGGGATTCGATAGATCGATCATATTTCGAAGATGACTGGATAATACAGCGAGCCCGGGTAATAAGTTCTTGTTAGACATACTTGTACCCAAATAATGACTTCATCGCCTGTTAGAGCATTTTGTTTTAATTTACGGAATCGACTTTTGGTGGTTACTTCAAGCTCGTAATATAAAATTCAAAAATATAACCTAGGTTTTAGGAAAATCTTTTGCCATAGATCATTTACGTTTGATTACCTGCTATTATGACCGAAACGTGTAATGTATGGTGTCCGGTTCATCGTTGCATCTAAGACCTATACCAGCCGTACTTCGGAGTGAACCGCAATGTACTGAATAATATCAAGCTCCTGTCTTCTCATTTTTATGTACTATATTCACAGAAAGCACGTCATTACCTGCCCTATTAGAAGCATTTCAAATGGCTTATTTTAAGATTATCTGCAATGAATACGGTATTGCGATTAGCTTATTTACTTTCTACATGTGAGAATGTTTCTTAATTGATATGTTGTTCAGTAACTAAGGATAAAACTCATTTACATGTTCATTCAATAACATCAACTTTTATTTACAAATTCTTTAAATTTTCTATATCTAATCCCATCTAGAATTCTTTTCTCGCTTAGTTAACGTGCCGTTCTCATTCAAGGCCATGTAGCATTTTTCTTTCCTATGCTTATAGTTCATGTAAGCCACATATCCTGAGCAGAGGGAGAATGCAGCAACTCCAAGAATCATCACGCCCATGTTCTGGAATAAATAACACTGGTTTTAAGTCAACTTAGATACTATAAGCTAATGAATCTTTGGAGCATTATTGTTAAAAAATATAGTGAGGAACTGCTGCGATGGATAAATGATATTTTCATGATCTTAATTTACAAAGAAGTGTAATCATTTTGTGTTGTTGTTTCAATAGAGAATTTAAAACCCTTGGTAGATATGGTGATACAATAAATAGTCTGTTACATTAAAAAATATAAATAATATGCACATTTATTTACATATCTACAATTTTTAGCTTTGATTGCTTTGCCACTTAAATAACCTTACCGGTTTCACATACAACTCGAAGTTTATTGCTCTGAAAAGACCAGTGCTTTGGACTTTGGGGGCTTCTGTTTTCGGTGCAGATGGCTCCATCTTTGGCGCCTCTCCACTTGGCTTATTTTCTGTCATTCTTTGAGCCCTTCAAACAAAAGAAATTGAATACGAATGAATATTTCAGAGAATATGCATATACTGGTTCCAGATGTCTTACTTGGAACATAATATATTTCGATATACGATTGACAAGGCAAGGTATGCTATTTTTCTTGTGGATTGCTAGCCCTGTAAGTTGTATGAGATTTCATTAAAAAAAGAGCCTCTCCCCTGTTCTGCAACAGCAATATATAGAGACGAATCCAGAAACTTTAGGTCAGGAGAAAGTCACATATTGTACATTACCTTAGACTAGCACAAACCCCTTATTTTAAGGGATGGAAGGCCAGAGCCTTATGTATGAGAACCAGAAGCAGTAAACTGTAAAAAAAAGCTATTGCAGGTCAAGAGACCTAACAATGAGAGGTTTAAAAAGAGCATTACATACCAGGGTCCAAAAATATGGAATTCCCTTCCCCCTGACGTGTAGAAATCTAATGCACTGCCTCTTTTGAAAAATATGGTAGGGAAGATTTTTGAAAGCAAAGGGATTTAGTTGAGCCAAAGCTCAATCAGTGCACTCCATCCTATCATCACACCTCATTATTACTCTCCCCTACCACCGCACTCTACCTCTTTAATATCGGTTAAGAACAAAATGCTGTTCTCATTTATTCTCTTGTTATGTCTGTAACTCATATTTTACTTTTACCCTACCTAGTCGTGCGAAACGTTTGTATGTACATGTATTCGTTACCTAGATTGGTAATTTATTTACACCCAATTGTGTAATTCTTCTGTACTTTTCATGTAAGGAATTAAGCTGGCTGACATGTAAAGCTGGCAGATCCTGGAAGAACAGCATATATTGCCGAAGGGCTGCATGATGTTTTTAAAGTTCAATAAGAAAAAAAGAATACTTGTCTAGCAAAAAGTAGAGAGTCCAAAAATAACTGAGAAAAATATAGATCACTGGATCTAACAAAAGAATCCAAAAGTCTTAGCCTTAGGAAACCACTAAATGTTGAGTGGCAAAAGCAAAGCAAGGTCCTGCTCCTGGCTGAAGCCCCTCTCCTGGGCTTGAACCGTGACGCTGCGTCAGCCCCAGGTTCTCAAAATATGGGCATGAACACTAGGTTCCTTCTAGGACAAGCCTAGGTTATTTGACAATTATTAAATATGAATCTAGACTAGGCCTAGGCTAAGGCTAAAGCCTAAACCAGGTCTAACTCAAGCCTGGCCCAAGCCTGTCATGACAATATATCAACTGACATTGGTAAATTTAAAAGTAAGTCTAATATCACAGAACATAAATGTGTAAAAGATGAAACAAGTGTTTGATGCAATCTGTGTCTCTGCCTGTTGGGAGCACTTGCTGATTTGTTATTGTGCCCCAAATATCGCTCAGCTGTCACGCGGAGTCTCGACACTGTCACACATCTTCTGAGTAGATCCATACAAGCAAGAGTGACCTGTATTCATAGAAGCACACATCATTCGTAACAAAAAGCACACACCTTACCAATAGTATTCAGTCCTTGCAATAAACTTGTTTTTTGATTGATTTCACGCACGACCTTACGCATGTAGGTCATGTCACTCTTCGCTGGGAAGGTGGGAAATTGTGGTTTTGCTCTCCACGCAGAGTTTCAGTGTAAATCCTATAGAAGAAGACCTAGGAACATCTGCTTGGTGAACGTCGGAAATCTCCGGCCGTTCCCGTGGACCAATCAAATTCCGCGATTTTCCCGCTGGTCGCCCTACGAATGTTGGCTTCGCTTCTGAAAACAGCGAGTCAGAGAGGAAGAACTGTACAAAAGTTGCTATTATAACTGGTAATTATGCCGATTTGTTACTATATTTCTAAGAAAGGTCCTGACATGTATGCCCAATGGTTTCGTTAGTCGTAGAGCGTTCGTTTCGTCGGTTTGGCGCACTGATACCATCCAGTCGGTGGAAGTCAGCCTCACTCGGTTTTCAAAATGGCTGCATGGATTGACATGGCTCGAGATAGATTTTGTGATGTTTAGGTGTTATTGCGACTGTGTCAGGTACAAGTCATCTTCGCAAAGACAAGGAAACACTGCTATCTTTGAATTGGCGCCCAACTGGTAGGAAATTGGTGGTTTCAGGATCTACAATTACCAACCAATGTCAGAATATCTGGCAATGATTTCGAAAACATGAGATGCAAAATACCGTGGAAGAGGCAAACGTGACAGTTGATCTGATTCTGACATCCTTACAATTACAACCGTTTTCCCTGACACAAGTTCCATCGTGACAGATTTTCAAGCCATATTCCAATCACTATTATCATTATGTGTATCAACACCACCCGATAGTATTACTAGGAGCACCACTCTTCTAATCACAGCTCTCAATCATTTGCTGTCGATGTAAAACATTTAAATTTTGTAAAAATAATCAAGAGTTAGAACTTACAGTGAGTCAAACTCAAGACAAGCAAAGCAAAGGCCAAATGCCAGTGCATTAATGTGTTGATCTTTATGAGACTTAGGCTTATGTTAATTGAGGGGCGGCCTATTGAATGTATAACTAGGCTTATCAGTTTATAAAACGCTGATTTTGGTAACAGTTTTTGACAGTGATAACTGATATACGTGTCTACTCATATTTCATGTATCAAATGTCTCAATGAACAAATTTCTAAGGCCCACTTTTCTTGATGTCTTTGCTAGACTTTGGCCATTCTGAACAATTTTACTGGAAATGTGGATTGGCCTATCCAGTGTGACATTGTCCGAGAACAGCTCTGACTGTCCTTGTTCCCACTACGTTCCCACCTGACAGTCAGAGAGAACTTATGGTTATTCTCCATAAACCAGCTTTCAACTTACTTGAAAATGCATCACATGTATATCCTTTAAATTTTGAAAATATTTCACCATGAATGTATTCTTATTATTTATGAATTTAAAAAGGGTGTGTCTGACATTTTAAAAGAGATTTAGTACCTTTCTTCAGCCTATTTCAGTTGGTTTTCAAACATATGTTAGCTGGTATCCAGCAGGTGCTCATGTTTAAGATGACTACCAACAGACGATCATGGCTACCAGCTTCAAGTTTTTCAGTGCAATCAGGCCAGGCAAACTCTTGAATACTTTACATTTAGTGGAGACTATTTTTCAAAACCTATAAAATTTAGAAGCAAAGATATCATATATCAAACGTGGTCTAGCTGTCAGTGTCAGAAATTAAGCTGCATCCGGCACACACATTTTCACGGCCAGGTGCAATTTTCTTTTTATGTTTGAAATGGTTGAATAGAAAGCATACTGAATAGGAGCTCACCCTGACCGTAGCATCACGGAGGCCTTTCAGACTAGTCAGTGTGACAAGGAACACCCCTGTTTTGGAATATCCATAATCTTAATTTCTTTTCACTAGTGCCAATCTAAGGCTAAGGCCACCCTTAAAAAAAATATTGTTTCCTGTCTAGCGGGTGGGCAGGAAAAAAACCAGTCGGGAGGGCGGGACATTTTTTTTTTTTTTTTTTTTTCTGGTAAGGGAAACTGAGACTTTTGTTAAAAAAAAAAAAAAATCCGAAAATCCGAAAAAAAAAGTCTCCAGTCGGCCCTCAAAAAGTCAGTCGGGCGCTGGACAGGAAACAAATATTTTTTTAAGGTTGGCCTAAGCAGGTGTTTTGCAGTAATAGAACACTGTGGCAGGGATGAAAGTCTACTGAGTGCCCACACAAGTCTTAAAAGGTCTTTATTTGACTTTTCCACGTATAGCAAACCTGCATGTGATCAAATTTCCTAACCTGTGGCAAATTGGTCTTAAATTTGCCAAACTTGGGTTTTAAAAATAGGTCTCAAAAAGGTCTACAATTGACTTTAACAAATTCAAGGATTTCCGGATATCACGTCCCTAAATTTCAAACACTGAAAAATTGCAGTCACTATTATGATGCATAAGTGATATTTCTAGGAACATCCATGGGTTGGCGTGCATCAGAATTCAGTGGTTCTGTACAGGATCTAAAGACTAGACAGTCTGATGTTAATTTTGCATGAAAGTTTCTTTAGTTCTTGATAAATATGACCCTCGTGGGGACCTGGGTTCCTTCGGGAGCCTCCTGGGAAGAATGTGTCCCCAGCAACCCTCTGCTGTTTATAGAAGGTGTTTATAGAGTGCCCGCTCCGAGTCTAGGAGGTCTTGGGATTTATCCCTAGCTGAGTCACATCGAAGACTTTAACAATGGAGTGGTTACTGCTTGCCTGGCACTTGGTATGAAGTAAGAACCACAAAACATGACTGGTTGGCCTGGTGGCAGTATGTGACTTACATCCCTGTCTATTTAAGAGGCGTGAAAACGGTATGAAATTGAATGTGATTTCAAAGTGAAAACCCTTTAGAGTGATGTAATTTTTCTTCATCTTTCCAGGTAGTTTTGCAAATTAAGTGGGAACCTTGAAAAGGTAAAATCGGTCAGAGTGAGATGCTAATCAAACCTTACCTTCAAGTTCTAAGTCTAATCAGAAAATATTGATGTTGGATGTTGATGTTTTGTCAGTATAGAGGGTTCCCATGCAGGCCCTAAAACTGTAAAAGGTCTTCAATTAAAAATGTCTTAAGTTTAACAGTTTTGTATCTGGAGGACTTAAAAGGGTCTTTTATTGAATCTTTTTTGGAAAGTTAAAATGAAGTTCCCTTTTCCCCAAATAAAAAAAGGTCTTGAATTGATTTTCAAAAATGTGTGGGAACCCTGGGATAGCAATGCCGCTACATATTATCGAACTGATCAAGCCTAAATCAATTCAGGATTTTCCGGACCATTGCCACTTTATGCACTGAAAAAAAGCACTAAAGTAAAGAAAGGTAGCAAACCATCGGATCCCCATTAAAGGAAAGGGGTTCTAGCTCAAGTTATTTCTCTTTTTACGGGTACTTAGGAGGGCGGGGATTATGTGGGTTATTTTTGGTAAGGATATAACAGAATTTTTTATTGAGAAAAAGATACTCATTGGGTGGTAAATATTAAACAAAATGTTTTTAAAGGTGGGCTCGTGGTTCATTGGTTTATAACGTCCCCTGTATGCGATACTGAACTATTGTTAATGTTTGATTTAAGACTGCGTAAGATTCGTGTATATCCAAGTCTTCGTGAGTTGCTTTCCAGAATGCCTGAGTAATTCAGACCGCGTTTAAAGTTTGTCCATTCACTTCCCAATAGTTCAAAAGAAATGAACGATGAGGGAGCTTCTTAATATGAAAGGGTTTTTATTCAATAAACATCTCATCCCGAGTCAAAGCCACCATGTATAAGTCTTCATCAGTCCACCTCCCATCTCCTATCAGCAATCAACCACATTTAGAACACGAGTTGCTCCAACGCCTTCTAGACCATTCTAGTATTCAGCTCTAACACAATCCTATGTCCGAGGTAGTGGATATTGGTAAACTCCAGTCTGTTACACGGAGTCGATGTACTTACTCCAGGTATAACTCCTTGGTTAAACATATTTAGCTGATGTTCTCACTAAACTAAGTGACTACTAACTTCTAACCAACTAACTTACTAACTGCTCGCTCCCTACCTTGCAGCGCCTTTTATACTGGTTAACAGGTGGCGCTAGGAGCGTAAGATATTTCTCCTAGAAGTAGACTAGAAGTAGACTTGCTAAGCCTGATCCTTGTTGGATTATATATTATGACAATGTATTAAAAGTACTAAGCCATTAGTACATTCGACGGCGGTCAGGTGTTTGAGTTTAAGGAGGTGGACGACATAGCTCAAACCAAATGAATATAATGAACTCCCAATTTTGATGATTGGATATATTTGTTAAACCATGGTGAGGTGGCCTTGACTCTCGTGGTACATTCAACACAGTATCAATGGATTTGTAGATCCGGTTTCAACACAAATTCACAGTGAAATTATTCATTGAGTTGATTTCCACATCTTGAAGCTCAAGGTTAGTAGAACCCGTTCATAAAATGACAAGGTAAGTGTTAAAAATTGATAACATGATTATTTGGATAACAACGTAAATGATGACATAATCATGGTTACAAAATGACAAAGTCAACTTTAGAGGATGAAGTATTCGTCATCTTTAGGTATTCACTTAGTACGTGCCTTGTACATTAAAGTCAGTTCTCAGCATCGTTAGCTTATTTTAAGATTCAAAGATTGCGACACCCGTGCATAAGGTGACAAGGTGAGTTCACAGAATTATTAGCCCATATTAAGGCCTAGGGATAGCGACACCCGTGCATAAGGTGACCAATTCGGTTTTGACTTAGTACATGCATGTACAGTTTCTGATATTTATGATTTGTAACACAAGTCAACAGAACTCAACATATATACAGTGTAGGGTTGTCTTAAACTTCTAAGAGTAACAAGTGTACATCAAATCCAATTTCAGAACAAATTAACACAACATAAGTCAATACAGAGAATTCGGACATTTTGAACGAATGACTTTCATGATACAATGCGTGTCAAATTTCAACCAAACTTCAATCATAACAACATTATTTACAATAAATACAAGGTCTCTGTATCAGGTTTAGTAATACCGAGCAGTTGGAACCAGAAAATACCACCATTCCTGTCACGCGTCCGCCAGCTATACTTAGTACACGTGTACTTAGCGGGACGCTTGACTGGAGTTCCCCCCCAAGGTTTGACCTCGATTTGGATCCTTCAGGCGCGAAGCGCCCGGATGGCAAATTTCTGCTTCGATCAAACTTTCAAGTTTGATTGTTCGACCTGATATTTTGGGCCGATATGAATTAATTCTGGCGCTTGATTATGTTGGTTGGGGACCTAAACTTTAGTTTAGCACAGATTTTATAAGAAACTATACGATGCTTTGATCATGCTAGCCGATTTCAGAATTTGGATCCTTTGGATCAAAAAGGGGTTTTCCAAATTAGCCTCGTTTTGACGTCATTTTAATCAGTGTCGCTCATCTTTTTGGTCGGAGAGGACGTATTTGTTTCACTCTCTTTTAACAATGGCCCGCGTCGCAGTTTTCTGTAGTCAAAGGGAGAGCGGGATCGAGGGGTACAACGACCTGATCGTCGGGGATACAGCCCACAGTTTGACCGTGGTGGAGTGTGCAGACGCCGGGACTGCCGATTTAGCCGGGGCGGCTTTCGCGCACCATTGCGTGTGGCCCGACGACCTGTTAGTGATCGTGGTCAACCTTCTGGACATTTTACGATGGGACGCGGAGCTGGAGTTATACATTCCCCTCTTCTCTTCCACTACGGCCGCGGTGACCTTTTACGGGGAAACGCTCAACAGGGCTTTTCTTAACCTACGCAGTCACCCAGCCCCCGCCACCGTGATGTTCACCACTGTGACGGGCATCAACACGGAGTCTTGGGAGTTGACATGCGAGGACGCGTATTTTCAACGATGGATGAACCACCTGGTGCCCCGGGTCAACCGGGAGGTTCGCCATGCGAACCGCTGGTTTGGCGTTCCAACAGCCGACCTGGGTCACCGCCTCCACATCACGCGTCAGACTGCAGACGGGGCCTTCACCGTCCACGACTACCGAGAGTTCGTGGACGGTTTCATGCCGACCCATCGACAGCTTCGACGGTGGGCTCGCGCCCTGGGCCGGCTCCTTCGCCAGCTCCCAATAGCTCCCCTCTAGTCCAACCCCTTCCCCCCTGTACATTCTGATTGCCTGCGGTGATTAGTGGGCTTTAATTCCCGGCTAGTGATTGAGTCATAAACATTACTTGACAATCAACAAGAGTTCATCGGATCCAATTCCCGGCCAGTGATCGGACCACCAATGACTAGATGTTTTTCTTTGTGGCTGTTTGCCGGACTGTTCCTATGGGATGCAACGGACACTTTCACCGCCCTGCTGGCTTGTCGTCGGACACCGCCCTCCTCGTAGAGACGGCCCCTCGCCCAGCCCGCTCCGAGACTTGGTGAGTACAGCCTTCTTTCTATTGTTCTTTGCATGTTAGGCAGGCTACTAACCCGTAGGATTTAAGGAGATCGTTGGCCAAATTCTTCTTGGTGGTTCTCGGCTCGCCTTCACGTGGTTGTATTCCGGAAGCTGATGTCACTCCCGGAACCAGAAACTGTGTTTCGCTGGTAATTTTAGTAACGGGTAGCGTGGGCGGCCACCTAGTGTTTACTTTTGGTTCCAAGATGGTGGGCGCGGGCCGAGAGTCAGGATCTTTCGTACTAAACTTATTATCTTTTCCAGGTCCTGCGGTATGTTAGGGTGATGTAAATGAAGCAATGTGACACGGTTGGCACTGAAAAGCGTCAGGCTATATAATTTTAGTGGGCGGATTGTTTAGGCTAATATGATCAAGCATTTTACCTCGCGCGTGGTTGGGCGATATTAGGGGGTTTTCTGACTAGCGGTTTGTTGACATTACTGATCTAAGTAGGTTTTCTGGAGTGTGGGTAATTCGTATCGTATTGTTATTTTTTGATACTATTAGCTGTTGGGGACTGACACTGCACATGATAATCAGGTATGGGTGGCCAGAGATTCCGGTCTGAGTTGTACAACACAAGATTTGCTGTAACAGGATTCTTTGTTTAGTCGTTATACGTACAGGGCATTAGTGTAAATGTCTTCATTGGAAACAATTCACATGGGGTGCCCTAGGTAACAAGCGCTTCCCAGGGTGTTCACCCTGGTAAGTTTAAGTGACAGTAGGTGACCAAGTATTTTGGTCCAGACTTCCCAGCATTAGATTGGCTGTGACAGAATTCTTTGATGAGTAGTTTCCCCTTACAGGTTACAGGAAATATTGACGTGTCGGCCACGTGAGGCGACACCATAGGTGGAGCCGTCCAACGAGTTGTTGGCGACTCCTGGTAAGTTTGAGATGTAGTGGCGAAGGCCACAGATACCCATCCCATGTTTTAGTCTAACAGCAAGACTTCGTCAGTGTCATCGTGTTAGAATAAGTGTTAGAGTGAGTATTATTGTCCAGAGTCGTCTCGAAGAGGAAAAAATACTACTGTGAGGAGACCGAGATGAAGTTTCTAAGACACTGAATGAATTTTCAGATGAAGATTCTGTATGTGTCCTTGTGAAAGAAGGAATGGTATCCTTATTAAGAGCTAGAAAGGCACCAACACCACAAAGATTATCAAGCGTCTCAAGCAGAGATACACGTGTGAACTCTGCGGCAGCTCGTGCGTTCATAGATCGGGCCCAAGTGGGCACCGTTCCACTGAACACAGAACCACGCCTATCAGCACCTGAGATTTCCAAACACCTCAGATAGTGATATCTTTGCGATGAGTGCGTGAAAGCCTGTACCCACAGGTTGGAGTTGAGCCATCACAAGAACATCCACCTACAAAGGTTTCATGAGTGCCCGAGAGGTGATGCAAAACTGTCCCGCTCAGATTCCCTAACCGACCTCATGGGGAGATAAGAATAATGATAGGAATTGGATCCCCGGTGATTTACCTTAAGGGGTCACAAGGGTCAATACTCTTGATAACACTCTTTCTGTACAGTGTGGTAGAATAATTACCCAATACACTCCAAAGATTTATACACAAACAAGTTAACACCCCCTTCAAGGGTGACAACTGTTCTAACATATTTGACTCCATTTTGTGAAGCCTCCGCTTTAAACCCACAGTTTGTTCTTATTGAATGATTATGTCACGACAAGATTTCTTCTTTCCCTGCTAGTTACAGGTGGTAGCTCGGCGTTCACCCCCTACATTCAGCCTGGGGTTTGAAGACCGAGTTCCACTTTATATTGGGTAGTGGCGCCCTTCTGAATGCAAACGGTTGCGCCACTAACTCCAAACGGCTCACTGAATAGATATTATACCTATGTTAACAGTGACATTTCACTGTCTACCCTATACTCTACATCACATGGGAAAAACCAACATGGCAAGCGCTGGGGGTAGCGTTTTCATTCCGTGAGGTATAAATGTCATTAAAGGACATTAAGTAGTAACTGTACAAAGGAGGCTGAGATTATTCGTTCCTCGTTAGTTATCACCAGAGGATCGGGTCTCAGATTCAGGTTCATTTCTGATCTGATTCCCGGTCCTCATTAGTTACACGTGGTTTGTCGGTACTCTCCCATTCATAGGACCAGAATGGGCAGCACCGAGTTTCCTTTGTTATAATTGGGAGCAGACTGCATATATATATTTTTTTTTTTAATATGCAGCCTACACCCCCTTTAAATTATAGAGATGTGTAAATGCATCTCCTTAGATCACTTACTTCCAGACAGCACCTAGTAAGTCGGGCCTTTACCGAAGTACAGTACAAGGTTAAACCCGTTTTCTTGTTCAGGTCTATGCCCGTTTCTCTTGTGGAGAGTCAAGACTACTCCTGAAAAGACTCCGCCCCCAGCTTATCCTAACTATGCGCATGCCGGGCAGGGATAGGTAGTGCTAAAGACAGAGTTAGAGTTTTTTATCTCCTTTCTAATAGATCGGGTAAACTTATTAGCTCTGGGTGTCAACCAAGTTTATTGTAGCTTGTTCATCAGGGAATCAGTAGTCCATGTCCCCCCCTCTTCAGCTCAACTGTTGAGCGGAGACCTGGATACTTTTAGCGCCACGACGGCGGTCAAGACTAATTTTCATTCATTTATTTTATTTTATTTTCCTCGACGGCGGTCAGCTCTGAAGCCGCTCATTTTCTTTATTAATTTTATTTATTTTTTAATTTTTTACCCGGGTCGAAACTTGACTTCTTGCCGTTTTGTCTCTGTCCCGATTAAAACTGGCCTAAAAGTGGTCTAAATAACTTAGTCTTGAATTATGGGCAGTTGCTCATTATTTTCTTTCTTCTTGATACTAGTTGTCGTTGGATCCTGACTTTTTTTTTTTTAAAAGTCAGGATCCTTTGACCTAAGACATACGGTGATTCAGTGGTCATTTACACATAACCAAGACGACGGGGCTATTAATAAGGACAGCACCTCGCTCCACCGCCTTGTGAGTTTTCGCTACAGCTTCTCCCCCCCCAGGGATAGCTTGTCCCGTCTGAGGGAGTCGCGATATAGTGAGAGAGAGCCGAGCACCCTGTGAATGTCACCAATTCGCTGTTGTTCCGTAACTACATTTCCTTGTGACCTCCGTTATAGCTCCCAAATATAGCACGCCTTGTCAGGATTTGCACATATCCTTGCCGCTGCAGCGTGTCTATGCCAGGAGCAAACGAGCCACGTATAAGGTACTCTCGTGTGCTGTCACAGAGCGTCCCCCCTGAGAATGTTACTAATTATACTGCTTTCTTATTATATTTTGCCCAAAATTCCCTGAGGAAGAGCTCTTAGTTACACAAATATTGGTTTGCTTTATATATTAGTTTTTAGGTAAATTTCTTTCTACTCGTCGATTTTTTTTGTGATGAAGGGACCGCTTGTCAGGAGCCAATCCACCCGGGGCATAGTGACTGCCATGGTCGGGCGTCCACCCCAGTGCCCTTCGCAGCGTCAGTGACGCGTAACCCCAACGTCCTGCCTCCTGTCAGGCACCACTGACACCAGGCCTGTGGGCAGGCTCCTGCTGCTTGTGCAACCCCCTCATCTTTGAGAAGAGTATATATGTAAGCATGCTAAAGAATAGACAGTGGCGTTCCCCAAGTGGCTCCTGTACTGCAGCCCGATCCTAGCGGTAACAACAGCACAGGGGTCAGGTGTAGATGGTACTTGCTTGGGGAAGTTCACTTCGCTCGTTGGGAGCATTGGTCCCGTTGAGCGCTCTTAGGTTTTATACAGAATTTTGAGTTTTTTTTTCTTTTAAAATGCTAAAATTTTGCGACACTAGGATCGGTTCCAACTGGCTCCCTACTTTAAAAGAGTTGCCAAATCAATAACAATGAGAGTGTTGAGCTAGGCTACCGGGCATGGGACACTCGACTTGAGAGAAATTTAGATAACCCATGGGTCCATAGAGAGACGGTTGGACCAGCCTACCCGACCCAAGTTTCCCTGACTGGTGAATCCTTATTGATCAGGCTAGTCAACAGAACCCTACCTACCCAAACAGGTATTGCCCAGCGAACTTCCTGTAACATTTTAGTTTTAGTATTCGTACCTCTGTGTTATTAATTCACCAATTTTACCTGTACAGTACTAGGTCAGGTTTTAACACTCGTTACATTGTCATATGATAACTTCATAAACCGTTCCTGGATTTATTTCGGATGTCCCTGGCCTTATTGTCTTTCGTGCAGATCCTGTTCCGGTCGTTGTTGAGGTGGGCGTGGTCGATCTAGGAGGAGCGTTAGGCATTGTTCCTTGTCCCAACACCGGTTGAGGCCAGTCCGCTCCGACATCGGACCACCCTGCGTCGATGAGGCGAGGTACTCCCATGGGTACAGGAGTGGCTAGCCCCGAGGAATATCTCAGTAGTCTGGCCCTGGTATTGTATTTTAAGTTACTCATCATCAGACGGGCTAGTTTTTTAGATACCCTCAGGGTGTCGGGTAGTGGCACCTTAGATGGGTGCTGTCCAGGTCTAGTCGCTGCTCCCATCAGCTGCGCCCCCCAAGTAACTGTCAGGGTGTATTTCAGACACAGCTGGGTCACCAGCAGATCCCTAATGAGCACATAGCCCTCCGTATAAGTGTGGTCTGAGGGCATAGCCAGTTCGCCTAGAAAGATTGTTTCTATCATATGTGGATTGGCAAACTGTACGTACAACCCATCCACAGTCTTTCTTCTAATATTTCTCCACTTTCGCCACACGAGGACCACTATAGTGATGACTAGTACTGCCAATAATATAGCCAGCACTGCCACTGCAGTGGGGTTGGCGGTCGCGTCTGGACACCCAGTTAGTGCCTTTTCATGGTGCAACAGTTTCTCCGGGTCCGCCGTCTCCAAGGCCATGGCTCGAGGCAAGGTCATGGTGAGTCCGGCTAGGGCAGCCTTACCTTGATGGTTCCGCCAGCATTTCCAGAGGACACATCCAATAATTGTCACAGCCACCACTATGCAGAAGATGGTGAGGAGACCAAACCCACCTCCGAAGTTACCTATAGAGAACCACGGGGCGTGTTTCTCTACCTCGTAACGGTCAGTTGCTTTCTTGATACCCTTGGCCAAGTCTTTTCGGTGTTTTTGTATTCGTTTGGCCAAGGAGGCTACAGGTATTTTGGCCTTCAGGCTTTCCTCGATCTCCAGCAGGTCTTTCCTAATTGTTTCAGGGATAGGGTCTGATTCCAACATAGTGGGTTCGTTTTTGGACGTTGTGAAATTCATGTCCCACCCCTTCACACGACTTGCTGCTTCCAACAGGTCATTATGTGGGTACACAACCGTGGTGATCCTGGTGTGCCGGTCACAATTTCGCAAGCTATACGGTATCCACGCTCCTTGTGTTTGGAATGCACAGTCGCATTCCACCTGAACCCTTGCGTAATTTTCTATGTTCACTCCGACCGCAGGCTGGTTTCTGCAAATCATTTGGCCTCGGGTGTCGGCGCTGACCACTAGCATATCTCCGTCGTCTAGGTACACTGCCATCTCTCCGAAGTCTGCTTCCAGTAGATAGTCCAGCTCACATTTTTCTTGGATCGCTAGGTCGTCGCGCCTCAGTAGTGCAGCAGTGCAGGTGTTGTCTGTAATCTTTTTCATATAGGGTAGGTCCTTACAGAGCGTGATGGTCTGTCCATAACAACCTGACCAACTGCCACTAGCCAATGGTACGTAATACTGGCGGGACATGGACATGGCGACACTTTTGGGTAGATTAACAATTTGGAGAGCGTCCTTCTTAAGTCGCCCCCTAACCGTCACTGGCACAGGAAAAGTTAGTACTTCGTAGACCCGGAACAAATGTTCATCAGCCACCACAGGCACCCTTACATACACTATTAGTTCCTGAGTGGTTTCATTGAATTTGAACGAAGGTTGACTGTTCTCGTAATAGAAGGAAGGATCTGTGAACGCGACATGGAACCTGGGATGGATCCCCTTCAGGTATCTGTTCACTTCCTGGACCGCTCCGACCATATATTGGCGGGGTACCAAGTCCATAGTCAGCTGGCCCCGCTTCAGGCGCTGTACACCTTTCCTGAACACGCGAGTTTGCTCTACCATTAGTTGAAGATACACCATCTCTCCTAACTTGTCTTCCAGAGCGACCGGTATCATATTCAGGTACAGTTCCATCCAATCCACCTTATGTTGCACGAGTTTCAACCTACGGCGAGTCGTGTTGTGTGCCTTATTTAGTGATCTTAGATTGTCCAGTAGGCCTATCACGACATGGTTAACCTTTTCGACAGCCTCGTCATGTTTTTCATTCATCAAAGCCAAGTCTTCGATCATTTGGTTCGAAGACTCCTGCAATACTCTAATCAATTCTCTGTTATATTTGACATCAGCCGCCAGCCCTTGATTCCAAGAGGTTGGAAGAGGAAAGGTCGGCCATCCTGGATCGTCCAGCATTGTGGGCAACTTCTTCATTCTCTTAACCCTTCCACCTGGATTTAATTCCGACTCTTGATTTTGAAGGTCTTGTTGAGTGTTCTTTATTAGGGAACTTAAGGTTTCATTAAGAACTTCTCGGTACCGACCCTTAAGCGCCTGTGACGTCTGATCCATCCAACTGACCAGCGACCTGATATGGTAGCAGGCCCGATCGAGGGCGTCTCCTCCCTGTAGATATCGGTGACAGACCTGGCCAAAGGTAGCCTTGTTGAAGGAGCGCCTCCTTGGAATAGTGATTAGGAAGCCTTGTCGGACGTGTGTTATATCCGCGGTGGACATTAACTTCCCTGGTTTTAACACTACTCCATATTGTTCTAAAGCTATCACTTCAGCGTTAGGGGCTAGCCCTTCAGGTGGGCCGGAGTCGTTATGCACTCCCCTAATGCCCCCTATTATAGCTAATACGAACAGCACTAGCCACTTCATTGTCTTTGTTTTGGCCTTAGCGATAGTTTGAGAAAGTTAATTTTGCAGTTTATCTAAAACATGTTCACAGCAAAGTTACCTTATTTTTCTGCGCGCTACTATCATCCATGCGCTGAAATATGCTTTCCTCCCGGGTCCTCTGGTCCGTTTTAGTTTGGGACATGCTCGTAGAGGTTTTGCCCGTTGTCATTTACCACTCGCCTGATGATCCCGCTCTCGTCCTTGGTGACCGTGATTCTCAAGCCTCTCATACGTTCGCAGGACGATGGGCGCATTGCTCTGAGGGGTCTTGGCCTAGTAGGTTCCAGTCCGAAACGGCCCCCGTTGGATCGTACGACGGTTGGCTCGAGGGGTATGGGTTCGGCACCTGTGGTTGGTTTGTCGCTGGGAGTGGGCTCGGCCACAGTGGGCCCCCCGGTTGGCTGGTTGGCGTCCACTGCTGCTGGTTCCATAGCAGTGGTGAGGGATTGGCGTTGCAGCTCGTTGTCAAGCTGCTCAAGTCTAAACAAGCGGGGTCCGCAGGCTGTAAGTGGTGGAGGAGGGGAGCTCCCGCTGGCCCGTTCCCCACCGGTGGGGTTGGCGCGTGTTGAACGGGTGCTACCTCCACTTTTAGTCCTGGAGCGGCGACGGTTAGCTGTTCCCCTCCCGATCGCCTTTCCAGAGTGGGCAGAGGTCGGCCGCCTCGTGTTGTTTGTAGGCTGGTACTTTCCTTGACGCATTTAGAGTTTTGTGTGGTCCTTTGAATGAAAGGAGCTATCTGAGTTTTAATCTCAGCTAACTGTTTGTTTGATTTTGGCACATCCAGTCCTACTGTTCTCCTAATTTCGTCAACAGTCTCAAATAGTTGGAACAGTGGTTGCGTAAGGTCCCAGAACCAGCCGGCCTGTATCTGCACCGGTTGGTTGGCCGCTTCCTCCTTCTGAACCGGCTTGGCCAACGCCGTTAGCCTTGGCTCGGGCTCCGAGTCACTCACCTCAGATAAATTGTAGAAGTCTTTATCTGCTGTCTTCTTTTTGGCTGGAGCCGATTTAGCGGACCTCTTGGCTCCGCCTGTGGTCGTTCTGGTGGGCCGCCGGGCTGGTGTCCTTGGCTTCTTCCGGGCAATCCCGGCGTCGGTCGAGTCCGGACGGACACCGCCCCGGCCCGGCCAACTCCACCGCCTAAGGGTCTGAGCCGGTTGTTTCTTAGTACTCTCCTTCTCGACTGCCTTTTCTTTCATTTGGCAAAATCCTAAAAGAATGGCCCAACGAACCTTCCCTTGGTAGGCAGCGCCCTCTGGTGGGGCCGGCTAATCCGTTTCCTTCTCAGGGGGACGATGATCCTTCCCTCCGTGTCCGCAGGGAAAGTAGTGGTTCCCTTTGGATTGCTATGTGGCCGGAGGGCTAGACAGTTCCCCATGAGTCGGTGGATCAGTGTCCCAGCTAAGTTCTCTTTCTGCTCCTTCCAGGAGAAGTCGGAGGTTGAACAATTTCTATCTCCAACTTCTGTTCAGAGATAGAATCAATATCTATCTCCGTTTCGTCCCGGGCTGGGTTGCGCGCACAATCACCTGCAGCAGAGGTGACCGTCTAGGAGCAGAGTTGCGGACCGACTGGTGGATCGGCGCGGATCCCACAAAATTATAACCGATCCGCTTGTCTATGCCGTCTCCATATTTGGAGCTGTATCTTGTTTCACGTGGGGGGGGAACGCATGCATCCGGTCCCAAGAGATGACGCCTAACCACTGGCATCTCTCTTGGCGTGCGCACCCTCCCTTTCTGCCACGCCCCTGGGCGCGGCAAGGTGGCCGTGAGGCAGACCACCTGTTCCATTAGCGCTGAGGCTAACGGTGCCGCTCCGCCGAACCTTTATTTTCACAGGGCGGCTAAATTTCCTGCATTAATCATCCATGTCGTCGCTCTCTCCGCCGTTGGACAGAGCGACGTAGTTAGGGCGGCGGTTCCGACGTAGGTTATAGCCACCTTTCGTCGGGACATGGTCCTTTACTGTTTTTCCTGGGCTCTGTTCCGACGTATCCAAGATCGGCACATCACCGCAGGGTAGTTTTATGGGCTTGTTGTTGCCTGGAGGGGATCTCCCCTCCAACGGCTGGCTTTTGCCCCTTCGTTTAGCTCGTTTGCGTTTCCTCTGTCCATTAGCGCCAGCTGTTTCCCGTTCACAGGCGGCTTTATTAGGAACAAAGGATAAGTTTGTGGACAGCGCGGTGTCCGTACTGGTGCCCTGACCATCAGTGATTTGCCCATCTGTTTCTGCTAAATCAGTGGGACTTGGACCAGGTTTTTGTGTAGGTACCTTCCTGGTCATAGGAACTGCATCATGCTCACGGGGACCGGTCGTTCCCGTTGAGTTTTCAGTCTCAGCACCCCTTATTTCGCCCTCTTCTTCGGCGATTTCACCCGTCGGAGTGTGATGCAATTCAGGGTTTCGGTCAGGATCTGCCCCTTTTGAGTTAGTGATTTTCGCTTCTCTCACCAGTTTGGGAATATTATGAGGGACGGCGGGAGACCAAGGCCCATGTGCAGGTTTGAGTTTTGAAATGTTTACTAGATGTGGGACCTGTTTTCCAGTTTTTAAAGACACCAGTCTAACAAGGTGGTCTCCTTTTGTTTCAATTACCCTGAATGGCCCAGTATACCTGTTTGAGAACTTAGACGCTTTATTTTCACTAGCTAAGGGGTCGTACATGTATACCATATCACCTTCGTACATCTGAGTGGGCCGTGCCCGCTCGTCAATTCGCAGCCTCAGATCTTTTTCGTAGTTTTGAACTACCCTTTCAGCCATATTCCTAAACATAGCAATATTATCCTTGGTTTGCATGAAAAACTCGCAGTCGTTCAGCGTTTCAGGAATTGTTCCCTGCTCAGGCATCCCCATACTGATTGGATCTCTGCCAAACAGCAGGGTGTGCGGGCTGTATCCCGACCGTACACTGATTGTGGATCTAACTGTCCATAATGCAATGGGAAGTAGATCGGTCCAGTTACAGTGGTCGTCAGGGATATAATAAGCAATCAGGTTTTCAATGGTTTTATGTAGTCTTTCTACTCGAGCGTTGCCAGTCGGCATTCGCCCGGTAGTGAACGTTTGTTTGCACGCTAGTCGGGTGGTGATTTCCCTGAATAGACCTGAGAGGAAGGCCGCCCCCCGGTCTGTGTGCAGACGGTTTACCCGTCCATACCGACACACTATCCCGGTTAGGAAACAGTTGGCCGCGGTTTGCGCAGTAGAGTCTTTCGTGGTGAAAGCCTCCGGCCAACCTGTTAGTAGGTCTATGAAGGTCATGATATATTTTGACCCATCCCTAGCCCTCTTTAGTGGCCCGATGAAATCACACTGTACCACCTCAAAGGGTCGGGTTGGTCTCTCCCAAGACTTAGCTAAGGCCTTGAAATGCGGAGCCCGTCTCCTCAGAGAGCAGGTCTCACAAGCTTTCACATAGTCTACTATGTCGGCGTTCATGTTCCGCCAGTAGAATTTATCAGAGATTTTGGTAGTGAGGTTACTGATCCCTACATGTCCCCCAGCCAAGATGTCATTATGTAATAGTCTCAGGACTTTGGGAATTAACTTTCCTGGAACTATCATACGAGGTTTTAGTCTGACCAGTTGGTCTTGGTGTTTGTTATACCTTTTGACGTTGAACCTACATAGTACCCCCGGTGCTACCATTCCTACAAAATCAGCTTGGTCCATTATTCGCCTAGCTTCAAGGGGATCTGTCGGTAGGTCTCCGTCCTGCAGGTAGTCTATCAATTGCGCGCACTCTGCATCTTGGAGTTGCGCGTTTAATATCGTAGCCACAGAAAGCTCTTCATCCTGAACTTCGGCCTCAAATAACTCACATCCCACAGCGGGCTCATATTCCTCACCTGGGACATGCTCATGATAGACTCTAGACAAATAGTCCGGTAGAAAATGAGTCGCTCCTGGCTCATATATGATTTCAAAATCAAAATCTGATAACGCTAAAGCCCACCGTCTCAGTCGGGCTGACGGGGCCTTGTAGGCACTCTGTAGCAGGGGAATCAACGGTTTGTGATCAGTCACTATTGTGATTTTAGCTCCCTGCAACATGTCCTCATAGTTCTTAATGCCTTTAATTACTGCCAGAGCCTCCTTTTCTGTTACCGAATAATTTAATTCGGCGTCCCGGAGAGTACATCCCCAGAAAGCAACCGGACGGTAGATTTCATCTAGTTTGTGACAAACCGCTGCACCGCACGCGGCGTCTGATGCGTCAGTTAGTAGATAGAAATGCCCTCCTATATCTGGATGAATTAGTAAGGGTGGCGAGGTCAGCAATTTCTTTAACTGTTGAAACGCTTCCTCGCAGGCCTCTGTCCACTCAAAATAGACTTCTTTCTTTAGCAGCCGGTTTAAAGGCTTTGCTAGATCAGCGAAATTAGGGACAAACGATCGGTAGTAATTACACAGTCCCAGAAATGATTTAATGGTTTTCACATTATGTGGACGGTTAAAGGCTGTAATCTTTTCTGTGGTTACCCTTTGTGTAGCCACTCCTTCCGCGTTTACTACGTGGCCGAGGAAATTGATTTCACTGCGGCACCACTCACACTTTGACGGTTTCAGTTTAAGATTAGCTCTCGCCAAAGCTTGGAGAACCACCTCAACGCTCGCCAGGTGTTCCTCAAATGTAGTGTCGTAGACAATTACGTCGTCTAAATATGCTAAGCAGGTTCTAGGAATCAATCCCTTTAGCGCTATGGCCATTACCTTGGTAAACTGCCAAGGTGCGCCAACTAAGCCAAATGGTACACGCTTATACTGATACACACCCATCGGGGTTTCAAAAGCGGTATATTTTCTACTGCCTTCTTCGATTACACACTGATGATAGCCGCTCAACAGATCTAAAGCTGTCCACATAGTGGGTTTCTTGTAAGCCATATATAGGAAAAGCGAGCGAGCCGTGGGCATGGGAAATTTATCTTTAAAAGTGACTTGATTAAGCATGCGAAAGTCTGTACAGAGCCTAGGTTTGCCATCTTTCTTCTGCACTACCACCAGCGGGCTTCGCCAAGCCGATTCGCTGGGTTCTATGACACCTATATCTATGAGTTGCCTAACCTGTTCATCGATGATATCCATTTTCTGTGGAGAGTATCGGTATGGTCTAGAGCTTATTACTCCCTGCGACTCATCCACAATTATTCTCATCGGCGCTATTTCACAGTGACCTAACTCTTCCATTGAAAACGCTAGTGCATCCCTGTTGTTATTAAGCATTTGTCTAAACCTTACCTGTTGTTCTTCGTTTAAGCACGACTCGGTTAGATCTATTTTACTTACATTTTCATCCATTTTACCTCGGGATTTCTCCTCAGAGGTTTGGCTTTCCATTTGCACTGCGTCTTTCATTACTTCTACAGAAATCCTACAGATGGACATTGGGGTCTCTGTTTTAGTTAGATAACACAAGTCTAGGAACTCCTCTATCTGATTTTGGTTTACCTCAGGCACTGCGCATTCTTCCGCAAAAGCTAATACTTCCTGGGGAGTGATTTCTTGCATTTCATCTAGCGGATTCATGACTTTGATCCACCACTGGCTTCCCACCGTATTCACGCACCCCTCCACTAGGACTGGTGCGGTTACCGCCGGTGCGCAGTAAGCTACCGGTGAGTCTAATCCCAGCGGCTCTCGAGTGGTTACCGGTATGATGCATTCATTTCCCGGCGGAATTTTCACTGTTTCTTTGCTAACTATAGGGTTTCCACAAAACACTTCTATCTTTGCGCCTGGTAGAGATAAATCTGATCGAAGCACTGTTAATAAGTTTCTCCCGATTACTATTAGGTGGCATAGATCGTCCACTATGTTGAAATCATAGCAGACCACCGATCCCTGGATTGAAAACTTACATCTAATTTGTTCTAGTATTACTTGAGACGAGTTGTCTGCCAAACTGATGTTTCCCTTCGATACCTTCCATTCATCTAAAATGCATTGTTTAGGGATCTGTCGTTTACAATGGGTGGACATGAAGCAATCGCTCGCTCCTGTGTCTACTAAAGATCTAACCTCCTTCTGATCATCAAATCTTAACGTTAAGAAAAATGCTTCGTCTCCTATCTCTCTCCTAGCCGGTCCGTCCACTGCGCCTAATTCTATCGTGGAATGAACGGACCCTTCCTCTAGTTTCCCTGATTCTTTTGTTCGGTACCACTGGCTTTGCTATCTTTGTAGATCCGCGGGGGTTTTTCCCTCAACCTATTCTTTAACCACAAGCACGCTTCTGTAGAGTGACCATGCTGTTGGTGAATGATACAAAACTTACTTTCATCAAAAGGCAATCTGGGTCTCTCTACTTTCTGTTGAGTTGGCAGATTCTTTCCCTTATCTGCCTCTCTGTTCGGGGCGATATTGGATTTAGGCTTCTGATCTGAATTTCTTTCACCTTTCTGGTTTTCGTACCTATCTTTTCTCTCATAACCTTGCTGTTTAAAGTTACCACCACTCTGGGGAGTCCCGCTTTGCCCTGGCTTTGGTTTCTGGAACCATGGAGCGGCCTCTAGTCGGGCCAGCACCACTCCAAATCGTTCGGAGATGGAGTTTAGGGCCGCGGTCTCCTCTGATTCTTGGCTTCCAGCCAGTTCGCTCACTGCATTAGATATTTTAGTTCCCCCTTTGCCTTTGTCCAACGATTCTAGCCTCGTTGCACAATCCACCGCTTCGGTGAACGACTTAGGGTCCAGTATAGCTACTTGCCTGGCTACGCCCTGTTTTAATCCTTCTAAAAACACAGCTAACATCATGCTTTCACTCGCCTCTGCTTTAACTTGCTTTTGTTTCAGAACACCTGCAAATTCGATCACGCTCTGGTCTTTTCCTTGTTTAAGGCCACAGAACTCTGCGTGTTTCTGCCACTTAGCTCTTCGATCACCGAAGATCTTGGTCATTTGGGCTTCTAGTTTCTCAAACGAGTCTTTCTCACTTTCAGCTAACGCTCCTGCCCAGTCGTCGGCCCTTCCTTTTAGGCCTAACAGCGCCATATTCAGGAGATGGGCGTCCGACCAGTCATAGATAGCTTTCAGTCGTTTTAATTCCCTGAAATACTTTTCTATTTGCTCGTCTTCTTTTCCACTAAACCACGGTAACCTAATGTTTGGTCCCCTTTGGTGACCACTGTGAGTCGTTTCACGCACTGGCGCTGGTGTTTGCCCCAGTGCCTGGCTCAACTGTGGTAGAATTTCCCAAATATTTGGTTGATTCGGTGGGTTTGGAGGGTTGTTCTGACCTGGTGGGCCCGGCGGACCTGGTGGTCCGGGCGGTGGAGGATTCGGTGGGTTTGGGGGGTTGTTGAGTTGGTTAAGGAAAGGATTGTTGTTCTGGTTCGGGGGAGGGTTATTGGGTCCTGGTGGATTTGCTTGATTATTCTGGCCTGCTGGGGCTTGCTGACCCTGCTGGTTATCCGCTCTTCCTCGGCCTGCGTTAAGATTGGCTGCGAGTGCCATCGCCTGCAATAGGTGAGGGAGCAGGTTTTGATCGACCCCACCCCCTGCTGGCACGGCCCGGCCAGGCTGTTGGCCCGGTTGGCCTCCCCCATCATTTTGTTGCAGTCCCCCAAGGTTTACCCCAGGATTAGGCTGCTGTATTCCCGGATTCGCACCACCATTTCCCCCTTCACCGGGTTGCTGGAGTCCCCCAGGGTTTATCCCCAGATTGGGCTGATTCGGAGGGGGATTATTAATAAGGTTTTGGGGAGGGTTGTTGAGAAGATTTTGAGGAGGGTTGTTGAGAAGGTTTTGAGGAGGGTTGTTGAGAAGGTTTTGAGGAGGGTTGTTGAGAAGGTTTTGAGGAGGGTTAGGCCCTTGTGGGTTGGCCTGATTATCCTGGCCTCCCTGGACCTGCTGATTAAGAGGAGGAATAAGTCCTTGAGGGTTGGCCTGATCGTTCTGGCCCCCTTGAACTTGTTGATTAAGGGGAGGATTGGCCTGATTACCTTGGCCTCCTTGGGCCTGTTGATTAAGAGGAGGAATTAGTCCTGCCTGCACGCCTCGGTCCGGCTGCTGGATTAGGATCTGGCCATTCCCATTGTTTTGTTGGGGTCCCCCAGGGCCCATCCCACGGTTAGGATGCCATGCCCCCAGATCTACACCCCCAGCTCCCCCTTCATCGGGTTGCTGGCGTTGATCTCTATCCTCTCTTTCTTCTACTAGATCCATCAAAGGAACGCCTCCTTCCGCCATATTATTTTCGTGGAGGTTTTGTATATCGTGATCGTCCCACTGTTCTTTCACAGGTATTTCCTCTACACTAATTTCGTCCTCACTCTCTAGTTTAGCTTTCTTACCTGTGTCTAAAACATCCTCGGTAATAATTTCGTATGAAGACGAGGTTGATTTATCTTCTCTAGCTAATTTTCTATCAGGACTACCCCCTCTGACATCTGCGGCTGCTTGTTCTGTCTCGCTATTTTCTTCCTCGTACTCGTCCTCGTATTCTTCATACAATTCATGAGTTAGAGTGTTAAAATCTTGTGCTTTAAGCGTTACATTTTCTTCACTATCCTGATCGCTTAGCCTCTCTAAATCTATGTGCTTTTCGGGGCTTGAGTCTGCCCACTGCTTTAATATTTCGGCTGGATCAAAGGCCTGAGCTTCCGCTCTTTTACCAGCTTGGTCTAAGTTCGTTTCTACACCGTAAGTTAATCGATAGGGTTGTAAATTGCCTACTTTCTCGCTGTTTCCCTCTGCTTCCCTTCCCACTCCCCTATCCCCTCCCACTGTTTTTCCTTTAGCTACAGTGGAATAAGGAATGGACGCCCCCGGGTTGGGGTGAGTTGGTGTTACCAGTGGGTGACTGATAAACTCAAGTCGTTGGGGTAATGGATAGGTGAGAGAGCTCCCATCAGGTAGGATTACCGGATTTTCGGGGCGTTTTCCCCCTGATGGGCTGGAGTTATCCGCGGTGTTTTGTCGTTGTTTTAGATTTCCTGAAGAAAATAGGTTATCTCCATTGGAAACTTCCTGTTCGCCTTCACCTCCCGCTGCGGGCAGTAAACGATAAGGAACAC
The DNA here is from genome assembly GCA_936440205.1 of Lepidonotus clava. NCBI lineage: Eukaryota > Metazoa > Annelida > Polychaeta > Phyllodocida > Polynoidae > Lepidonotus > Lepidonotus clava. The sequence continues at coordinate 32,862,836 of OW387145.1, read as the reverse complement.
TTTGGTTACACCACGGATTGTTCACATCAGATTCACAGGTGGAGCGAGAGCTAGTACCAGTTTCGTGGTCCGTAGGTGGTACGTACCCTGGGTTCCAATATTGCTGATATTCCGTGAGACGGTTCTTCCCTTCAACTCGTCCCGAGTGTGTTAGGGTTTCAAGTCCTTCGTCAAGAACCGGCCTATCTTTGGACCCTAGGTGCCAGGGAAATGGTTTACCTTTGCCACGGGTTTGGTAATTTTGTGCACCTTCGGGGCAGAGCTGCTTGGGTCTGGCTGCGACCTCCTGTCTCTGTGCCTCCCCGTCTAAGGGATTACCTACCAGGTGGCGGTTTTCCACATTCCCTGTATATGATGTTGACACATCGTGTCCTGCGGGCCGCAAAGATTGAGGCTTGGGGTTAGAGGAAGCCTCAAAGTCACCGGTGGCTGACATCAAGGATGAGCAAAACGGCACAAGTCATGTTTCGGGTATCTCCACCAAATGAACTATTGTTAATGTTTGATTTAAGACTGCGTAAGATTCGTGTATATCCAAGTCTTCGTGAGTTGCTTTCCAGAATGCCTGAGTAATTCAGACCGCGTTTAAAGTTTGTCCATTCACTTCCCAATAGTTCAAAAGAAATGAACGATGAGGGAGCTTCTTAATATGAAAGGGTTTTTATTCAATAAACATCTCATCCCGAGTCAAAGCCACCATGTATAAGTCTTCATCAGTCCACCTCCCATCTCCTATCAGCAATCAACCACATTTAGAACACGAGTTGCTCCAACGCCTTCTAGACCATTCTAGTATTCAGCTCTAACACAATCCTATGTCCGAGGTAGTGGATATTGGTAAACTCCAGTCTGTTACACGGAGTCGATGTACTTACTCCAGGTATAACTCCTTGGTTAAACATATTTAGCTGATGTTCTCACTAAACTAAGTGACTACTAACTTCTAACCAACTAACTTACTAACTGCTCGCTCCCTACCTTGCAGCGCCTTTTATACTGGTTAACAGGTGGCGCTAGGAGCGTAAGATATTTCTCCTAGAAGTAGACTAGAAGTAGACTTGCTAAGCCTGATCCTTGTTGGATTATATATTATGACAATGTATTAAAAGTACTAAGCCATTAGTACAATACATATTTGCAAAAGGTCGCTCCAATTTCAAAATGCTTCATGTTACTGAAAACTTTGTTAGATAGAAAAGGTTTCTAAACCAGTGTCCGAAATTAAGGATATTTTTTTGTGCACTCACCGGGTGCACAGGTTGTAGAAATGTGCACCCGGAACAGTTTCTGTGTGTACATTCATATAAGAGTATTTAAATGGGTAAAAAAAGGGTGCACCATCCGGGTGCACAGATTTTAAATCTATGCATCCTGCAGCAGAATCATGCACCTCGGGTGCAGGGTGTGCCCTTAATTTCGGACACTGTAGACGTATATTTTTAGACGTCCTTTGAAGCATAAACATCTGTTATACTTGTTCCCGTTTCTTCCATTTCCCAGCAGATTATGCGTTGTTTGTCACAACGTCAGTAATGGAGTGTGAACCCAGCCAAACTCCGGATGAGGGTCCTAAGAACCACCAGTCCGGTGGTCTCCTGCCCGCCATCCGACACAACCTCCCGCAGATGGCCGCCCCGACATCCAGCCGCCTGGCCGTCAGCAAAGCCAGTGTCAAGGAGTACCCGGCCGCCTCCGACCCATTCGCAAACCTCGTGCCCATGGAAGAGATTGAAACCCCTGTGAAACCCAAAGTTGATGCGAACATGAACACGCCCACAACACCCCCAATGCAGACTCCGAGCTCGCTGCCCGTGCCACCGAACGAAGGCATGCCCAACGACACCTCACCGAAAGTGGCCGCCACCTCAAATAGTGGCCCAGTCGCTGGGTCCGCATCGCCACCCACTCCGATCAAACTCAAGATCCGGAGATCCACCGAAAAGGGACAGACTCAGTTAACCTCATCCGTAACGCTGGGAGAAGACGGGGAGACCATCATGAATTCAAGTCCACCGCCTGTACCAGTATCACAGTCCGATATGTCGAGCCTGAGTCCTGATGTCCCACAGCGCAAAACCAAGACAAAAGCACTGATTAAGGGACGGAGTCGTAAGAAGATGAACAGTAAGTTAAAGGAGGGAGCAGTGTCAGAGAGTGGAGAGCCTCAACAACAACAGCCGCAAACAGTGCCCACTGGTCGCGGGGTGAAACCAGCTATGCAGGCAGAAGTGCCCGGCGCAAAGTGGCTCGTCGGAGACTTGGTCTGGGCTAAAGTGACGGGGCATCCCTGGTGGCCCTGTATGGTCTCGTTTGACCCCTTCACTGGAGTGTACATCCAGACCAAAAGTAAGTTGTTTAATTTGCATGGTTCTTAATGAATGATAATTTCCTTTTTGTAGTACTATCTACAGGGGATATTCTTTGGCTTGATGTGGTTGAAAATCATTCACTGGACTAACCAGGAAAGGACCTTCAACTGCCTTTAAAAGAGTCTTAAATTTGAAAATGTTCTACCAATAGGTCTTGAAAATGTCTTAAATTGAATCTGATATAAAATGAAAATGTCTTTATCCTGAGATGCGATATGCTCACAAGTCAAATGATTTCTTGAAAAACGTGGGCACCCTGTTTAATGTTTTTCAGTGTATATCAAGTATCGGACACGGTATCCAACTTTAATATACTCTACATTGGACATTTTCCTATATCCTGACGTACAAAAATAAACATATTTACCGTAATTTCTCCTGGACAAAATGTGCAATCGCCTGAGGAGTTTTAAAAAACACCGTCTGTCTCTTAAAACGCAACAAATTAAAGTTCTGAAAATAGATATTTGCAAAATACCTTACATCAAATACTGATATTGATGGTGTTTTTTTCCAGAGGAAAATACGCGGCCTTTCTACCACGTGCAATTCTTTGGAGAAGCCGCCGAGAGAGGGTGGATTACGGAGAGCTCTCTGATAGACTACAAAGGACCCGCAGATCTTCAAGAATACTGTAAACAGATGCTTCAGGGAACCAAGAGTAAAGCCCTCAAAAAGAAATTCTCGGCCCTTGTGCAGCCAGGTCGAAAAAGGTCATGGGACATTGCAGTGGCATCAGCTGAGGAAGCCTATCCTCTGAGCCGACAAGACCGAAAGATTCAGTTCACGTTTGATTACCAGATCCCAGTGGATCGACTGCCCCCTGGATCTGTGCCCGCGGGCAAAAAAGAGACCAAAGAGGACAAAAAGAAACCGACAAAGCGAAAGCTCAAGGATGTTGATACAGACGAATCACAAACCGAAGCGACCGCACCGCCCAAAAAGAAACGGAGAAAGTCCAAAGCAGCAGGGGCGTTGGTGGACCAGAGTGAAGCTCAGTTTGCCGTGTTTTGTAAGAAAAGGAGACCCGGGCTTAAAGAGGAGCATCCTACTTTCACAGAAGACGAGATTCTTATGCTTCTAGATCAACAATGGAAAGAGATGTCACCTGAAGATCAGCAAAAGTTCATACCTATGGGCTCGGACGTGTCCAAACTCGGAGTGGGACCAGCAAGCGGTACGTTTACTTTCATGGTTATTCTTGGCCAGCATACATTTAGCAATTAATATCTTTTTAAATATATCATTTATTGACAGATTTTGGGTAATGGGCAACATCTTTGGGGAAAAAACTACAGTACAACCGTCGACCACCTGATTAGATTTTCATTTGTTTCGTTGTTTTGTTTTGATCTGCTATTTATCATGGCATATTTTGGCTCTTCTGAAACATAATATAAATTTATGAATTATTCTAAACCATCACTATAGGTTTAGAAAGTAAATCTGAATTTAGTAGTGTAGCGAGGGAAAAAAAAGCTGGTATTTCTATTCTAAACTTGAATAATTCACAAGTAAGTTTAATATATATTTCAAGAAAAAACTGATTACAGTATTTGATTTAAAAATTCAATGTTAAGCATGCTGTATCACCATCTCCTTTCTAATAATATCAATCTGTCTGTCTTTTGAACAGGTACGAAGGTAAGATCTGGTCGAATCAGCAAACCGACAAGGAAAAAACTTGAGTCGGCCGAGATTGGGAGATTGTTGGATACTGGGCATAGAGTAGGTCATGATACACACCTAACCTCACACAAGTCGATGTGCACGCAGCTTCCCGCATGTTCGCCACGTAAAGCAGCAAAAAGCCGCATCTATGCTCTCTGTTCTGCAATGTGTGTTGGTAGTATATGATCAGGGTGACCACACTGTGGGGAAAATATGATTGAAAATTATGGAAACTTTTTGGGATAAATGTAATGCAGGGAAAATGATAGATTTGAATGTAGGAAACAGATAGGGACATATCTCCCTAGGCCTCCGGGATGGGCCATTCCTGCATCAGAAATTTTATTCCCGAGCTGTGTTCACATTGAAGGGACCATGAGAGGTCTACGGTATCATGGGATGTTTGAATTGTTTGTAAAGCTCGAGATAATTTTGTTTTTGAAGACAACACGAGTTTCCTCACGCTCACTTTATTCTGAGATCAGAACAGATCTTTGGAAATTTAGTCCGAAATTAGATACCGTATACAGGGATGTAAGTTTTCAGATTTTAATCTGATTTCAGATTTTTTCACATCATCATCTCAAATAAAAATTTTCAAACTGAATTCCTTACATGACTTTTTATAGCATTTTAAGGTTATTCTAAATTTTCTCTCTGAGGTTTCAGATTTTTTCATCAACCCTGACTTGCATCCCTGCGTATAGGATGAAATCTTATGGAAAACTATATGAAATAAGCAAATCAATGTGTGTGGTCACTCTGTCAGATGAATGGTGTTGTGACGGGTGGTAGGATAATGTTGTGAAGTGTGGTTTTCACCTATGGCCAAGGAACAAAATTTGGTTCAGGGACCACCCAAGAAAAAAGATTTATATTAAGGTGTTTCAAGGTTAATAAAATGCCACTTTTTTATTTCTTTCTCAATTTTTTTACGTTTCAAAGTTTCAGACAGACCTGATATCACATCGATTAATATTATCACAGTGCATCTTTTTGCATTAGAGTAATAAATTTAGGGAAGTGGCAATGAATTAAGGCATTCTAGGTAACTGAAACTAATTTTATCCTTGGCCTCATAAATGTTGTGTGTATCATGCACTGAACTAAGCTTATTGCGTTAAAAGACTACTTGGATATTAGGGGGTAAAGATGACAGAATGCTTACCAATTTAAGCGTCATCATTTTATTCAAATAATGTCTTACACTCGTCTTTGTTTTTGGTGGGACTCATTTTGAAAATGAATTTCAAAATACATGTACGTGCAATTTCCTTTATTTTGCCGGTGATTTGCTTTGCCTTAGATACTTTATTTTAACAATTTTTAATGATTTTCAAATGATAATCTAAAGTTGGTAGGCACTCTGAGATCGAAGTATTGTCTGCTGTTTTAAACAAAGAAAATATCTGGTAGAAAATATGGAACTTAGAATCTTAATAAGAGCAACTCAAAATGTCATGGCATTTTAGGTATTTTTTTCAAAGCTTCATTGTACTACCGTTACACCATAGGCAGCCACATACTAAAGTACACTCACACAAGGAACTTATCCTTGTACTGTGTCGTTCATGTAGTAGTTTTTCCTTTGGTCGTCAGTGTCCGAAATTGAGGCTTAATTTTTGCACACACCAGGTGCATAGCTTCTAAAACTGCAACCGGGGACATTTCTGTGTGTACAATTCTATACTTATCTATTGTAAAGGTTGAAAAATCGCACAGCTCTGAGTGCATGCTTCCGAAAATCGTGCACCCTGCTTCAAAATCATTAAAGGTGCACCCTTAATTTCGGACACTGGTAGTATTGGCACAATATACTGTCTTTTTAAGTAATTCATTGAATATTATAGTGGAAATTTGTTAGAATATCAATTAAAAGTATTATAGGGAATCCATTTGATTAAGGTTATGCTAGCGCAGTTGTGTTGATGTCATATTCTAATGTCATTTATACATGTACAGTAATAATGAAGAACAAATAATTATATTCATTGAAAAATGAATACTGTGCAATGTTAGATAAATTAACCCGCAATATAAAAAATCTCTGAATGTGCTGAAAATGAGTCGTTTATCCTTCGGCGACTGTATTTTTCACATTTACAATTCACGCGCTCACAGGCCTCGACAGAAGTCGACACCTCCAGTTATGACCAGACGATCAGTTGTGTGGCTACTGGGGAAGGTGAAGTCTGTGTAAGTCTTCTGAAGGGAGTTGAGTTGATGGGTCGGTCAGAGGATGGCGATTAAAAAAAAAAAACTAAAAATTGCCTGCCGTTATGGGACGTACGTCGGTTCACTAACGTAGGAATCTGAAGGAGGAAAAAACTAACAAAAAAGGGGGGAGGGAGATACTTTTTGTTTAATTTTTTTTTTCCCTAATTAAGATGTCCACTAAAGTACAGAGCCTCGTCATTTCATTTAAAAATTGGGGTCTTCCATGCGGTAACTCAGCATTTCAGTAAATGTATTATCAAATTTTGCCATCCTTTGACTGTTATTCACATTATCTCTACACTCGTTAAACAAGTAGTGGAAAGGACAAGTTGTTCGTAACTTCAATATTCCTTTAGCATTAGCTAATATGGTGAAGTTCCAGATATCCCCTCAAGTCCAGTAGTCTTGATTATCCCAGAAGATTGAAATCCCACAAGGAAATGTGCCTTTAGACAATAGTGAAAGGTATTACCTAGTTGGTTAGTTTGGTATAAGAAAAGTTAGTGGGGACGTTTCCAAACAAATGGCTAAACAAATAATTTCAAAAGGTTAAGATGCGACGTACCAAAAATAGCAATCCGTAGTACAGCATTATTTCTTCCTGTGAAGAAACGCTAGGTAGAAATGCCGTAAGAGTGTTAAGACTGTTGACTTAAGTATGTTTTTTTAAGCGAACTAGTATTAGGATAAGCTTTCACTCTGTGTAAAGATCGGAAAGAATTTTTGAAGTGTGATTTTTTATTTAAAAAAAATTGGAACATTTGTCCCAAATCAGTAATTGGGGGTCTAAAGATTGGTCTACCGGCGTATTGATGATTCATTATCAGTTAATCATCTAGATAAGTGTTTGGAATATGCTTTAGCTGCTTATCAAATCATCTAACACTAATAGTGCATGGAATTAATTTTGTATGTTACAAGTTAAGATAATAGACATAGGCGTTTCCCTAGGCTTCAGTTCAAACTTGCATTCTAATAAGATAACAATATCGTTCAAAAAAAGGAAAATTAATAGATTTTTGACGGTTGTATCTATTTCTGAAAATCAACTGAAAAAGTAGAAAGGAAAAACAATAATTTGTTAGCTATCAAGTTTCTCAAGAATGTATCATAGTTTAGTCTTTTATCCCAAAGGTGATATACAAGTTGCATGTGTATTATTGTAAGCTTTCAATAACTAATGGATCTTCACAATTTTATCAGATGCCTGAAGATCTTGAGGACGACGAGAAAGTAACAAAGAAGCGGGCACGCAGCAAAAAACGAATAAAGGACGATGAGGTATTATTCAGTTTTGTATCCATGGCAGTTTAGTTAGCCTTGTTTTGAATTACCTTACCTAACTAAGAAAGTTATTCATTACTTTCTTGGCTGTATTAAACGTCAGAAATAAACCGTCGTAGGGTTCTGTAACAAACAAACGTTTCTGAGTAACGTTGAGGCAGTTTGTGGAAAGATTATCACTCTTTTATTTATGATAAATATTAACTATTAATGTGTTTTTCTTTATAAATTTTTCTGATACCAAGACTGAGAGTGAATTGGAGGAGAAAGTATCAACCAAACGACCTAAAAAGAAAGCAGTAGAAGAGCAATCAACGGACGGAGAAAGCTCAGAAAAGGTAGGCTGAAACGATTAAGTCCCATGTATTTATGAATAAATCTACCTTTGTAGGATTTCCTACATTTTGGTGATTTTGGATTGTGCAACTGATCTTTCCTACATCATAAAGGTTATTTCCCTCCTAATTGCTTCTGGGAAAAAAGTAGGAAAAGTATTGCCTATACTTTTCCTACTTTTTTCATCAGTCGTGCGTGGCATCTCTGAATATACCGTAAAACCCCTAATTTAAACCACGGCTTAAATTAGGGTTAGTCTGATAAATTAGAGTCTATCAGGCTTCAACTTTAAGGGTGCGGCTTAAATTAGGGTTTTACATAAGCTTAAATACAATGGCACCTCTGAAAAATATTCATGAATAAATATCACAAGAAAGATTCCAAAGTCAGGGTGCGGCTTAAATTAGGGTGCGGCTTAAATTAGGGGTTTTACGGTAGTTCTGGTTCCCCCCCAAAAAAAGAAATTGTTCCACTGATAAAGTTTTTCTTTTAATTTTAAATCAAAGTTGAATATTAAGAATGACATCCCTAGTGGAATTCCTTGTTACAAGCTCAAGCCTTAATGCTTTCACAAGATGTGCGTAAAAAAAACAATGTTCATACACACTTTATTGAATACCTCTTGCAGAGCTTAATATTAATGGTTTCAGAATGGCTACAGACCGACATTCCTTAATGTTGACCACAGAAATATATTGGAAAATAATTTTATTTCATTTTTCCATCATGTATTCAGAGCGAATCACGAAAACCGATTGTTGCACGACGGATCACTTTGGAAGAGCGTGAAGCGGATCTGGAGATCCTGAAGTTGACGAATGCTCGAGTTCCAAAAAAAGAGGCGATCTGCCAAATCTGTGAAGAGCCGGGCAACCTGATACACTGTGAGGGATGTTGTCTTGGTTCTTTCCACGTAGGCTGCATCGGGCTATCCGTGGAGCCCAAGGGGCCCTTCAAGTGTGACGAATGTGTCTCAGGTAAATGTTGTTTCTTCTTTTTCTTTTGATAAAAAAAAAAAATCTATATTATGGTATAGTAATATTGGTTCAGCAGTTGGATCAAATTAGTTGTACTTAAGTTTCTTAGTTTCTTTGAATCACAATTAAGTGAAAAAGAAAAGTTTTGAGAGCCAACTATTAGAATAAGCTCAATTCTCAACCTAACTATCCTAAAAGTAAAAAATAGGAACGGTTCTTCATGCTCATCCTATTTTTGTTTTCCTTTGTGTTAATCTCTCCTTACTAGCATTTGGTTGGTCCTGCCAATGATTGTTTTTATCGTCTCAAGAAGGAAATATTTTAATGACATAAAATAGCTGTGTTAATCATGCCTAACACTGATCGGTTTCAGTGATCAAGGTACGAATTCCCAAACTTAAATGTAGTTTCTTTTCTTCAAAGGTATCCACACGTGCTTCGTGTGTAAGGAGATGGGGAAAGACACCAAGCGGTGCGGACGGCCCAACTGTGGCAAGTTCTACCACGAGCAGTGTATCAGCAAGTTCCCCAACACGCGCTTTGAGAACAACCACTTTGTGTGTCCGCTGCATACATGTGCCACGTGCACGGCCGACAACCCGAAGAGTACTAAGGCCACCAAAGGTGGGTGTTGTATTCTAGTCCAAAAAATGTGTTACTTTGAATAGTCAGCAGTATTGTATTGATAAAAACTGAACATTATGCTCTAGAGTTGGTTAGATATTACTTTATGAAAACGTTGCAAGTTTGTCATAAGTTTTTGACCTTCATAAAAATTATCCTGAATATAACATTTTATCTTTATCACGTGATTGTTTCAATGGTGTTAGGAGAGGTTGTAATATATATTATAGAGAAATCAATGATACTATTATTTTTAGGGAACGTTCTTTTAGAAAATCTTTAGTAACGTTTCTCATATTGATTGGTTCACTTCAGGCCAACTCTTTAAGTGTGTGAAGTGTCCGAAGGCGTACCACGTCGGGGACTTCTGTATAGCGGCCGGGAGTAAAAACATCGCTGGATTCAACATTGTCTGCAGCGACCACTTCGTGCCGCTCAAAACCAAAAAGAATTATTTACATATTAATGTCAGTTGGTGCTTCCTTTGTTCATCAGGTGAGAATGGTTTAAACTTATCTTTTTACAGGTATAGATTAGACTGCGATAGATGCATGTTATGATTGTTGCAACTGACAAGAGGAAGTGACAATTTCTTTAAAAAAAATTGATATATTTTCATAATAGCTAAAGTACGAAATAGGCCTATACAAATATTTTTGGAAAAGAAACTCCATAAAAGATCCCCATCAACTTACAAATACACAACTTACTGACAACAATACAGTCATGGATTTATATGCATTCTTCCAGCCATAATTAAATGTTAACGTAGGTGATAACTAAACAATAGATGAAAAGTTTCTGGGTACAAAATTGACCTTCTTAGAATATATTGTATATTACAAGAAACAAATATTAGTAAATGACAACTAAACAACATAATTTGTTCTGACCAAAATGCCATCATTCCAACAGGGGGTACATTATTATGCTGCGAAAGCTGTCCGACCGCCTTCCACCGCGAGTGTCTAAAGGTGGACTTCCCGGAGGGCGTATGGTCCTGTAAGGACTGCTGTCGGGGCAAGCGGCCTCTCTACGGAGACATTGTGTGGGTCAAAGTCGGTGCATACAGGTAGGTTACAGGAAAATTCCTTTGCTTTTTTGTACATATTTGGTTTCTAAGCAGAATAAAACCAAAATTTACCTCAGTATCATAGATGCCATTTTTCCTGCATTTTCTGGTTTTGCTGATTTTCACACGAATTTGAAGAAAAATGTGTATTTCTCAAAACCAAGATGGTGTTTCTAAACCTTCGATTTTGATATCAGAATTTATACTTTAACATACTGTTTTTCGAGTTGTTTTCTTTCTTTTAATGGTTTTATTTCGTTATAAACTTTAATTTTCTAGTAGAAATCGAAACATTAGGTATTCCGGATTTTCCATGTTTTTAATTATAGTGGCATCTCTGCGTCCAAGAGAATTTAGTGAGCAAATGTACACATTTAAATTTATTTTATTTTTTTTAACTTTTCCCCAGGTGGTGGCCCGGTGAGGTGTGCCACCCCCGACACGTACCACACAACATCCAGGACATGCCTCACACCACTGGCGAGTTCCCCATCCGATTCTTTGGTTCCAACGACTACTACTGGATCACACGAGGAAGGTAAAGAGCCATCCATATAATCAGTTGAACATTGCCAAAAAGAAAATAGTGTAGAGGTTACTTGGTCGGGAAAACGGCAAAAACAAATCTGCATCTCCGAAGATGTTCTTACAGGCCGTATAGGACTAAAAAGAAAATAAATGACACTCATGTTCATATTATTAGTAGCCTCTTAGTGTCTTTGTGAGAAAATACATTGGGAAGTATTTAAAAAAAATCACATGCTTTGTCAGCAAATACAAAAACCTTGTCGTCGGTTGCAAGAGGTTAAACACATTTAGTTTTTGTTAGGCAAAGGGGACGAACATTTTGTTTTGATTACCGGATTTAAAAAAAAAAAAAATTGTTACTTTTGCTCTGCAGAGCTTTCCTCTTCCAAGATGGAGACAAAGGAACCAAAGATTACGCCAGTTCCAAGTCCATTGATAAGACATTCCAGAAAGGTTAGTATTTTACTTTATATGTCTAGAGATTGTCCATCATTAGATGTTTGTGAGTGTGTTTTGTCACTCATACAAGTCGACGATTATCTCCTTTTTAATCAAGAATTTAAAGAGGTCTTAATTGATTTTCAGATTTGTGTTTTGAAAACGTTACATTCAACGCCTCTTTCTTTACAGCGGTTCAAGAGTCTGTTGCTGCTTTTGCGATCTGGCAGAAATCTAAGGAAGATCGTGAGCAGATAGAACTAGAGAAGAACGACCGAAAACCACCACCATACAAACATATCAAGGTAAAACAAAAGGGAGCAATTCGGTACCGATCATGCAAAACAGAAACTATGTTAGCTGGGAAAATTAAAGTCTTGTCATAATCCATGATGCTAGTAGTAAAGTTTTTCTAACCAAATAATTAAAATTAAAAGCAAAGCCAATGATCAACAATACTGAAAGATGTTTGAAACATTACTTCGAAAGAGTCATCAACCATTTAAGGAATATATATATATATTGGTCCATTTCTGTTTTGTAGACTAATGTGCCTTATGGAAACGTGACGATCAACAAGGCCAGCCTTTCTGACCTGCCCCGCTGCGAGTGTACCCCGAGCATGGAGAACCCGTGTAGCGGAGAGACGGACTGCATCAACCGCATGTTGATGTACGAGTGTAACCCGGCCGTGTGCACAGCGGGCGACCGCTGCTGCAACCAGCGCTTTCAACGGCGTCAATACCCTGACACTCGTATCGTCAAGACCGACAGTCGCGGCTGGGCGCTTATCACGCTGGTAGACATTAAGAAGGTGTGTAGAAAATATTATGATTGGAAATTATTTTGAATCAAGTATATTAGTTTGAAAAATTAGGGAAGCTTGCAGTAAATGTTAGAGGGAGTTTCCTAGCACATGTAACAATGGGTTTTTATGTGCTCCATAGGGATAGATGCTGACGTTACATTATTTCACCCCCGATACATAGTCTCCTATGCTTTAACACTGGCGGACACCTGCACGCCGGCCCAGGCAATACAGGGTCTGTATTGCCCGGGCGTGACGTCGCGAAATCCGCATTGCCTGGCGATGACGTCACATGTAAACAAAACGTAAACAAATGTAAACAACCACGCATAATAAACGCATAATTACCGTCGAAAACGCATAATTAGTAAACAAATATGTAAAAGGAGGTGAAATAAATCCGATACTAACTTTGGCTGGGACCCTGAGCCTTGTATTTCGTCTCGGGGTCCGCCTTGTATTTCGCCGAGGGGCCACTCTCGGGCCTGACGGCCCTCTAGCGGCCCCTCGGCGAACAGGACCCCTCGCCCAAATACGGCGGCCAGGATCCCAGCCCGGTCAGTATCTACTTAGTATTGGCATGACGTACAAAAATACTGGTCAACTAACGATGTTGCAAAATCACCGGGAGGTAAAACTCAAAGATTGAAAATCAATCTCTTAGGAGTCGGTATAAGTACATGATGTCTTTTTCAGAAGCCCAAATAGTAAACTTGCAGAAACTTGCAAAAGTACTTTATCTGCCTGTTAAAACTGGGATAAAGCCGATCCTACATGAACCATTCTTCTATTTTCAGGGTCAGTTTGTGAATGAGTACTGCGGCGAGTTGATAGACGACGAGGAGTGTAAGAAGCGGATCAAGGAGGCGCACGACAACAACGTGACCAACTTCTACATGCTCACACTAGACGTCAATAGGTGGGTTAAATGTCGGATAGTTTGCTTCAACTATGAAGGGGGGCGGGATAATGGCGTGGGTTGGGTTCTCGTATCGCATGTGGCCAGTCTGCGTTCGAACCTGGGCCCATATCTTCTTAACTAATTTAAATTTAAGATTAAAATTTAAAATTAAAATTTAAAATTGCTGATCTTGAGGCCCTAATCAAAATTTCCCTGATTGGCCTAATTAGTTACGAAGATATGGGTCCTGGGCAGTGCCTGTTACACCACCTTGCCTTGCTGTCATTCTCACCCCCATAGATTCGGTCAGTTTGGTGTTAATATAGATGAAAAATTGCTCAATACACCTAAAACTCCTGATTTCATAGTTGATGATTGTTGGAGTTTTAGGTTTATTGAGCAATTATCCATCCGTCTCCAGCTATATTTAAATGAGATAACTGTTGACGGTTGATAGCGGTTACTGTACTAGATTTATGACGTTTTATGGCTACATATCGATTTTTAGGGAAAAAAGTATCTGAAACGTGAACCTTAAAAAAACAACACCTAAATAATTATGTGAAGTTTAAATACTTGGGACTTTTAGATTTAGAAATAGTATGCAGTCAAGTCTTTTATACCTAGTCAGTTTAGCTCACAAGAAATCCTAAAATCTTTGTGGGTTGATAAAATCCGAATTCATATTTACTGATTCGGCTCTATGCATGTTTTAACTTGTAGAGTAATTGACGCGGGGCAGAAGGGAAACCTCAGCCGCTTCATGAACCACAGCTGTGATCCCAACTGCGACACGACAAAGTGGAACGTCAATGGTGATGTTCGCGTAGGACTCTTCGCGAACCGGGAAATCAAAGCAGGTAACTCGCTTAGAAATAGTTGCTTTTCATTTCTATGCTGTATAGTATGTACAAAAATGACTAAGGAAGAGTTTTATGATAGTTTGTCAGGTTATGATAAGTTCTTACTTGATTACTCTGTGAAACTGTAAAACAAACCGTTGTTCTACGGCGATTTTCAAATATCCATTCCCTTTAAACTTTGATATCTTTTCAGATTCTGTCGATATCTACATCAATTTTGTTTGACAACTGTCGATTCCTTTCTTTGTCCGCCATTACGGTTTTTAATGTGAATTCTAATAATATATTTTTCTTATTCAGGCGAGGAACTAACTTTCAACTACAATCTGGATTCTCTTGGCAATGAAAAGACTGCATGTCAGTGTAACGCTGCTAATTGCAGCGGCTTCCTCGGGGTTCGGCCAAAGGTAAAGATTCATTATCACGTTTTAAAAAGTTTTGTTAAATTTGTATACTGTCAATGAGGAATAGATAATCAAACATAGGTAACAAGTCAAAAGAAATGGAGGGAAAAGGTGTTTTTTTTTATCATTTGGGGAAAAAAAAGTAACTTTATTTCTAATAAAACACGTTTTTAAAGAATAAAAAAAATTGTTATATATCTTCTGTTAAAATAGACTGCTGCCGAGTTGGCACCCGAGAACTCTAAGGATAAGAAGGACAAAAAGAAGAAGAAAAAGAAGAAGAAGGCTACAATAATCGTCAAGCACGACGATGACTGTTACCGCTGCGGAGAGGGTGGAGAACTGGTGATGTGTGACCGGTCGAAATGCCCGAAGGCCTACCATCTGCAATGTCTGAACCTTGAAAAACCACCACATGGTAAGTTCCACAAGAGTGACAAAGCCTGCTGGCTAATCTGAAGGAAAATTTGTGTTATGGGAATGTAATATTTGGCACAAAAAATATGCCACCTCGAGATACCCAACAAATCAGTAATGTATGGAAACATTGTTCCAATAGCCTATCGGTGCCAACATTAAAATGATTTGTATATAAAGATAGAATCTGTCCCAACAATTTATTAAAAGAAAAGGAGCATTGATAACAAAGAATAGTCCTATGCCTAAACATTTTAAGTGACTTGAAAAGTAACTCAGTCTCATCCCTTCTTCATAGTTATCGGCCCAACCCTCAAAAACAAAGATGCAAGTATTTAAAATGATCGCTTTTCTTTCAGGAAAATGGGACTGTCCGTGGCACCACTGTGACGTGTGTGGGAAAGGAGTGAACAAGTTGTGTTCTGAGTGTCCCAACTCCTTCTGTAACAACCACATCGAGAACAACATCTTCGACATCGGTGATGGCAAGTTGGTCTGTGCTGACCACGAGGAACTCTTGTCGGTGCTCGCTGATTCGCGCAGTGCGGCTGTGCCTAAAATTGACCCCAATGAGAAGTTGTCTACCAGTAGCGACTCCTCGGAGGATTCTGAAACATCGCCAAGTATAAGCGACTCGGAGGCATCAGCAGTAGGACCAGTCAAAGATAGCGACTCGGAGATAGTCATACCTGCGCTTCTCACAGAACCGACCCTGCCCAAGAAAAAGAAGAGGCGATCGTCAAAGGCGAAAGTGGGGTCTGTGAAAAACAGTGACTCTGAATCAGTTGTGAGTTCAGAGCAATCTACAGTGAGCTCAAAAACAGCTGAGAAACCCCCAAGTGTGAAAGATGAGCCCAACCTTAAAAGTCCACCGTCGCAAAAAAAAGGCCGGCCAAGATCGAAGCAAAAGAAGACACCGAGCGAAAAGGCCACACCGACTAGTAAGTCTTCGAGTGAAAAGGCCACACCGACTAGTAAGTCTTCGAGTGAAAAGGCCACACCGACTAGTAAGTCGTCATCAGCAAAGAGGGGTCGTCCACCAAAGTCAAAAGTCAAGGACGAAGTAACGAAAAAGGAGAAAGGAGGAGGCGATGCGGGTGGTAACCGGACTCCGATGTTCGATGACAAAGACGACGACTTCCCTGATCTTGTCATTGACATCCCTTCATTCTAGATATATCAGATCTGTATACTTCAATAATGAATTGTGTTAGCCAATTACAATCTTGCTTTTATGCAACTGAAAGATAGTCAACAATGAAGTAAATAATAATGAATATTGAATGATTACTCCTGCCACAAGAAATTTACGCCGCGATAACCCGCAGCGAGAGGCATTGAGAGTGGGAGCTGTTATGGTGCGTCAAACAAGTCTAATTCATTCTGTGTTTCAAAAGGCAGCTCAGGACATGGTCTCAACAAATGAACTATGCATTGTATATAGTTGTCACGAGGTGATTTTAACCGTTGCCATGAAATCATACCATAAGACGCCCCTCCCAGGGTCATTTTAATGCGTGCATCGTTCATTTGTAGTTCAGCATACAGATCCTTCCTCAAAGCTGTGTATTTCAAGTTTCCTTGAATTCAGTTATTCAGGAATTCTTAAAAGAAATTAGCCCTAATCATTTATCCAGAAACCTTGCATTTTACAAGTTTTTATTCTATGAAACTGCCGCAAAATTCTTAATCCGCTTTTTTTTTTCTTGGTTGCATGTGGTCTAATCATTCCATCGATTTTATAAATTCATTTATCTCTGGAAATTTCCTATGCGTGATTATCTTTCTAGGTCTATCTAGTTGTATTGAAAAAATATAGATCCTCCTTTAGAAGTATATATGTGTATAAAAATGCGTGCCTTTATGTAAATGAATATCTTTTAAGGTATACATTAACTAAGGTAAATCACTTCATCTCATCCTTCATTTGTCCCATTTTAGTCGACTGTATATAGCACCAACTATAGCATATTGATTGAATCGTATTACTAACTTGAACAGCTGTATGCACTAGTACCTGAGATAATGTATTGGATTTTACACTAACAAAATCTGATATATAGCGGTGCATTGTCTTGAACAAGAACTCGTGCATTGTGAACAGAGCCTAGTTCAACTGAAACAAATATTGTGTAAATACTGTAAAGAAAGTTAGGCTATTGATAAACGTTCAAGTGTCGTGTTGTAAATTGAATTCGCATCATTTCTGCTGTTGAATGATCGTGGTTGCAAGGGTTCCTATCTCGAAGTATGTGTACAAAAATAGCAAACTGAGTGAAAACAATCCATTTTTGTTAGAATGCCTTTGATTGCATATCGATATCTCCTCAAGTTAAAATTTCGAAATTACCTAAAGTAATCAGAATATTGAATATGAGAGTTTTTACTTAATGAACATTCGATTTAAGAAAAAGAATAGACTGGGGAAAATCGGGCGTAACATACCGTAACATCTTTTTATAAATGTCAAGAGTAAAAAATATCATTTTCTCAGACTAATTTGGAACATTTCTGATTGCAAATATAGCTTTTAACCACATTTCAAATAGTTCAGTTCAATTTTCGTTAACTTTAAATTTTAGGCCGACGATTGTGAATGACCCTCAGGAAAACAAAACCTTGTAAGTTGTATAGATAGAAATGAACTGGCCACAGACAGATAAAAATACAGGTATATTTAAGGCAGCTGAAATTGAAGACATGTTATGAGAGCATCTTCTGGACACAGTCACTTAGTGTAATGTATTGTAATAGCTTTGGTCATTAGAATCTGCATTTTCACCCTGTGCAATTTTACAGTCGTTGCTGTGACTCACAAAACTGTCCCTCACTGTGATCACAAAACTATTACTTTCTTGATTATAATTTCTGACTCTGTTAGACAATTACGTTAATGTTTACTGGACTTGTTTTCTCGAGCAGATCATTGCACATTTGTTCCCGACTTGAGATAATTGTACCACAAAGTTATAGATGAATATTATTGTACCAGAACGTTAAATGTTTCCTGCAATAGATATACCATAGATTAAACTTGTAATTTCGCAGGCTATTCCATTGGGTCTATAATCTAAGCACAATAGAAAAGGGACAATCAATGAAGAGATACTCTTAAAAATCATCTCAGTTTGTTAAACATTCAAGTAGTTAATGTACTCACTTTTATTGCAACATTCAAGTGGGACATGCCCACTTTAATATGTTAACCATTCAAGTGGGTCATGGTTAAGTTGACAGATTCACCCATGGCCCATGCTCAATTCACAGCATGTAAAAACAACAACAAAAACTTCTTCCTCCATATCAGCAGTCATGTCAAGTAAAACTTTGGTATTGGTGACAGGCTTTCAAGGGAAAATATACTCTACCTTGCTTTACCCAAAGAAGCCATTTGACTGAGATTTGGTGGTCAGGAAGTGGTGGCTTTTGCTTTCATCTCCATCGTCATGTAATTCACTCAACCTAGAGCCTTGAAATAAACGTTTGAAACACGAATGAAATGTCTGCCGTCTTAGAAATTTGGGATTTTGAAAAGAAATTTTGTTTTATTTGTCAGATTTTCGCGAAAGGTTAAATTCAAGATTTTCAAAAACGTTTTGAAATCCTGGAGACAATTTTGTATCAGGACAGACCTTGCAGCGGGATTTTTTTCCAGGGTAAATACTCCATTCTTCTTTGAGGATAGACAACAGGGAGCAAAGCGGTTGAATCTCTTGCTATACCGTACCATAAGCATGCTACAACTTTGCCCATTTTGAACATTTTGGAAGTCAACTATTAGATTCGTTCCTGTAAAAAAAAACGTGGCATTAAAAGTGCGATTTGGGAGGGTGATCCTCGAAATCTTAAAATTGGTTTTATCAATAGCCTTGAAAATTACTTAATATCTATTTAGTTACTAGCAAACTTGTCTAGAGAAGCATACCAGCACTATTGTGTTTGCTTCTCATTGGAATTGGAATTAATCTCAGAGAAAGGCTGTAACCTGAAAACTCGGTTTCAACCCCCTGGCAAGTTAAAAAAAACAAACTAATAGAACTCACCTTTCCCTGTTGAGTCTCCGTGTGACCGGATGTCACGGTTTGCCTACCGCCTTCTTGGCCATTTCAATTGCTTCCAATGCTAATAAGGGGAGACTTCTTTGAAGAATTAAACAATGTATATACAAACTTTGGTGTTTGTTGTTATTGTATATATCCCATGAATGTCCACCGCATATTGTTTTAAATTTGGATCTTTTTCATTTACCCGTAGACATTCCTCGCCTACAAGTACATTGTAAAGTATGAAAAGTCTGGTCTTGGTATGGATTTTGATCAATGCAAATGATGAACGGTAATAGCTTAAAATGGCCCCATGTAGTCGACCAGGGTGCCCACGCAAGTCTTAAAAGGTCTTAATTTGACTTTTTCAAATTTAAGGCCATAAAAGACCTTAAATTTTACATTTTTATTACAGGATGTCTTAAAAAGGTCTTAAATTTAATGTTTTTGGGAAATGAAAATAAAAAGATAGGACAAGTAAAATTGCCACATTTTGCCAACAGTCGATACATCAAACCTGAATGCAATCAAATTTCTTTAGAAGCGTCTGCTTCGGGTGAGAGGTGGCAGCATTTGGTAGATCTAGCATTAGACATTAAACATGCAAAAATCAGGGAAATCTTCGATTTATTATCATATTACTGGTATTACATGCCAAAATACCGGCGTTATAGAAGCCAACAATAGTGCTGGTAATATTCTGATATGTTAATTCGAATGATAGCTGGTATATTTGACGGAATTTACAAACATGAAAACTCTGGTCGGGCAGCCGAGAAATTACTCGATTTGATGGGGTGAGCGTCAACTTTTGCAAAAACTCGATTTTTCAAACGCATTCCACCATTCCAATTTCACTTCAGAGGGATAGTTTATGACCCAAACATCTCATTGTGAATGTTTTTCAAAAAATATATTCATTGGAAAAACTTGAAATCAGACCCAAAGACGTTTTCACTAAAGCTGCCTCAAACATCTCTCCTATTGGCACTTTAACCGAAGCCAAGTAGTCGATGTTCAGCTTTAGCACTTTTTGAGGCTTTTTCAAGTGCACTTTTTTACATGAAAGAATTAAATTCAGAAATCATTTTAACTGGTTTCAAAGAGTGTACAACAAGGCTTTTCGTTTGATATATTTGGCCCCTGTGAAGGTACTGTTATATACTGATGTTATACAAGAAAACGTCAGCTGTTAATTGGAAATACATTGTGAGTTTGCCTCTGTAAGTCACCAGAGGGCCTCACAGTTTAATAGATGTGCAGACCTAACCCACAAGAGGGTGGGACCGTACCATAATACACCCACTTTTTTGAGAATATCAAAAGAATCTTGGTATTTCTTTTTAGTTCTTTTGCGCAATCTATGTAATGTCTGATTTAATTTTGGGGCTACATATTTTCGGTAGATTTCGATGAAGAATGCGCGAAAATATTCTTTTTACCATGATTTTGGATAATCTTACATCAAGACGTGAATAAACTCTACATTGGTATACATTTGTCATGACTTTTCTTTTTGTCATTTGGAAACTCCCTATTGAAAGATTTTCATTAGATTAGGACAATAAACTAGTCGCCCCGAAGACAATGAGAATAACCGTGTAATGAAGTAACGAGTTTATTCCAATCGTATTTTACAATCAGCATAGAAAAATATTGCCATTACCTTCAATTCAAATAAATAGACAAAAGGTAAAACTAGCTCTAAAAGAAGGGGACTGGTAGCTCCTTGTTTTTGTTACTTCATACTTCACATATTTGAACTGTATTATACCGGATTACAACTTTCCTTTGATTTCTGTATCAAATAAATAAATGTGCTATCAACAAACAATTGGACATGGCAGACAGAAATGGATATTTCTCATATATAATTAAAATTACGGCCTTGTTCATGCAAAATAAGTACTCACTACGAGTACAATCGTTAAATGTTCCTACCGTCTAGGCTGAATAAGAATTCAAAACAAGGCAGTGGTTTTCCTTCAGTTTTGTTTTGTTTTGCTGACGGTTTCAAATATTTTTCTCATTATTATTTAAGTTTCTCATATTCAATGGATATTTTTCTTCTGGATAAAACATTCTAAGGTTCTACGTTTCCCACCGCAGGCACACCTATGAGGAATCGACAGCATTATAATATGTAGTATTACATTATTATTATAATTATCATAGACTATAATGATGATTATTTACAAGCTTGGGTGCTTTATACAATTATGATAACTACGACACAGCCATGGCACAAGCATTGGCTATGTCTGCGATTATTATAAATATCAAAGGCGGTCCTCCTTTTTTTCTCCACCCAATCTGGTGGTTAGAGGAACAAATCTGCAGAACGACACCACCAACAATATTAACTGATCACTGAAGCCTGTATTCCACTAGGCGATTTCGGCTACTGAGAAGTCGGTATTTTCTATTTATTTACGAGGAATATCATAGGAATCTATGCATGCTACATATTACTCGAAAGAGAATTCAAAATCCTTTCTAATGATATATAACATGTCTATAAAGAGCCGTTATTCCCACTTGCGATTTGCTAAATCGCGATAAAAATCGAATCGTGGAATACAGCTTTTACTGAGAATAATAATTAGATTACCAGAAGCAACACTTCATTCGAGGGGTTTAACAGCAACAAGTCGGGTTGATGTCTGGATGCAAAGTACTGACGATATGCATGTTAAACAACTGATGACAGAGCAGGTATTTTCTATGTTATCACATGACCCTTTAGACTATGTGAAGAATCATTCTCCTCTACAAACCAGTCCAGTAAAACCCACAAAGCTAGGCCAATACACAAGAAAGCACTTCTATGGGCAAGGACCACTACTTCCCAAAATAAAGTTAATTGTGCAAATACAACATAGAATCAGTGAGAAAAGAGATGATGGATAACTATGTAGTTTTAAGTATCAATGCGTCTTATGACTGGTTTTTAATTTCCTTACAGATATAAAGTTTTCATTATTTCAGAGCATTATTAATTTCTACTACCCACTAGTCAGCTAGTAGAAAGTAGGTTTTGGTTTAAAACAGACGATGTTCAACAGCTATGTATATATAAATTCAAATGTTTTGATGGTTTTACAATAAAAAGATCCCTAAAATGTTAACAGTCATAAATTAAAATTGTAGCAACGAGTGACATTGTGCATTTCCTAACAGCATTACAACCAGCTACTAGGCCATAAGTTAAAAGTAAAGCTTTACAGTTTCAACTGTTAGTTTTCATAAAACTCACCCTCAGATATGCTATCACATGAAGCGGGGTTTTAAAATTCTAGAGAGTGTAGTATGCATTCGCTTTCCAGCTACACTCTAAACTGTATCCTAAACTACAAATATTTGCCTTCAAATTCACACATGCATGTTGAGAAGGTATAAAGTACGAGTCGAAAAAGTCTGAAAGATTACCAACCAGATAGTATTTTTTTTTAAATGACGGATTTTCTTCAAATGACGGATAAAACTTCGGCGACAAGAGGATTTTCTCCTTAGTCTAGATCAAGAGTAGACCATCTGTTATGTCATGTAGTGAACATTTTCTATGTTGTATTTCATGAATACTCCGGACAGTCTTATTATATAGGTTTTTAGCTCATGGCTTAGACGGAATGACGAAGGTGAGAAATAAGTTAGAAATATGTGATTAAACAAGTTACAGGTTTGGGAATAAATTAATTCAAACCGCAGAATATGGACCGTTTGGCTTCACTTCATAGCCTTTTATTAGGAGTAACTCTGATGCCTTGATTCTTTAACATGATCAATAATTTTAGACTAAAATGACTAATAATTCTAGATACTGTCAAACAAGTAATGATTCTTAAAATTATCATCAACAAAAATACCATTCCGGTAAGTTTCTAGAGCAAGTTCTCATGGCAGTTTTTTCTCCCACTGTTCTGGTGATTTAAACAGATCTATTCAGAACGTTTAGAATGACCACTGAATGCTTGAAGCTTATATACTCAATAACAAATTATGTATAAACCCAAAGACAATGGATAAATACAACTTTAGTTGTTCACCATTCCACTTCTCATACGAATAATTTTCTTTTACCATAAATTCATAAACTAACAATACACTAATAACACAGATGTATTTTGACTAAAATTGTAAATGTATCTTCACGGGAAATTGGGATTGTAGTCATCACAACAGAAAGAATCACATAGTACCACATTTCCTAATAATTATAATTGTATGCAGTACATGGGAAACGGTTGCCTATCAAAGGCCAAATTTATGCACACTAATCCTTCCAGTTCATAATCCTTGTGTCGTTACACACAACAAAAGTCCGGTTCATAATCCATGTGTCGTAACACACAACAAAACGCCCGTTCATAATCCATGTGTCATTACACAGAACAAAACGCCACGCTCATAAGCATCTTCATACTATACTATAGAGATAGTCCTGCTTTACGCTCCCAACGCGGTTAGCTCGCTCTAGTCTATTGAACTGCTCATGAGCTGCTCATTTATAACTGACCGAGCTGCTCATTCTGAACTCAACCACCACTGCCCCTCCCCGTTTATAATGAACAGGGTGGGGACTCAGCAGTCAAACCTCTGAGAATTTTTATTTGAGCAGCTCATACACATCTGTGCGGTTCTTACACATCTGCGCGGATTTGACACATCTGAGTAGTTCTCATACATCTGAGTAGTTCTCATACATCAGAGTAGTTCTCATATATTTGAGTAGTTCTCATTCATCTGGGTAGTTCTCATAGATGTGAGTAGTTCTCGTACATTAGAGTAACTTTCACATATATGAGTAGATCTCTCATACATGTGAGTGGCTCTGACACATTCAAGTAGTTCTCACACATTTGAATGGTTCACATACATACGAGTATTCCTCATACATCTTAGATAGTTGTCACACATCTGAGTAGTTGTTTTATAACACGTCAGTAGTTGTCACAAAACTACCATGAACTACTCACTCACACAGATGTACCCGCATCAGCTCGCGAACCCGCTCGATCCTTCGCTTCCACCGACCCATAACCGTCCTCCGTCAATATCCTCCTCTTCAGCCATTGAGTGCTGGCCATATCACACCATCAAAAACACTTCCATGTAGTATCTTGGCGAAACCAGGCCAAACCATAGGGTTCTATACGTGTTACTAATGTCAATTGGTGCATGTAAGGGGAGATCTGGAAGCAGTCTGTAATTCTGACTATGGTTTACGGAGTGGGGGAGTTAGAAGTGGGTGGTCGGACGTTCTCTGACATCTGGCTATTGGGTGCCTACTTTGGAGATAAGTTCGTCACAGATGGCAGTCAATTCCTTGTTCTCCCTCGTCTGAAAAAAATAGAATGATTTACATATAGTATCCACATTTACTTGTTTTTATCAATTGTGAGACCATCTCTCGAAAATACTTCACTCATCTAAAGATTTGTATTGAGTTGTCCGTGCCAAAGTCTGTGTTCTACTGTACGCTTTGGACGTATACTTTGCCATGCTCTGCTTAAAGGCATTGAACGTACTGATACGTCATTATTGCTGGCGATTTTAAAATTGCTTGGAGAATTTGGTGGGTAATCCGGGACTATTCAATCTTTGACAGAAGACCGTACCATCTTGCCAAAGGTTGAGGCAAAAAAAAAACCTACATTCATACCACCGTTGCCTCAGATATAAGGAACAAACTCTTAAGTCACGTCCCCACTTGGGTGACGATGATTTTAGTAGCTGAGCGACCAGTGTTAACCCTTTCTTCCATGGGCGACCAAGACCAAAATCTAGCTCTAGTCGCCCATGGAAGAAAGGGTTAACACTAATCGCCCGGGGGCTAATATTTTAGTTGCCCAAGTGGGGACGCAGCTTTAGACAAATTATGTTGTCTATTTTGACTAAAAGACAACAAAACTACTCAAAGTCAAACTCTGCCTACCTTCTGCTCTAGCGAACTCTCGAGGCTCTGACTCTGTAGCTCCAGTTTGCGGATGGCCGCCTGCAGCCTCATCAGCTCCGTCTGGTGCTCCTTCTTCGACCGCTCCAGGTCCACCGCCAGCCTGAGGGGGGATAACATTGGTTAGTAACGTTGTTTAACATTATGGTAGGGCAATAAACGTTATTAATTCAAACATTATGTTAAAGAATCGTTATAAAATGTATTCTAAATGAAAGCATTGGGTAACGTTTTGATAAGCAATGTTGTTATCAAAATTTTGAATGATATTGAACGTTACGTTACCTATATTGTTTTTAACAATTTTATGATAATTGAACATAACGTTATGAACTTCTTCGTCTTAAGGATGTATAACGACATTATTCAGAATTTCATCTGAAAAACTGTAGAGGATGTTAAATTTAGAAAACATCAAATCGTTAATACATTCGAGGCAGCTATATAAGAACAGAAAAACAATACAAGATCAAGTATGCTGGGTTCTAAAGAACCCAAAAGCTCCGTCTTATCCACCTTGTTAAAGGTGAACGGACATGCCATTTTAAAATTTATATGTCAATCATAACCATATATAGATAACATTTGGTGAAAGTATGAGGCATCTCTCAGTTTGTAAAACCCTGAAAAATCATATTGAAGACTGAGTATTTCTAACACCCCAGTTCAGGATACCACAGCCACTCAAGAGCTTATCTCCAAGATCTGTGACGTCAGAGTGTGTGTAACCTTAAGCAGGTTCACAGCTGATTGGTCCAACATGATGATAGCGTTTTTTTAAACAGTCATGTTATTACATGATTGGTCCAACATGATGATAGCGTTTTTTTAAACAGTCATGTTATTACATGATTAGTACATATTGATAGCTGAGTTATCAGTTTTTATTTGATATATAATACTTTACAATGCATTTGGTATGAGTACAGTTACAGTAAATTTCGCGCGCATCCCTACAGTGGTATCAAGCCACTGTAATCTTGTGCACATACTCTGACGTCACATTTTCTCACCTCTGCCTAATCCCGAACCCTTAGTTGGTCAGGGTGTGAGAGTGGTTTCGCATTTGACAAACAGCTACTTATGAATATAAGGTAAGGCTATACGACCCAGGGCAACTGGTAAATGTTTATAGTGGTATATATAGAGTTACTTCCGAGGTAGTGCAGAAACTTTTGCTTTTCCTTGTCAGTTCACCTTTAAATAGCTGAAAGGGAGAGAGAGAGAGGAGGGAGGGGAGGGAGGGAGAGAGGGAGGGAGACAGAGAAAGACAGAGAGACAGGTACAGGGTTTGAGATTACTACAACCATTCTGATGACGTCACTGATCAAATACTCATGAACAACGCCATCTTATGTGGCTTGAGAGTGTAAGCATAGATTCCAATATGGCCGCGCCCAGTGGGGGAAAGGGGTATTCCCGACCTAGTTTCAGTCTATTTTTAGAATATTATTATGACATCATCTCGTCAATCTCCAGGTAACGCCTTTTTTATGCAAATTTCTACACTCTCAAGGCATTTCCTATGAGAAAACCATCACTCTCTGACCAGGTTCACAATACCACCAACACGCACAGTGTCCCCCCTCCGCTGGTTACCAGCGATCTCTGCTCACTCTCTAGACATATTTTCGCTGGTTCAAGCAGTTTGGGATGACCTATGACTCCGATATATCGGACTATCGACGTTATCCACTGGACGAAAACGGAGAAAAAGGGCGGTCCATAAAAAAATCTTGTGTTTGGGTTGGTGTGAATAGTTAAAAGTTGAGATATTTTCACTTGTTAAAGTATTGAATTTCGGGCAGTTTACTCGAACATTTATCTAAAAAAAACCTCTAAGAATGATAAATGATGTACAATTGTTTCTACGTACCCCTCAATTTTCTCCTCGGCCTTCTCTTTAATGGCTTGGTTTTTCTGTTCTTGCTTCTTTAATTTCCCCTGGAGATCTGCTACACATTTCTTTAACGTTACTTCATTCTGAAATTGAATAAAATACCATAAAAATGATAACGTTTTATACCGGATATTTTTTCGGGTGTCACCGGAGATATTAATCATGACAGCCATGGTAATGAAATATTATTGAATCAACTTTGCAAAAGTAAATCTACGAGATTAATTCGAAATGAGATAACCATCTACATTGTGTAAATTATAAAATATCTTCCAACGACGTAAACTGAATGTTTTAGAGTAGTAATCAGGATATAAACTATGTAATCTCACCTTTTTGAAGTTTTCTACTGAAGCCTTGGTCTTTTCAAACCGTCTATGTAAGTCTGAGAATGCTGACTCGACAGATTGCAGATCTTCGAGAGCCTGAAACACAAGGGATTATCTTATATTTGTGTAAAATAACAATAAAAATCTTTACCAAAAAATGTACATATCATTTATCTATCGTACAATATGCATTTGGTTTAAAAAATATGGGATTTCCTATATTCAATCATTTGTCCACAATAATATGATGGTTCTGAAAATGTCTGACAATATCGTTTAGACGGTTCAATAATTTCGTAAGACAATCCTATCTACAACTCACTCTTATCCTGTAAAACGTGGCATTAATCGATAACCAGTTGATGCCTACAGCAGTATTGAAAACTTACCTGATCTCGTTCTTGGACAACCTCTTTTAAGTTGTCCTTGGTTGAGTTGAGGGAGTCTTCTTTTTCCTCTGTTAATTGCACAAGGAAAATTTATATTTAGTTTTCTTTAAAAACTGATATTTTTGTTAGATGTTTTAAAACGGATTTTTTTTTTTTTGGATAGAAAAGAATTTGGGCAATTCACTTTTTAAAACTTACCTCCGATACCAGATTTTTTTTTATCTAACTTACGATTTTGACTATAATGATTTTCTGAAGCACATAAGAATATTACTTGTGATGAAGTAAAATAAAATAGTAGCGAAGCCTACGTAATAATTGTTCAGATTCTTAGTAAAACTCTTGGTCTGAATATCAACATAAACTTCCTATTGCTGTAAATCATATAAACATGAAACTTATTGATATCATAGCAGCATAGCAACATGCATTACAATATCATGATGCTGTATTTAGTAGAAGCCCTTATAATTATTTGGTCTTAAACACATAGGTCTGTAAAGGAAATGTTTGTTTCCCATAATGACCATGCAGCTTGACATTAGAGGGATAACTTTCAGCTATATATGACTGGCAGTCAAGTGTAAACTTTCAGAGTAAACT
Source organism: Lepidonotus clava (assembly GCA_936440205.1). Classification (NCBI taxonomy): domain Eukaryota; kingdom Metazoa; phylum Annelida; class Polychaeta; order Phyllodocida; family Polynoidae; genus Lepidonotus; species Lepidonotus clava. The sequence continues at coordinate 32,834,710 of OW387145.1, read as the reverse complement.
GGTTTAAGTTCGAATTAAAATCTTTTTTTTTTTTACACATACATCGTTTTGATTTTAAAACATACTTCAAGATTCATGAGTGGAAACCGATGTTCTACCTATGTTCTGTTCTCTGGGATTCCATGAAAATTCTTGTTATTTGAAATTTTGTGATTCTATTCATTTACACATGTATGCCATATCAGATATGCTGAAGGCTAGAATACTGATACTGTAACGAACAGTAGGCTAACTTTCAAATAGATTCCTAAGATAAAACGATAGTAAGTTATCCAATGATAATCTTCAAATTTTGATAGACGAAACACGGACAACACGGTAAAAGGGAAGACGCATACACATAAATACTCATGCAACTATAATGTAAGGCCATATTAGGGGTAATTCAAGGAACACTTACATCTAGAATAACCATTTAAATTATATAATTTCTCAGTAACTAATCATATCGAATATTACGCATTGGGAGGCAAAGGAGAATAAAAGGAAATATATTTCGAGAGGCGAAAGGACTTAATACTGCTACAATATTCATGCTAAGTTTTCTTCGTCAAGGGGGTCACCTTTCTTTTTCGAAAGCGCTAAAATTGAATAAAAGAAACACTAGGTAAAGCATTGGTAGGGACTTGCGTCAGAATTCTACTAATTGTATGAAGGAAACATCGATTATATTACGTTTATAAATTGGCATTACGTTTCAGGAAATCGAATATCTTCAGAATATGAACTAAGCAATAAGATTAGGAAATAAGATTCCACGCAAATAAATGTTATTCATAATACACTACTGTAGTTTTTAAAGGACATATAGATACTCATGCATATTCATGAAATATGCTAACATGACCTAAAGCTAGGGTCAAGATGGTAATTTAAGGAACGTAGGTATGTATGAATTTTTCCATTAAAATGTAAATTAAGGCATGTTTAATTTTCCTCTGTTGAGAAATTAACATAATTATTTTCTCCCACGGTTATTCAGTTCACTTTTTTTATTTGTTCTGGGTAATAGGTTTACAGTATAACAAAGTAACGAGAACGAGACAAGACGAAACAATTCTCTTTCAATATGTCGAAAGATGAAAAACTAATCATCAAACACATTTTACCCCGTCCTGCATAACTCACAAATTCAGATCTGCGTTGAACAAATATAATTTAACTATGATAAAATTTCGTTTGGGAACTTCCAATTTCGATATATTACCTTGATGTCCAATACCTTACTTTAGTTTGTCACCACAGGTCTGAATGCTTTTTGTAAAAATCCTCAATGCAATCCAAGCAAAATCGCAATTCACACTCGTAAAACACTGTTAAACTTGCTTGAGGTATTAATAAAATGTTGCATTATAAAACATCCAATGCCTATAAATTGTCAGTATTTCCACACACAATTTCAAAACACGAATTCCCCTTTGCACTTATTTCCAAACCATTCAAATATCCTCTGGAAGTTAACTTCGAGAAATTCACACCCCAACAAAAATAAGCTTGATTAAGGGATCGTATAAACTCTTAAATTAGTCTTGTTAATTCGTTCAACTCTGGGTCAAGTTTCATGTGCAGTCCAGTATAAGTGAGTTCACCGGGGATCTAGTAAACTAAGTCAAGGTGGGGCACTTGGGACCACTGTCACAATCAATGTTTACCTCGATTATAGTTAGATATCAAGCCGAGTTCTGAAATAAACAACTTCAGTTTTACCCTAGATATCAAATGACGAATTAACCTTCTTTTCTAATCCAGAAAACATGGGAAATAACAGGTGTACCTCCGGAAATAAAATGCTTACGCTTTTTTGTTTTATCTAACCACAAATAAATTTGGAAAAACATCTAAAATATCAGGGTTAATGTTTAAAATGAAAACCTTTCCCTTTTCTCTGGCAAGTAGAACATTGATTAAGATACGTACCAATTGTTTGTGCGATACTCCGTTCGTACTCGACAACAATTGTCCTGAAAAGTGAGAGCAAATGTTAAACATTGTGGTTTTAAAAATACATTTCCCGAATCAAGTACAGTTAAGGTTCAATATAGCTTTGAAAAGTCAAACGGTACTGAAGGATTAACTCATATCTTTAGTTCATATTATGAAACCAAATAATATGTTATGTGAAGATAATCCAAGGACTGTTGAAGAAAATATGCTTAACTAAAGCAATGTTTTCTTAAGATCTTCTTTTTTCAAACACCGACAGTATCAATGCTTTACAGATGTTCTTAACACAGATTTTTAGGAGTTAAACCAGGCTGCTTAAAACAGATTCTTAAACCTCTTGGAAATACTGGGTGACTATCAATGAACAGGGATGTAAATCTGAAATGAACCAGAAATATGAAACCTACCTTACATCCCTTTATGAAGTGAAATGTTTTAAAAAATAGATTAAAAAACAACAACAACAATAACAATAACAACAACAACAACAACAACAACAACAACAACAACAACAACAACAACAACAACCAAACCTACCCCATTTCTGTGTTGGCCTGTTTGAGCGCATCTCGCTCCTTGGTCACCTCGTCGAAGTTGGCCTGCCAATTGCGTTCCTTCAGTAAGACCTTGGCCTGCATGTCCAACTCGATCTCCTTCCGCATCCGATTCATGTCGGACTGCGAGTACTTCACCACCTGTATGGGAGAAGGAAGCTTATATGGAGGGACAAGCTTAAAGAAAGTGCAAAGGAAGCTTTAAGACAAATAAAGCTTAAAAAATTAAGCTTCTGTTATACTGAAAAAAGGTACTGATATAATTGTGAGATATGGTCGACCAAAATGACGAATGTTTATCTGTGTATCTACCGTGTATATACAAGACAAAGATTAAAACCCAGCTTATACATTCTGTGATTCCCTTGAAAAAGAAGTTGAATACAAATTACACGTGTCCCCACCCAAAGGTATACAAAGTTACATACAGTAAATACATTAAAACCTATTCTGCGTCCCTATGGTTTCATATTAAAGCAAAAAGTGCAGAAATATTGGAAATCAAATTTTCGAAAATCAGCCAAGCCCTACCTGGACAATGTCTAAGGAGTCCATACTGCCGGCGTCTCCGTTACCGTTACCGTTATTTCTCATCGGAGAAGCGGCAGAGGCCTCTGATTGTTGCTGAAAACATAAATAACTAAATTAGATCGAGGTTGTGAGGAGGGAACCATATGCCTTACTTAAAACGCATGTGTTAATAACTTGAATTGGATTGCTGATTTATAATATCAACATGAGCGGTTTTATTTGTATGTTAAACATTTATAAGATTTTCCAATATCTTTTTCTGTAATATGGAGGCCTTCATCAGCTTACCATTCGAAAAAAAAACAGATTAATACACAGAAGTATTCTCTTTCCATAGTTACTAACTGTAATATGTCGACTATATTTCACTGGACAGACAGTTCGTCCCCAAGTTTTATTCGAGTTTAGGTATTACTTTGACTATTATTGGAGTGCTATGCGACTAATGCAACAAAAATAGTGGTGTTTAAAATGCAATTAAGCCCTGAATACAAATAAAATAGTTCTATCACAAATAGTGCACAATAGGAGTGAAAAGAGATGATACGACGAATCATGCTTTGAATCATTATTGTCTTCTTAATGTACCAGAACTTAGATCGATACCTGATATATTTAGATAATTCAAACTTTGAAAGGTATAATTATATAGAGTATTTCTATTGTGTTTTCTCAGTGGTTTTAGCGATGCGATTTACAGATCATTTTATCAGTATCTGATTAGTTGTGAAAAGTGAATTCGTCACATACGGACTTCGTACGGCATGCTACATTAAATGGCATAATTGATTGCGAACGGATATATAACCAATTTTGTGTCGGAAGACTCTATGCAGCTTAGGAAATGAAATAGATAATGAATAGGAATATATATTTAATTTTCATTGAAGCTAATTATTATTCACAATTTTAAGTAATCTTATATATTTTTGTTGGGATTTTGATGTAAATCTTGTCCTAAATAGGAAGACAAAACATTGCGTGATAAAGACGATGCTTTTGCCAGAAAGAGACAATAAAGTAGGTGAGAAATCTAGACTGAAGGGAAATGTATGATAAGTCAATTAAACTGATATGAGTAGATGCTAAACATGGGTACATCAAGGTGCATCTGTGCAGTACTGAGTGAACAGTTCACAATCAACTGAATGAACACTTCACAATCAACTGAGTTGAGACTTCACAATCAACAACAAATAGACATCAAAACAGACGGCTAAAAGGGAAAATAACAAAGATTAAAGAACGACATGCATAAAATCAAATAACCACATCATGCACAAAAGAAACCTAACAGCTAACAGCAAGATGCGCAAACAGTCACAGTTCATTCCGGTTTCCTGTTTTTGGTCGAAAAACAGTCTAGGTAAGAATGGTGAATTTTAAAGAAATAAGAAATGATAAAAAAATAATTTCATCTATTTTTTTTTTTTTTTTTTGGTTTACATACATCTGTATCTATACGCAGGACCTCTTCGTGATCAAACTGCAGCGGACTCTCGGGCCGGCCATTCTCTGCCTGGGTTTGCGCCCAGCCCACCAGTCCGCCGCCACAGTCGAGCGAGTCGGACAGAATGGCCGAGTCGCCCTCCAGCTCATTGTAGGAGTTGACGCTCTCCAGCCAAGAACTCGACATGTCGGGCGGGATGGTCTGCTCCCGACTCGTCGACATTTCTGACGAGCACCCGACGGAGGAGTGCAGCGACTGGTGTTGGAGATGGGTGGTAGAGGTGGTGGAGAGTGGTGGTGGGAGGTGGGCGGCAGCAGGAAAACAAGAAGCGCAAAAAAGGGGACGCATTTTGTTAGTTTGGCTTTGGCTCGTTAGGAAAGGCGTTAGATTGGAAATGGGGGTGTTATTATGAGCAACTCATGAGCATATCAGAGTATGGAGTTTCGAAGAGTTATTGAGTTGTGAACTAGCGAATATGATAACGTATAACTTTCGGTTAAATTTCGGACCTTTGGGGAATAAAATCGCAGAAATTATTTGTCTTTGGTGTGAGATGAGATCGTGTAATATGTTTTAATCCCGTGGAATTCATAAAACTGTCATTGTTAAGAAATCATAACACAGTTGTAATTTCTGTTCTTTCTTAAGTTACCGTTGCTGAGACGATATCATTATTTCATATTATTAAAATGATTCTTATAACACACGGGGGAGTTTTTAACACAGGAAACGTTTTTTAAACACATAAAACGTTTTAAAGACACAGGAAACCAGAATGACTCAGCACAGCTGGCTTAGCTCTGTGTGCTCGGTGGGGCGGTGAGGCTCTTCCTGAAGTACCTGTTCTTCTCACTAGGTGTCCTACCAGTACCATGACTTAACTGACATGCTATGTACAGTGTGGGCCAATAATTGAGTGGATTTTTTTCACGAATTTTACATTTTTCTAACCTTTTGATATGCCACTTTTAAATGACATCTTAATTGAGGTTTTGGCTTTGCTCAGTTTTTGTTCTTCGTATAAATTGTGACGCAATTTGTTGTTTAATGTCCAGGCATAATTCTCTCCCTTTCAAATTCATCTGTCCAAGTATATTTTTCATAATAACTACATATAGATCTTTACATTTCCACCTCCCCATCTCCCCCCCCCCCCCAAAAAAAAAAAAAATATCATGAACGTTAAAGCTTCTCAAGAGTAGATGTTAATTTGGATCATGGGTCGCAAAGCTGCAAATTCATTTTCATATCGGTTAGGTTTTACAAGTCTAAAAATATCATTACTCTGTGTGCCAAAATTTACCCATGGGATTAGTGAATGGAAAATGAAGCTTTCACCCTGGGTTAGTCAGGTCATTTTTACAGTTTTTGTTAAACGAGACGCATATTTCGGAAACAATCTAGGGAAATATCAAATTACATATTTTATATCAAATCAACAGCAGTATCGGAATAAAGTAAAATACATACATGTTTTAGAATCCCCAAATCCTGTCAAAAAGTTAAAATTGTCATACATTACTTTAATGAGCATTTCCCTTCATTGTTTCCTAAATACCAGTCCAGGGATTTAACCATGGGATCAAAAGGGTCCCCAAAACCAACTTAAATAAAAACTTGTCCAAAAAAAGAAGAGCAGGCACTCACCGGTAGGTTTTCATGGTTGTAAAAGATGTCCTTGGGAATGTCATGTTTCTCGTCGCCGGTGGCCCCCTCGGCCCCGCCGTTGGTGGCCCGGGGGGCGGGCGTCTTGCCGGCCGGCAGGGGCGGCAGGCCCTTCACCGCCTCATCGTTCTGACCACTGTAAAGTATTGTAAATTGTAATTTACAGTGATTACGTTGTAATTTACAGTAATCATAGAAAGATACAACGAGGCATGATGTTAATCCTTCTATGACAGATCAGAGGTGCCCATGGTTACAATATTTTTTTACAGTAATCAGATTAATTTGAAAAAAGATCGCAATAAAATATACAGATGAATAACTGACAATTTATATATTTCTGTGTGTATACATCTTCTTCGGAAACAAAGGAAAGTACGTAAATTCGCGTTATCGACGTCATGTATCTTTTGTGAAATGACACTAGGAATATTCGCGATTTGATATCCATGCATTAAGTGATTAAACTTATTACTGAGATCTTTGGCCGTGCAGTTATACCGCTCATTTATATAACAGAAAATAGCTTTCGCCAGAAACGTTATACTAATCCACAATAAAACGTTCAGATGTCTCAATACTATCTTTTGCCTGAATATGACACCGAACACCGCCAGTATGAAGCTCATTTTCATCACCTCATTTTGGCAAGAAAACCACGGCAAAGCATTTTAATGAATACCATCGATATGCACATCACATAAATCAGTGTTAATTAATTGTTGATCATTAGGCCAGAGAAACCTTGAGGTAATCACGCACCTTTCGGCGGCGCCGTCCGTCTGCGGCTTGAGGCGCGCCAGAGCCTTGGGGAGGGCTGAAGGAGGAGAGGACACAGGTAAGAGACGCATGACAAACGTGTAGGAGGAGATACTATACGGGCAGATATAACATGCTAACATGCACATGTATACATGTAGATTCTAGTTTGTTTTGTGACTGAAGGTCGGAATATTTGTTTAGATTTTTTATTAGTTCCCATGTGTCAGACTAGAATTTGCCAATTGACCTGGGTTATTCTTGTTCTTAACATGGAATTAAAAAAAAAAATAATCGAGAAGGGAACACAACAGCTTCGTCCACAACCCTGAAGGTCGGATTATTTTTTCATTTCTATAATGTACATGTATATTATGTTTAGGGAAACCCTCTGCGATTTTTGGTTGTAGGCTATTGGATTTATTTCATCTTTTTTTTCGGTTCTAGTCCGTTACTTGCTGTACTGTATGCCTAGGTTGTATACCTAGCATGTTGTGTTAATTGTATAAAACTTTCTAATTTTATGGATGATTTATCATACTGACAGTAGACCTAATATTTAATCAATTTTTTATATATATATTTTTTAAAATTGTTAATTAAGTAAATCACTTCAGGGTTGCCCCTGGTTTTCAGGGATATTACAACGAGTGAAAATTTGTAGTAAATAAACATTTCAAATGTAAGTTACAACAATACATCACGATCATCAATGATTGAAATATATTTATTATGTTAATAGGAAAGGACTGGCACGATATCAGGTTCTTCTGCATCTTTTCAGAAGTTTCTGTACAGGCTACCTTATGTTCTATCATTGTCAGCTTCTATCTGAATTATTTGCACTTATTTAGGTAATCTGCACCGTACCTGGATTGGTGGCACCTTTGGCGGGAGCTTCACTCCGTACGTACAGGGACTGTCGGTCACTATCCTGGATCTGAAATCAAGAGCAAGCATCTCAGTAATCTTAAGGGTGAATCATAACTCTTAAACATTGCAGTCTTTAATTTTCCAGAATTGTACAAAAAAGATATTTTAATCCCGTTGGTGAGTCACAAAAACAAACACTACAACAGACACCACTTTAATGGCATACCGGAATTACACCGGCTATTAGAGAAGATATATTTCTGTTGAGGATTTCAGAAACCATGTTAAATGAGATCTGACAAGATAGATTGTTTTTATTTGTTTTACTACGTACCGCATAAACCATGAGAAATGGTAAAATGTGTAAGACTGCCTTACCTCTCCGTTCGTATTGTCGTATTTATTGATCATATCCCATGACCCGTCGGTCGGTGCTGAAAATAAAGAAAATAACTTGTAGATCCAAGAATACAACTCAAAGAACCAATTCAGTCTTATATACCATATACACCCTATGGCATTTTATATATTTTACACGATGACTCTAGATAAATACTTAACTGAAATACAGTGAAAAATAATTTCTGTTAATAAAATATATACGCATAACTTTTCCATGTTTTACCTTGGAAATGCAAATAAATCCACGAAATAATTAGACATGAACAACTAAACACGTAATCCCATATGGAGACTGGTAACCCAACATAGAGGAAGTCCATACTGCTGTCAGACTGTCATTGTGTGACCCCTATATAGACAGATATCTCAGTATAATGACCACTCGTAGTAGCATCAGTCCACGACCCCTATATCGTGCCCGGTAGGCGATAAGTATATTGGACAACTGACCCGTATAAATAGAGAAGTATAGACATATACGACAACCATATGGTGCCACGTGCAAGCTTGACGGGAAAGACTGCATACACTGCTATCCGCATTTTGGAATAGTCTTAGAATAATCAAATATTATTATTGTGGATATATCTTTATTCATTTGCAAATAAAAACTTTTTTTCTGAATGAAAGGTCGCAATAATATTCTGAAGCCCCGTGTAGGTATTCTAAAATACTTAGCCCATACCTCCAGCCTTGGCCCTCGGGTATTTTTGGGATAAGTGTATATAGATGTATTTATAAAATAATCTATGTAGTCCTACATCGCACACGCTAAATACAACGACTCTAAAATACCATATGTTACTTTACACAGCTCATGCGTACCATCATACCGGTAAAACTAAATTAGCATATGTGTTGCATATAATTATGTCAATATGCCAAAAAAAACCAACGAAATGGTTTGGCGATATCACAAATCTGCGCTACATATATGAAAGAATTGTTAATTCGTTAACAGATTTTCTCCTATTCTTATTGTACCTCAGAAAAACGATTTCCCATGGTCACAGTTAAACGACTTGGGGTTTCTGCACTAAACGTTTTGATATGACGTATTTTGAGAGGGCCTGGCAGTAACGCTTCTATTTGTCTATACGACATCTAATGTAACACGCCTATCTAACATAGGCTGACGCAGGAACCATCAGGTCACGCAACCACTGCTGGTCGTCTTTTTTATTTATTTATTCTGTACTCATGTATCCAGTAGGCCTTGCTACGGTGACTATAGCAATACACATCTCATCGATTAGAACCATACCAACCAAAGGTCTACAAATACCTTTTTTAGATGGCAGATTCTTCTCTGAGAAATTCGTATACTTCTAGGTAATGTATTATAATATTGGTTTGATACATTATGACAGCAATTATCATCATCGTTTGGAAATTTGACCTCGGATTTATTTTGGAATGTGCCTTTATAATCTCAACATCATACAAAACATGCCGTACTAAGTTTATATGAAATAAAATGACCAGTCTGACCAGATAAACAGAACCTATGAACAGAAACTATTAATAGATATTCTAAGAATAGACAGGTAAAGCTGCGTCTTCATTGCACCTTTAGTTACAGAATTACGCCTTTATCAAAGAAAAAAATAAACGAAAAAATCCAAGAAATATTTTCAGAGGCAAACCTGGATAAACATAGTTCAGCATTGTCAAGAAACCTAAACCACACGTCCATCTATGATCTGACTACAACCTAATCCGGGTGCCAATAAATAGCACACGTCTAGTCAAACATTTACAAAGGCTTGTATACAGAACACTCCACCGTGGCCAACGTCAACCACCGATACCGCCGTCCCCGGCCACTCTGAATGACAAGCCTGTAAGTGGAGGATCATTCCCCAATCCCGTTTTGTGTTACGGCATTCAGTGGTCTGCTCAATACGCAGCTCAGTGGCCTGGCCCATGTGGCCCGGGTCTGAGAAGCTCTGCTCAGTGGCCCAGTGTGAGCAGTTCGGTGACCCAGTGTGAGCAGCTTGGTGGCCTGTTCTGAGCAGCTCATTGGCCAGGTTTGAGCAGCTCTGCTCAGTGACCAAGTGTAAGCAACTTGGTGGCCTGTTCTGAGCAGCTCGGTGACCCAGTGTGAGCAGCTTGGTGGCCTGTTCTGAGCGGCTCAGTGACCAAGTGTGAGCAGCTTGGTGTCCCATTCTGAGCAGCTCAGTGGCCCAGTGTGAGCAGCTTGGTGACCCAGTGTGAGCAGCTTGGTGACCCAGTGTAAGCAGCTTGGTGGACCAGTGTAAGCAGCTCGGTGGACCAGTGTAAGCAGCTCGGTGGCCTGGTCCAAGCAGCTCGGTGGCCCAGTGTAAGCAGCTTGGTGGCTTGTTCTGAGCAGCTTGCTGGCCCAGTGTGAGCAGCTTGGTGGCCTGTTCCGAGCAGCTCGGTGGCCCATTCTGAGCAGCTCAGTGGCCCAGTCCCAGCAGCTTGGCCTGAGTACCAGATCGATACAAACACCAGCTGAACTGATCTAGGTGTGATTCTCTAAAACTCCCAGCTGAGTCTGACAACCGCTGTTTGGAACCGAACCACTAAGGTCGGTGCATGTATATTTTATGCGGCATGGTATAGGCCTACTCTGAAAAAAGTATGATCATGATGCCCCCGGAGGGATTACTGTAAAAGGTGGGCAATGAAAGCTAATAGTTGGTAATAATCATGAATTCTGTTTTGGTATCATTATCATGTTATTAAGTATAGGAGTTTATTAGAATTGCTCTAATGTTCTAAATGTTGGTTGGAAATTTTATCTTTGAAAAAATATAAAGTTTCTGGAACTACTTCTGTATCGGATCATTTGGTTTGTATTGTCTCTATCCAGTCTTTTAAAATCATTCAGGAAAGTAGGTTTCCTGACCAGAGAGAACCAGAATTGACATCATAATCTGGTCTTTTTGGTCGACGACATAGCTGTACAGTCCATAAAATTGGGTGGGGTATAATATAAGCTAGATTATCAATACATTCTTTTTGTTCTCTCATTCCAGTAAATCTGTGGGGGCGGACAGGGGAATCCCACTTGACTCAACATGACTGTAGTCTGTCCATAGACGTCAGAGCATATTGCATGCACCAACAGTGCCAATTTGGTATGAGTCCTGTACATCGGGCCACGACACTGCAGCTTTAATACCACAAAATCTCAGCACATTTTATATCGGTATGTATTAAGCAATCAGCTTTAATACCACAAAATCTCAGCATATTTTATATCGGCATGTATTAAGCAATATACATTATGTAGAAAACTTATAAATGTCCCTGCTCGGTGCACTCGTACTCTAAACTTACCCAATGAGGTGAGACAAAATTAATCATTCTTAATTGTTTGCTAAAAATAAACTCAATCACTTACAGAAAACTCCCTGTTTGAACAAGCTAGGCCACTTAGAGAGACACCAATGGGTGCCACTGGCATGGCTTATCTATATCATAGGAACCTAGACATGTTTGTGAGCATATATATTATCCTGAAGTGGCATCGCTAGAAGGGACGTCAGTAGCAGTAAGTGTTTGGTGCTTAACCAGAAAGTGGTTGGTTGGTTATTGGGGTTTGTTACTCGTCTACAAGAAGGACTGGGCAGCATCTTACAATGTTGATGTTGGTACTTTTGAATTTTATACAACTGCGTCAAATTGTATATGAGAGATTCTGACAATCACAGGAAAGGTCTCTTATCAAGGCAGTTTAGCTCATGTTTGGTACAATTTTAAGGTAGAATCCCGCAGAAAATTGTAATTTCAACCAACATGCAATTGAAAAGCATGTATAGGGCTACCACATCTTTGACTTAGCAGGAAGCCTTGCACACTAGCAGATTTGAAGGCAAATTACCGGCTCGTGTTGTCAGATGAATATTTGCATAACCATGCGCACAAGTATGTATAGATTCATTGATATGCATACTCAATTATGCTAAGGATTGTGGTGATAAATTGGAATGTTTTTATGGTTTGCTCCATTACAATGCACATTTCTTGGCACAGTGTCCCTCACTGAGGGTCACTTGTATAACAATATGCGCAATATGTAAAGATTCATTGATAGGCATACCCAATTATGCTAAGGACTCAAGTGATAAATTGGAATGTTTTTATGATTTGCTTATCTGCAATGCAGTCTTTGGCATACTGTTTTAGGCAGCTACAAAAACCTAAAGGGAAACATGGCAAACGTGTACAGCTTTTTGATGTTGCAAATATTTGAGTCAGTAAAACTCTCTCAGTCACAAATCTGTTCTCTCAATGTCCAGCTGGTTGGTTGCAAGCCTGGATTGGTAAATCAGAATTGCTGTGGGAAATGAAGGGGGGTGGGAGAGGGTCAGTGAGCGGAAGCAGAATCGGGTCAATCTCCAGGCACATTTCCCCCTTTAGGTCAATGTGCCACTGACCAAACATCTGCTCGGAGACTGCCAGCTAAGTGGGTTAATGTTGATCCACATTCCCGATCCCACCCCACCCTGGAGTCCATTTTCTGTAGGGAGTGGTGGTTCTGTGATTCATCAACTTCCTCCAGCAATGGACTGACTTTAGTAGACCTTCCTTCCTCAATCGATTTTTGTCCTAATGCACACAAACTTTCTATTTCTTACCCTTGATTGCCTATTGACCGATTTCTCATGACTTTGAAATCACAGGCAAACTCAGATTCAGTCTTATATAGGTCTATTGAGCTATTATATCCCCAGTGGAATGTTATTTTGTTATATACCTAGGATATTGGTCTATAATAATGAGCAATACTGAAATCTCATATCCAATCCTTTAGTTTGCCCTATATCATACGGTTTATTCTAACAATATCGTTCTCATCGCTATTTTAAAGCTGTGACATAGATACAACTGAAGTCAGTTTGGCAAACTTTTAAGCATCCGTAAGAATAAATTTTGACCGGTTGTTACAGAAATATGTAGGGAGCAGATCTAGTTTAGCAGAAACACCTCGGATGGAATAGGAAGGCAGGTCACCAATTATCATTGATTCTGATCGTAGGTTACCCACGACTGATTCTGGTCATATGGACCTGTCTCATACTAAACTAAATGCCTGAAAAATCTTTGTTCTAGAAAAGAGTCGATGGACTGTTCATAATCATATGCATGTAATTCTTAAACAAGAGATGCATCGTAAATTGAACTATACATGAATGACCTTAGTACATGTGTGAGTGTACACTATACAATTAGTCTAGAAAACACATAGAAAACAATATTATAGCCAAGGAAATTCGTAGAACATGATATAGTTGGGCCACAGTGAATCAAGGTTGGTTATATAACTAAGTCTGGTCTACAAGTGCACTCAAAATGTGGATGACCATCAGTTCGTTTTATACAACATCCTAGATGATAAATCATTGCGTTCCACTAAACAAGCCTATAAAAGTCACCAACTATGCTCTCAAAGGAAATACATTCTAAATGAACAGAAATTAATCATACATTTATCGAAAAGAAAACTGCTAAAATATGTTCAAGTTTGAATAGTCCTACGCCCAAAACCTCACTTACTTATACAGTCTCAAATTTCTCCATTATCATCCAGAAATCACCCTTTCAGCCTATAATGTTTTCCTGACACAATACTCAGCAGGTGATTGTGGACAGTTTTTTGATGTAACACTGGTAGAATAAGTAATTGCACGAGAACTGGCAGAATATTCAATCAGCCGGACATTAGTTAGATTACGACGGCCATCAGGACCAACAGCACCTAACTGGGAGTTCTAGTCCCTCCAGGGTCTAATCTGGCATTCCTCCAGTAGGGGGATTAGCATTGGGATAACCCCACCGCTCCTCCTGTCCTCCAGTAAGACTGTCTGGATGCTGACTCTAATCCCTTAACGGGCTGGCATCCAAATACTTCCTGATCCCCTTTAGACCACAAGCATATAGCTCCCCAAGCCAAGGGGCGATCCAGCTCTTAGTATCAGCCTCACCATTTAATATACCAATTTGACTCATTTAAGTGTGTGTGTGGGGGCAAAATTTAGTTTTGCAAAGAAAAGAACTTATGAAAAAGTAGAACCAACCCAAAAATTTCACATGTCAAAACCATGCAAAGTAGTTAGATAAGTAAACAGTATTGGTTGATTTGGTTGTCTCAACTAAGTTATTTTCAATATACATGTTTACCAAATGACCATTCACTAGGGTAATTGTTTGTATAAGATAAACAGTGTAAGCATCAGTAAAACACCCATGCCCCAAGGGCAACATGTGCCAGATCAATTGCCCCCAAGGGCATCATGTGCCAGATCAATTAACACACATGCCTTCCTAATTGTTGATAAACAGTCTGGGCCTTTGATCTACTGAAACCTGGAAATGCTAACATAAAAGCAGCAAGAACATTTAAATTCACTAACAAAAAAGGTTCATTTATCATGCTGTGAGAAAATAGTTAGTTTCAGTATGCCCAAGTTCAAACGTTGAAGTGTTTTCCAATAGTGCTTTTATGTTTTCAATAAAATTGTACAGTAAACTTTACCTCCGAATTTGGTGACAAAATGACATTACAGACAGCCAATACTATAGGAAAACCACTGTCCAAAAAGGTCTTTTGTGACATCACAACTACACTTTCTGTCTTGGGTCACTCAAGGGCTAGTAAGGGGCTCCTGGGGGATCGCCCCTTAATAAGGTCTAATTGGAAGAGCAATTGATATACTAAGGAATAAGTCTTTCTATGCTTAAGTATGCACTTTAATGGAAACAGGTGGTATCATTGTTCTGCAGTTCTTCAAATAATTATTGTTTGTCAAATTTACTTTTTAGGGATGAAATATTTGGTCTAGAATAGCCATATAAAATATCATGATCTTCCACAGCTAGCCCGCCCTACTATAAGGGCAAGAACAGGAAGACTTCTTCCTATATTTTATAGCACTCCGAAAATTATTCATCATTCATTCTTACCGAGTTATTTTTTCATACTACACATTGGCCCTAAACTCATCCTAGTATTGAAACAAATGGCCAATGCAAAAAAACTCGGCCTTGCCGACAAAATTGAAACAATCCATTATATCAGCACCTTATAAATATTAATATTCAATTCACAATTTTTTCATACAAGCACGGTAATATCAATCTGTCACTCACCACTCAGAAAGTGCCATGTCATCAAAATCCCAGACAGCAGGCCATAAATATCACTATTCCATGGGCTTCTATGGGCTACAAATATGCTGTATGTATGGGCACTATAAAGGCAGTGATAATATGGGCCCTTCTAACTAATGGCACCCTGCCAATAGAGTGGGTCCAATCTCCCCTGACCCATCTCTCATGGTCAAGCCAAGCCCTGATGGACATTGCTGGTCAAGAGGCATGCGTGACCTTTCACACGCCCGTCCGTTTGACCACCACCTGGGTGGCATGTCCCTAAGGACACTGGAGGAGGTGGTCAGCAGGTCACTGGACATGCTGACCAAAAAGGGTCATCTATCAAGGGACAACCCTTGGGTTCTGGGGAATGGTTTCTTTTCAGCTGTTGCAAAAAAAGTTCTTTTCCTCTGAAAATATTTCATCGGGTCCTTAATTATCCGTGTCTAGAGCACGCAATTTAACCAGCCACCATGGAATTTTGCAGGGCGAAACAACTAAATGTGGATATTATAATATCGGGCATGACATTTACAATAGATTTCCATGTTGGTGGTAACAGACATCCGCTTTTAAATTAGTATAAAATAACCATCTGCTTCACTGCTATCATTATGATAGGTCTCAGATATAATCCCATGCAATTTGCATTGGGAATTGCTCAATACATGTAGTAGTACACTGCAGTATGAGTAAAGCTATCCCTGGACCATATGAATCAGAATTGCAATTGCAGTACACTGTGAACAGGACGATCTCAGTCCTGATATTATCGGCATAGACTGTGTGAAACGGCCAGCTTGCGTCTAATAGACAAGAAGAAATCTGTCTACCAATATGAGAGCAATGGAGCAAAAAGATAACCCCAGCTACGGACCACGGACAGACAATGTTCGATTGGAACATTCCACGCAAGCAGCTCAGATTGGCGTCATATAAAAACAAGAGAGGGCAAAGAAAAAGAGTCACAAAATCAATGGGAACAACGGAATTCCCACGACGCCAATTGCAATTTCAGCAAAACCAGAAACTACTATTGTTTTGATAGTTGTAAACTGCTACAGGGATCACACCTTTTATAAGGCAGAGATTTATGGAAATTTCAAAAAAGTTTGTTTTTTTAGATGAAATTTGCCATTTAGGTCAAGCGGACTGGAGATATAATTTGATATCAAGTTTTGGTATCAATTTATTTCCCCAGAACATGTGACCTAAATGACAATATCAAGTAAATAGAGCCAGCTCTAATATTGAGCAATGTACACTAAATGGCGTCAGTTTCTCTGGTTTAGTGTGTCTCAGATTTCTGTTTTGGGGCGACCAGGACATCAATGTCTGTAAGTTAACCCTCATCCATCCATTACTTCCTTATCGGACAGCCGACCGCCCAAGACGCACCGCTAATGAAATGAAAACCAGCAGAAAATTAGCGCCCAACCCCCAAAGCCTGTCTTGAGTGGCTTCATTTAATGGAGATACTACACGGGGAGCGCAATTATCAATTTGGGGATGGGAATTTATTATATCAGTGATGTGAATGCAATATCTAGAATGGCTTGCGGGGATTGAAGTACTTAGAACAAAGGAATGTGGGAATTAATGACTATGAGGAACTGTTGCTCTCATCTTTATATCACAACTGTCTACTAAAGTCTTAACTTCCCAGAAACCCATCAATATAATTATTCTAAAAGGATAGTCTTGTTGTAACTAGAGAAACGCGTGGTTCTTTACAATGGCTTTCCAATCACTATCACAAGAGTTGATGTTTTCAGAACCTTGACTCATTCTGACTTGGAGTCTACATTCAGAAACATACGAGTAACGAAGTTATTTACAGGAGGGTTTTAAGCTTACTGTTACATAATGTAAATAGTCAAATAGCAGTTTGACTAACCACTTCGCCTTCTGATTTAAGTGCCAGATGTCATTTGTCCAATAAGTGTTTCTTTACTATGGTGTCATTGTAAGTAATGAACCACACTTGTCAAATACTATTAAATTTACATTCGGCTTGCGTCATAATAATATAAGTCATAGTACGCGTACCGTTAAACGACAATACCCACCCTTCATTGACTGATATTTGTGTTCATGTGCAGTACTCGTTCTGTTCAAAACTGTTTTCAAGTTGCTGCTGAAAATCGATACGTGTTGCAGCTGTGGGACCATTTGACAATTATTCAAGGGCAAAAAACAAGCACATGTTCCTTACCCAAGCCAAGAAATTGAATAAAATCAAGTAATAATCGATACATTATTGGACATTCCTTATATTATCTAACACAAATAATCAGATAAGGAGCCCACAATCATATGAGGAAGTTTTGCTATCATTTGTTTCCCAAAATATTATGTAAAAAGAAAGATAATTTGGGAACAATCTACTTGAATCTACCTTGAACCCTCTCAATTCATTTTAAAACCATCTAAACCTTCAGGGTACCAAACAAAGTTCCATTTTCAAATTCCCTGTGTTTTCCCTGAGATTTCCCTGTCCCATAGCAATTTTTCCCTGTGTCATATCCAGCAAGTTGTTCAACTTTAAAAGCCTTTGTGTGCAGAAAAGATTTGCCCAAACCAACAACAAAAAGTCAAATCCCTAATATCTTGAGAATCAGGAATTTCAGAACCTGGCCAAATGAAATTCCCCGTGTTTTGGCAAAATTGACAAATTCCCGGATTTCAGGGATTTTTTTTTGCCATTTTCCCTGTTTTCCCTGTGTGGTTGGTACCCTGAATATTATACTTAGATCTAGCTGCACCCGTCCTCCTACCTGTAGTATAGAGAGGTAGGTGACTGACCACTGTCCAGCGTCCTCCACGGTCCTCAGACTCCTCCAGTACCCTGGCGGCGTGTGACCCCACTGCCAGCCAGAGGTCACTCATTCTTACTGGTCCCAGGCCTACATCAGCTACTTTACGATAGGCACTTTGCTTTCCACCAGTAACCAGCAGAATTTCATGACCTTGACCCGTTGCCTGACCCCAAGGTCAGCTTGGAGGGTACTGAAAGAGTTCCTTAGGGGAATGACCCTGAGACGAAATTGTATTAACAAAGTTGTTCCACGTTTTCAGGGCCAAATTGATCGTGTCTGCCACACATTCTGTTGCCAATAATTGTAATCCGAGTTGAAGTATCTGCCTTGGATATCTCTATTCCACTGCAGGTAGGAAATACAATCATTGATAACACAAGACACCAAGCAATATCTGAGCCACTGGTATAAATTTCAGAAATGATATTATCTATTCAACGACAAAATCCCAATAGTCCTGGCTCATTCTAACAGCTGTTATCCGCTGGGGACCATGAACTATAAGTTACACATTTGCCCTCACAAACGTAGATGGCCTACGCTTTTTCGAATATCAATACACCATAGATAATGCGGGTACTGCAACTTTTCATCGCTGAGTACATTTCAAACTCAACTCCTGAGCAATACACATAAATTATTCAAGTACTTGGGAGGCAATAGTCCTACTTGCAGGCAGAATACTTATTTACAGATAGTAGTCCGACTTCCAGGCAGTACTACAATTTTCAGACAAGCGTCCAATTTGCATACTTAACTCCCTGCTTATTGTATTACAGTCTTATCCATTAGAGCCTTCTTGGAGCCTGGCTCCTCCAGGTTGAAGGTCTCCAGGGTGTTAATGCATGCTGCCTCCCCATGACCTCCAGTACTGGCAGCATTAAAGGACCTGACGACAGGCTGACCTGTGGGTGACCTCTGTACTGACCTCTGCTGACAGGGCAGGATTCAACTGGTGGGGAAGTGTACATGTGTATTGGTTGAGGTTTTATTGCACTAGCCGATTTTCATCCCGATTTCCCAAATCGCCCATGGGAGTAGCAGTTAACCATAGGCATGTTATATATCATTAGAAAGGGCTTTTAATTCCCTTTCAAATGATATGTAGCACGCATTGGCTTTTGTCATGTTTTTGGTGAAAAGTTGGAAATAATCAAATTGTTGGCAGGTAGAATCGCCTAGTGGAGTATAGGCTTAGCCTCTCTGTGGTAAGATCAATACCTCTCTCTCACTGTATGCCCAGCTGTAGGTGTGTATGGATAGATATATTGATGACTGTATACAGACGGGCTTACAGATGGCTAGATGACATGATGACATGTATATGTATAATTTGGTGGCACTTTCATAGAACATGTCTTTTTTGCTCTTACTAGAAAGTATATCCTGGTATTTGTGGATGTATATTGGGGTATAATATATTGGATGCAGCTTAATATCTCTCATGTTCGACATGTATATGTACAATTCAGTGGCACTTTCATAGAGCATGAACATTTTTGTGCTCATACCAGAAAGTATATCCTGGTATTTTTGGATGGATATTGAATATGTATATTTGATGTAGCTTAATATCTCTCACGTTCATAATCCAAGTATCCCAAGATAAAGCTATTTTGGTCTTACAATGACTACAACTGATTCCTGTATAAGCCTGTTGCACTTGTTTGAAAGGCCGTGAAAATGGTAAAGTCAGAGCCTACAATGGCAGATCTTATGATTATATTGAAGAGTTAAGTTGGCTAATACTATTTACTTTCCACAAACGAAAAACTGTAGACAGGTTTTTGTTGGATGTATCCAATTAACACAGAGGCTTATTTCCCGCAGTATTCTCGCAGTTCTTTTCGCAGTGGACTACAATACTGTATGCTCAATCATTAGCCACTGCTCAATCATTAGCCACTTTACAGCATAAAATATACTAATGCGTTTCCGAGTTGTGCCAATCAAAAAAACGTATATTCTCAACATTGCCCGGAAATCTTTATAGAAATACATGCCTACTATGGTCTATTGAAAGGTACCATATGGCCAAAAGATGTGGTCTAACGGTGAAAAGAGAGCCGTATGCCAGAAAGTGGGTAAGAATCGACCCCAGCAAAGTGGCCATACTTATTTTTCTTTCGAAAAAGAAAGGGGGAAAAAAGAAGGGAAAAAACACCTATCAAAACAAGTGTGGTTCTCATCTCAATAATTCAATATCTTGTGTCCATTTCCTGGCACCAGTGGTAATAATTCATGCCTAGGGGTAGCTTCTAAATCGTTGTATAATTCAAATAGCAAGGCGGGTAAAAATAACAAATAAAGATGTGTCAGCGCTATACTACGCAGTCTCCAGCCTCATGCCCCAGACTCTGTGTCTGGTGACTCTGACGTATGTGTAAAAAAAAGAACCTGGTTCTAGACTTGGTCCCTACTCTCTCATCCCTCTTTACCAAAAGAGTCGATTCACACTGGGAGGAATTCTGGGCGACATAGGGTGATTAGCCCTAAAACAATGCCTGTTAGAAAGAAAGTACATTACACTTTTTTTTTTAGAGAATCTAGTTCCTTACCATACAATGTCATGTCATATACATTTAAACGTTCCAGGAATCAACTAATAATTTGTCCAGAAATATTCACGATAGAAAGCTATGTTTTGGCGCGCTGTTTTTCTCTCTCTTGTTTTTTCAGCAACGCGGATCTAGAGGACGTATTTATTTTCGCGCTGTTCATAATTTCGCGCAATTCGTGCACTGCTCTAAATGTGCGTAGTTATATATCTTGGGTAAAAGAATATAATGTAAAATGAATCATAAAGAAATGACCACAAAATGCGTGAAATTTGTGATATACCATGAAAATTCTCTTTCAGCACTAGATGAGCGAAAATATAGCAGAGTGCAAAAAGTATACGTCAAATCGCGTATGACAACCCTAAGAAATTCATCCAGTGTAAACTGATATACTCAATTTTCACACTTTGAGCACAACCAAATCGCCAATGAACAACCCTAAGAAATTCACCTAGTGTATATTAGGCCTGTCTCCTCAACCAGCCTCTCCGGGGAGATACACAAGGGACCTGACAGCCTGTTCCTCCACGGTTAGACCTTCCTCCAGGGTTAACCAGCACCAGCAGGCAGCGGCCATATTAACCGTGAGCGACTCGCAAGGTCGTTAAGGTGGTTAAAACATAGGGTGGGATCCTAAAATGGCAACTGCAGTAAATGAGGTCTTAATTACTAGTGACTGGTAGAGGCGTAGGATAGTGAAAGAATTTAATACGCCATCTTGAGATAATTACATTGTCTGTCATTGGTTTTAAATGCACCATGGCGTTAACATTAACCATTTAGTTAATGGGGAAAGTACTAACGCATTAATAACTCGTCATTAACGAGATTTCTATCTGAAAATGCAATTTTATGCCTACTTATATTGTTTCAATTCGTCTTAGGATACCACGCATGGTGATATCTCGCAGCAGAAATATTCGAGCAACTCAGTTATGATATTCCGACTATGAATACGACCCTGAATAAAAAAAAAAAAATATTGGAACATCATACAATCCATACACATATATTCTATATAAAAATCCCATATGAATGGAATATATTCAATATGATGCCAGTATGAATTCATTTCACTTTATGGCCCCCATCCCTCCCCTCCTATCCATTTGACCAGACAGTCGTCTATGAATCATTGAGGTGACCACAGAGGTCGGACGGTCGCCTCGGGGGAGTCCATGAGTAGTGTAGGGAATGGGGCTATGGCGCGGGCAACAGCCACTAAAGATGGGGAAACCATAAACCATCCACCAAAAGCTCCTTTGAACTCAGTTCGGGGAATATTAAGGAATATGGTGAATACATTGATATTGTCACTGGGATTCTATGGCATGTAGGATGCTTTGGGGTATTGTAATGTTGCTTAATGCTAAGGTTATTGCATGGGAAGTTGCCTGGGAGCAGATTGGATATTGTATTTATAAATGTTTTTATATTTACCCTGTTCATATTTCGCGTACTTCGTTTTGTAAAATGTCCGCATAAATATGATATTTTTATGAACCTATCAAAAGTAGGCTTATGTTGATTTTCATTATGATCTTTTTATTCGTACAACGTAAATCTAAATCCACTCAAATTGGCCTTTTACATTGAAGCCGCTAGAATTAGTACATGCGAAAATATCTGCGTTCACATTAAGTGTTAAGGTCATTACTGGGGAAAGCCTAGATGAAAGACAATGTAATGGGGTGTGTGGAGAACTAACAGCTTTATTCCAATAGCTTCCTGTTCGAATAACGCCTGCTTTTAGTGTGGAAGATTACAGCTAATACGCAGGTCTACCCGCGCTTGATTAAACATAGAGGGTCCTGTACTCATTTTGATTAATGGATGTAGTAACATCTATTATCATTGTCATTGTGACGTGATACAAACTCACAGGATAGATCTTAGACTTTGGTCAATTGTAACACTTAATATAATTCCAACCTATAATGTAATGGAATTACAGTAGGTTTGCTGTAGGCCCTATTCAATGTACAAGTCACGAGGGAACAATACTTTCCTGATAAAGAACTGGTACCAAATATATCCAGTATTCTAATGAGTTATCATGTAACTGAGATATGGGGAATACTTTTCTACCTTATCATCATACACTATTTTAAAACTAACCAAACCGTATGCCTTGGTCTTACTAGGCCAGAACAGGGAAATACGTGTACAGGCATACAGTACGGTAGGAATGCACTTAACGACCTTGGTATCACGTGACTACGTCAAGACCGTCTTCCCTTTCATTCCTACAATCATCCTAGCAGAGGTGACCCTTATCGATAAGAACCTAGAAATCTGATCCTAAATATACACCTGGCGTCATGCCAAAAAAAACCCTCCTTTTTAGGCTTTCCTATGTTCTGAGCACCTCTGGCAAATACCACATGAAAGTAAAACTGCACCAACTGCACTGAGATAATCTCATATTTCACTCCTCTCTTTCAACCAGTGCAGGTACTGTGAAAATAACAGCTGACTTAACTATGTATAACTGCTGGTTTTGCAAACATTGAAGCCTTGAAAATAGTCTCAAAGCATGGGCTTTGTTTACGTATATTTTAGACGACAGGCCCAGGTATATCGATAATTTTGCAAACAGTGAGGCCTAGAAAATAGTTTCAAAACATGGGCTTGTCTAGGTATATTTTGGACAACGATAGGCCCAGGTATATTGATGATTTTGCAAACAGTGAGGCCTAGAAAATAGCTGTTTCAGAACATGAGCTTGTGTACTCATATTTTGGACAACGATAGGCCTGTGTACATTGATCATTCATAACCAGAATGGCCTAGATACGTTATGTTCACAGGTGAGGTATTGAATGTAGGCTTTCTGTGGAGCCACTCCCTTCGCAACGCTATCGATCAGGGAATCAATGATTTAAGGACAGCAAAAAGAGCG
Organism: Lepidonotus clava; assembly: GCA_936440205.1. Lineage (NCBI taxonomy): Eukaryota > Metazoa > Annelida > Polychaeta > Phyllodocida > Polynoidae > Lepidonotus > Lepidonotus clava. Next base: position 32,811,128 of record OW387145.1, on the reverse strand, counting down.
TACAGGCCTACATGCTGCGTCTGATTTAGGCTTGGCCTTTAGGCTCGGTACAACTATAGGCTCCATAAAACAGGTGCATAACAAAGCCTGGTATCATGTCGACTAGTATCAAATTAGGCAGACACGCATAATAACTATACACGTTTTAAAAGAACTTTGTGCAGGGATCAAAGTAACAATTCTCTAATTGTGATAAAGCAATAAACCCTGAAACTTACACAAAAACTCAGTAAAATTCCGCAACATTTAAATTTGCCACTGAGGATAGTAATCTGTATTTTCTTATACACAACGGAATGCATTTTGTGTGACACTACAATAATTATGTAAAGACACATTCAGGTAGAGTGCCTTGTATAGCCAACACATCTCAATACGTGCAGCCCAAAAAATAAGGCACCAAAGCCTGTACCTAATATACTGCAAGGAAACTGACCCGATCATGCACTGACCTCCGGGAGGATCCCCTGGAGGAATGAAGCTGTCAGGGGTAATCATCACCCCCCTACCCACCCACCTGCCCCCCAACCTTTCCACCCTACCAACCCCCAACCCCCACCCATCCTGAACATGGCACTGGTCCATGAATCACTCAGGCGTGAACGACACGACATCCCCCTGGAGGCCAGCTTTGAGCTGCTCACCCAATAGTCCTTCCATGACCTAGCTCTCTCTTTCTTGGTAGTTTTGAGCGGCTAGCGGACTTGGATGTAACTACAGTCTACTCACCTCCTGGGAGAGGCAATGTGGGTCACTCCAGTAGGCTGGGTGAGCTGCTCGTTTGATGCCTGATGAGGCGCTGTGGTTACACTTTATGGTCCTCTGAGCTGCTCATAATCTTATTTATCACTGATGCCCAGATATAGAGATAACCAGGGGATACCCTTGGGGGTTTCCGAGCACATCGGGGTTGATTAATAATTGGTTCTGGCATTTTGCAGTGATATCTTATCTGTGCCAATTTAATGTGGGGCAAGAGATTATCTTTGGCAATGTAATATGGGTTAATAATATCTTATCTATGGCACAGTGATTATGGGTTGTTATAATTAATGCATGCATAGGCTGCTGTAGGCAGTTGACCCGGTTGGCCTTTACATTGTTAGGATTAATTAATGGCTTGAGTGCTGCTTCTACATTTCATTACATCATATTACCTAATCTATGTTCCAACACCATTAGGACCATGCTGTTATAATGGGTCATAATAGGGAGTCGACTATGTGACACTATAAGGCCTGGTAAAATTGAGTGAATCATTGTCAGTGTAGGGTATCTGGTCCTACTCAGTCTGCATAGAGCAGCTCAGGTCCCCTTTGACTATGACATGACCTCGTGTTATACACCTACTCAGAATCTAGGCCACGCATATTAAATGACGTGTTTATGGTCTATACATGCAACAATGACACGCATAGGGTTATGGGCGGTTCCCCATGCCCTGTGTTGTATTACAAAGACTTGTAATTTTATGACACAGACAAAAATGATACTGTGTTCCTAATTATCCTTCATCCTTTTTTACGTCATGCCACAGACATATATGAGATGTATCTTTATGGGTATGTACACTGCCTTATCATCGAATGTTTCCCAAGATGTTCAGAATTACACGAAGCAACAGCAAAGCAGTTATTGTTCATAAATATGCAATCTGTCTATGGGTCATATTTATAGTGCCACTGTGAATGTGTTCGCCAATACAACGCCAATTTGACAACTGGCATGCATGCTTACGCACTCACTGATTCCATTGCCCTGGAGTGCGCGATGGCATTTGAGTGGACCAACACCACCCAAAGTACAGGAAACATGCATCAATAACAATTGAGCAGTTCCTTGTGCTCCCAACCCATAAAGAGTTACTCATTCAAATTCAGCGGGTGGAAATTTTGCACAGCCACAATACCAAGGCAGTCCATCCAAATTGGACACAAAGAGTATTGGTCGATTCTCAATTTCATTGAAATTCTTTTGTGTGACGAAGCAGAACTGATTGAACCCAAAATGGTTCTTTTTCCACATAAAAAGGCAAAGCGGTTCTTTGGTTTCAATGTTCCAGGAAAAAAGTATTTATGTTTTCTTTGACAGTAAGGTCCGCTCGCCTCAATCAAAATAGAAACAGAATCCCACAGGCCGGCAAGTAAATACCACAAATCAATTAGCTGGCTAAACATAGTGCAACGCCTTTGGCTACGGCCTCTGGTAAACATCCCCTGATTCTAAAACGCGATTGAAGCTAACAAAAGAATTCTAATGGATTAAAACAGTGATCCCCAACGTCAACCTGTTCAAAAATTAATCTCCTACCTTCTTGTATTGCATTTTTGTATCAACAAATTAATATCTATGACGTGGTTTCCAGCGTTCATTGTTCCATGCGCAGCAAAATGAAATTTGTTTTCATGTGTGGTAAGCACCGGCAAAACTTGGATCGAGACTAAAATAGATGCTATTCTTAGTGACGGAGGTTTTTCCAAATGGACATGGCTTCTATTCCCTGCCCATTACTATTTAATGTATGATATGCCAAAGGTGAAGTAATAAGCAATCTTGAAATGCACCTTGCTTTAATTTACAGAGGAACATTTAGAATATATTCTTTCTGCTTCAAATAATTACTCTAGGGGACATACAGAAATGTAAATCTCTTCTTCTCAAACAAGATTAAAAGAAATTTTCTTTATGTTGTAACCTTAAGTATGTAGGCCCCTGAAATAAATCTAGTACACAAATATCAAATGAATATTATATCAACAGTATCCCATTTATTATCAAACGACATATTTTAAATAAACTCATAATCAGAGGAGAATATACAAAAAAAAACCCACCATTACTCAATAAGATCAACAACATTACCCAGAGCGTTCTTCTAGGCAGTTCTAATAGAACGTCCCAACCCTAAAACCCAGCCAACTGTTTACACGTGTCAGTCCTCTTTGGGTTTCCATGGTAACCAAAGTACACTACCACTCATGGGGTGTGATATGGGGGCTCGGGGCACGTGATCTTGTTGACATTGCGCGAGTAGGGTCAAGTACTCCTGAGCAAGGGGCAAAACCTTTTGGTAGCAATATTTGACTCTGGATCGCTTCAATCTGTTTAAGTGCCCTGGGCAGTTTTTTGAGTTATCACTGGATGGGATTGGGAGTGTGTGTAATAGTTCTGGAATATATCATTTTTTTTATTTATTTTTTTTATTGATCAAACATCATCACATACAATCATGTGCTTTTCTTGATGCGGAAATACATAATTAATATATACAAAAATCATGCTATGCCTACTGCTTTTTTTTTTTCAAAAACCACTACATACAAGTATGATCTTCCAGCAGTAGGCCTATAGAGGTTAGTAATACGACGACAGTAAACACTGCTTCATTGCTAACAACATTTTACTACATACAGTGATACAGTCATACTTATGTATATGTATGTATTGTGTGTATTCGCCGTCTTGCAATGTAACTACTTTAAAATCACGCTACATTGTGGAGTGTTTTTTTAATAGCAATACAATAGTTTGGAGCATTGAACGGGTATTCCCATGCATTGCCATGCATTGCAGGAGTGTGTTTGAATAGACCAATCAATTAAAAATCAATAGGAATCCACTTATCCATTCGAAAACGTATTGATTCTAATTGTTTTCAAAATGGCAGGAACTTTAAACATTAGTCGATGCATAGTTCTGAGAAGTGTATAGTATTAACTATAAAATAATACGTTTTATCAACCGCTCAATCGTATATGTTATGCAGTCCGGAATATAATATTAATATCCACTACAATATCCCTAAATGGAGGCTTAACACCTATAAAGTAGACGGTGCACAGGGGTGGGTACAAAACGGCCCAAAAAGTGCATGACCCTGTTCTACTGTTGACATATCTACTTTTTATTATTGTTGTTTCTGATTTTACTTGTCACAGCCTCTACGCCCTCGGGCCGGACCCTTTAAGTAATGCTAAGTCTGCGATTCACCGTTAACCTCTTGTTATCCCTCTCAGTGATTTTGAATAAGTGGAATTCACTTACTACTATAAGCCTGCTTTCCTTATGGATTATCCTCAACCGTTTAAAGGGTCAACTCAAGGCCTTTTCACTTAACTCTGCCCTTAGGCATTTAACTACCCCATCCAGTAAACATGCCTGGACATGACTAAAGAATTAATAGAATCTATAAAAAAAATCCAAATGGAAAATTTCAATGGGTTTTAATTGATGTTGAACCATAAGCCAATGATCCAGTTTAATAAGTTGGGAACTCGGGCATGTACACATACATTCCCTAAGATCTAACACAGCCAGTTGCTAGTAAACATGGCATATGGTGGACTATATGGGGAGGGAGGCCAGGGCAAATCAGGCTAGTTCTTTTTACACCTCAGCTGATATGTGCACACAGGTGGTCAGGTCGTAACCAGCACATTGACAATCACATTGCCCTATACACAGAAGTCAGCTTATTATACAACACCCACACAAGTCAGTCCACTTAAATGGGCATTTTGAACAGATTGGCGCAGTTGGAGCAGGGGATTTAAACCACATGGGGAACTGCAGAGTTTGTGTAAGGGTGGGATTATAATCACATTACACTTCTAGTTTTGCAGGGCACATTGCATGAAGGACTTATAAGGGTATTATTATGGAGTTGCAGCTGGTGACACATATGTGCAATTTAATTTCTGTTCAAACTGAATTTAACCCTCAATTACAGACTTATTATCAAAGTATAAACGGCTAGTATGTGTCTGGATTATGACTAAAAGTATTGACTTAAATCAATGATTTTGACGAAAACAACAAGTATTTCCAGGGCCTTCTCTCATTCGCCAACATATTAAAACGAGATTCCTGGTTTGGACTAGTTCCCGACTCGAACAAAAAGCAGTGATTCTCTGAAACCCTTTGAAAACATCCCTGATGAATATTCATGGCTTCAGATGTTTTTCAGTTCCCAATGCCAATACAGGACCTTTTAACTCAAGGCGGATCTGATCCAAGATCCTTTATTGATTGGTAGGTACAGTCAGTTACATTGCGTACTGGGAAATTCCTGACTAAGTCAGGGACTCGAACACTCTGACCAACTCTGAAAGTCATAATACAAAAAACATCTATATTCCAAGTCACCAATGAAAGGTGCCAATGTATATCCTTATCTTAATCTACCATCAAAGCTATCCACTTTGTTATAAGCACCCTTAGAGGTAGTGTGTAGATAGGAGGTGACCACTGTAGAGTGGTGGGTATTACAGCATTATCTAGGCCTAGAGCTGACATTATCCCTAATTTACGCCTAAGGGAGGTCAGTTGCATGTTCATGTAGGCACTGTATAGTCACATAACGTGCACATAACGACCAGTAACATCTCATGAGATCTAGCACTTGGTATGGGCTGGTACATATATATTCATTCTGATCGCTGCAATTGTGGTAAGTTGATTGTAACGTATAGGCTGATCTTATGTGGTAGGCCTATAATGTGCCAAGCTGGTGTTGTTTATGCTCTGCATGTTTATCTCAGGCAACAGCTGATCGCACTGACTTACACTATAACTAACTAGAGTGACCTGAATCAGGCTCATGAAATTACCCCCCCACTGACTAATAACCATCTCTATTGACTAACAACCCTTACCATTGACTATGACAAGCCTAACAACATGCATGCACGCCACCCCTATCACAGTATCATGACAGACCCAGGAGGAACGTTCAGCACAGGTCCTGAATATTTATGAGATCTAACAATAACTCCATGGCATTACCAACAACAGTCCCCCCACCCACCTCCATCGGCAACTAACCCATCTAAACATCACTCCACTACCAAAAACACTGACAGCCATCGCTTACCTTAAAGCTTGGTCTGACAGTCCAAGAGCTGCCAGGTACACAAACGCGATGGAATCCTCCTCCTGTAAGCAAGGCAGTTAAGCTCCAAGCTCCTTATCCTCCAGGTGATCACACCACTCAATATCCTAGCAACAGTACCATGAGTTTTCTCTCCACATGTGATTTTTCCAAGGTTAATATCACAAACCTTAAGGCACAATAACTCCAGTAGGTAGGCAGTGAGCCCCGCCTCTTTCCTCCTGTGTCTGACCCTGGCGTCCACACACTGACTGAGTGAGTAGTAGTACTAGTTGGCGGCTGTAGCGGGGGTCGGGAAACCGTCGCTTGCTCCGCTCAGACTTGCCCGACGCCAATGACGCCGAGGATAGTCCTTCCACGACCTAGTCACAAGCGTATTAGTCCAGTTTGAGCGACTAACGGACTTGGGTGGAACTACAGTGTACGCCAAGGACGGACACATGCAGCCACCACTGTTAGTCCTTTCATGACCTAGACTCCTCTTGCATAATAGATTGAACAGCTAGCAGACTTGGACGTAACTACGGTCTACCACCACTGCCAGGCCCGGGCACATGGCGTTCTCTCCGGAGCCGCCCGCTCAGCGCCCCATTCAGTAACCAGTACCAGGAGAGTGAGCCGTGGCAGAGTGGTTGGTCGCTTGCCGCGCCAACTAGTGGCTGTTAGTACTAGCTGTGAGCCCGTGGTTTCCTCTATTACCTCCCGGTATAAATCAATACCACCCTCCCAGATCAGCAGCACACTACTGGCAGGCTCCATTCAGTGCATGGGAACCGAGTCCATGCAGTGCACCCGTTCCCTGTTCCTAAATGGTATTATAACGTCAGCTGTTCAATGCGAAATTACAATTAGGCGCTGACCTCATGCCAGTGTGTCATTCCCATTATTGTTATCCATTGTTAGAGGCAGAAAGGGTAGTGGCAATAGGTCAAGTGAAATTAGGTTGATATTTACACCTGGAATTTTTCTTCAGGTACGCTTTATTTTCTGTACTAGCTAATTTGAATCCACTAATTTGACAGTTTTGTATCCCCTGCTAGCTTCAAATAGCCACCTTTTCTAAATTTAGGAGCACCTATGATCCATCAAAATATCACATGTGAACTTTACCATTTTCGCGGCCTTTGTTGTCAAGCAGTACAACACAGTATTTACCCATTGTGTAGCAGTATACACGAGAGAAAGGAATATTTTAGTCTGTGAGAGCTTTTACAAAATCCCCTTTGTAATTAGATCTTACATAGGGTGAGCCATGAAATCTTAATTTCAAATTCCTTATGAATTCCTTAAGTTTTCCCTGTCCGACGGAACATGTCAGTGTCATTTTTCTTACTGTTTTCCAGGTTTTATCCCTGTAATTTGGTCAATTCTGCGTTTGAAAATCTCTGACAGGCATCTTTTTGTTTAGTTTCCCTGTCTTCTACCCACGTTATTTCTCTAGTCGTAGGCTTTGATCAACATATCTCTTATTGTAATAACATAATTTTTGGAACAGGTAAGTTGTCCTCTCTACAGAAACAGACAGGTGTTTATATAGGTAAGATCTCTATTGTTACTGTAACACGTGGAACAGGTATGCTGTTTATGCCACAAACATGAAAGGTGCATAGGCCTATATATACAGGATCCTCAGGGCAAAATAAATCTGTCGTTCCTTGGCTTGGAATTCTTCCAACAAAGTTAGGTGCACTAAGCTTTTAAACAACCTCTGGTACTCTTTTCTATTTCAGAACGACCATAAAACATCCTGAAATCTACATTTGAATACTGCTGTGCAAAGCTTACGTCTTTACTTACGCCTGGCTTTGATAAAAACCAAAATAATCAGTTTACTATTGCTATTATTCCAATCTTCCAGCATATATAAATTATGTATGCCCAAACTTTTTTTTAAATATTTTTTTTAATTTTTTTTACTTGAAGCGGTAGCATCAGAAGATACACGTTTCTAGCCTCGTTCTTCGAAATATATGTCCAAACTTGAACATATTTTTAGCATTCCTCGAATTCCTTTTAGGACTCCCTTAGGCCAACGCCCCATTGACTGAAGCCTAGGCCTACAATGGGGGATAACAGATGGCTGCATTAGATGGATACCCCTCGCCTAGGGAGCCTAAATGGGCCTAAACCCGACCCCTTTACCGCCTCTGGGGATCAACCATAGGCCTAGAGAGGCCGTTTGATGGTTCCCTGGTCAGGGTGGGCTCTGAGGTCAGTTTACGTTGACCTTAATGCACTATAAAGGAGGTCGGCCTGTATAGTCTATATATTTGGGTGAATGGTGACCCTAGCATGGAGGGGTGGGCTCTGTAGGCTTTAATGTCACTACATCCAGTGATTATGTCAGAAAAAATGGTATGCGACAATGGCGCACTCCTTACTGAGTGAAATGAGGCAAATTATCAACGAATTGCGCTTTTTTAAAGTACATTTTTATGTCATAAAAAATTGTCAATGTTTCTTTGGCGCACTGTTTAAAAATTCAATGAGATATCTTAGTTTTTAATGTGTGAAAAGGCGCATGGCGCGGCCCTAACGTTTTCACTGTGCATCACTGCTCCAGCTACATACTTGATAAGGGTATATATGATAAGAATATGGAAAACATTGTGTGACATGTAGAAAGGTAAATCGGCTTTATGTAATATCAAAAGAATATAATTATGTGTTTCGTTCTGACTTAACCCCCCCCCCCCCCATGAATCCTACCAACATACCCATTCTATCCCATGCTAAGAGATTATTATCTGGAAAGACCGACATTGATCATGATACATATCTAGGAACAGTATTCATTCTCAGATGTGGGAACATTCAATACATCCTGGAATTGTTTTTCATCACTCGAGAACATTCCATTTCTGTTAGATTTTGGGAACCTGTCAGTTTATGCACTAGAACCTAGGTGGCCCTAGTGAGTAGGACTGAGTCTGGATACAAGTAGTTCGTTCAGTACTCACCAGCTGGCGCACCGGTCACCTCGTCAAACTTCATGTAGAGAGACTGCCGCGTCAGTCCCGTACCCTTGTACTGCAAGTAAAAATAAATTTGGAATTAAATATTGAATGGAATATTGAAATAAATATTGAAATAAATATTGAAATGAATATTCAAACCTATTTCAAACTTGGAAAACATTAACCATACACTGCTCAGCGACAGAAAAGATAGTTAGATAATGTTTGATTCATTATTGAGGAATATTATTAATATTCGAAAGTTGTGCTAAACTTAGGAGAAGGAAATGTTATCATTCATTTTCTGTTGCTCAATGATTATGACACAAGGTCACAGGTTGAGGTATGAAAGAAAAATATCGGTTACAAAACCGAAAAAACCCGGGTTATTTGTCTTCTTTTTCTATATATAAAAGGAATGCTTGAATGATGAGATATGGGGATATGAATACGAATTATCGAGCGAATTATCGATGGATTTCAAACAAGAAGATGCACATGCCAGCGCGAGTGGAGCCGTCCGCCATTGTCCTCTATTATCGTTCACCTGCACGCGGAGAACACTAACCTTTTCTTCGATGCCGATCGTAAATATCGGCATTGTTTTGCCTCTTATATCGACCTGGAGGAGCTCCTGATATTCATAATGCATAAGATATACTCCATATTGCTTGACGATGCCGATTTAAGGCGTAAAAGGCAGTCATTCGCGGAGAAGACCTACACACGCGTTCACCGGGTCGCGCCATCTTGGCCTCTGACGCAAGGCGCTGGGGTTTGACACTGTCAATCCGCGAGATGCGCTTCGCCCGGAAGAGATTGCGCATGGAAAATAGTGCGACGAATTTCTTTATTTTCTGGTTTATATCGATTCCTTCTTCCTCAATTAAGGTGGTAACATCAATAAGATATCGACATAAACCTATATGGCGCGTTTAGTCGACTGAAACGCGCGCGAAATAGGCGAAATAGGCGAGCATTCCCGGCTGACTTTCCGATCGGAAACCGGGGGCGGCCATCTTCGCCGTCATCACCCTCATTAACATAATCATACTACACGGCAATCCAACACGCTATAGGCCTTCGAATGCTGAGGCGTCGATGTCATTCAGTTTGACCGCTGTCAATCTCCATCCCGAGGGGGGCTAATGCTTTTTCAATGGTCAATTTCTGGTATAGACTTTACATAGGCTCATCATTGAGACCGGAAGCAGGTCGAAATTTGCGATCTTGTTTCCACTGGTGCTGGTATCGTTCAATGGAGTTTCCCGCCTTTTTGTCCAAGTCATATACCCGGGCGAGATTCGATTGATCGATCATATTTCGAAGACGACTTGATAATACAGCGAGCCCGGGTAATAATCACACAGGCCTGAGAACCAAATGTGTAACACCAAGACGATATTATTATTCAAGAAATTATCCATCTCTATCTCTAGGATTAAGTGCATATTCCTTTGGACATATTTCAGACGAACGCTGAAATGTCAATGAAACGTTTTATTCCCAAATTTTGCAAATCAATAGTAATTTGGTTGTTATGGAGACAATGATTTTGTAATTCCTTTAGAAATATTGCAACATGATGTTGGAAAATATAACTTGAAAATATTTCAGCTTCAAACAGATAAACAATGCCAATTATAGATCAATGGTTATGATCACAATAGTATTTTACATGTTTTTCAAGAATTATGTTTTGTTATTGAAATCTCAGCAAATACTGAAGAATGCATGTTGTTGTCATTCTGAGGAACATCCACGTTCCTATGTCCTATTGCCTGTAACTTCTTTAATAATTGACACAATTTTACACGTTAAGTACGATCATGGGCTTTTTACTTACATCAGCATTAGCACCACATTTATTCAGCATATCCCACGCAGCGGAATCATTGAGCACTGAAAGGAAAACAGAGATTATTTATTAATGTCAACCATTCATTTAAAACACCAACAATACAGCACATGGTATCAAATACAACCTTGAGCAACTAACGTTTGCACCAAACTTCAACCATGATGTGTATAATTATCAGTCTCGGGAATTCACTTACCCTTTCTTCCTATTTCGGTCTGTAATATATACCACTGCTGTATAATTAACAGGTATTAACATAAACTAGTGCCTGTATTATAAACACGTCCTGGTGTGACGGGTGACTGACCCTCTGACCACGAATCCAACTCCAAGGCAGGGCAATGCATTCCCATATTGAAAAGAGTTAAGCAGATTCCTAGACTTCACGTAATAGATGACTAAAGCCCCATACCCACTAGGACATTTTTACAGAATCGGCCGACTCTAGCACCGATTCAGATCAAACATGCACATTTCAGTATACTATGCTTACAGGCGACTGGGGGAATTGGCCGATTCTCCCAGTTGCTCGTCGCTAGTCGGTGTTAAAATCGCCTAGTGGGTATGGGGCTTAAGTAAAACTACACTTGTCAGTTCCCTCGAGAGGCGCTGATCCCATATCTATATGGCTTCAGATTTTATTTTTTGTTAAAACAGTTACATCTTTTTATCTGAATCGGAACCTAGGAGAGTATTCTGCATGAGGGAAAGAGTCCTACACGACTGTAAACGTCTATGGCCATTGGTAATATGTGGACAACCCCAGGAGTAAGATTCCTGTAATATTCCTGGTCATACTCAGAACTGGTGCCAGCATATCAAGACTTCATCTACCAAGATCTACAGACAAGCCTAGAAATGCATATGTTACCTCTCTGAACTGTCAGCATAATTGTTATCATCCTGAAAGTTCAAAATGACAACATTGTAAATGACGTAAGATGTTTGGGACTAGGCTCAAAATCCTCATACTGTGCGCATGTAGAGCCTATAGTGTGTTAACAATATAGTCCCAGCGGATCTTTACCGTACTAAAGCCTCTCACAGATTGACTTCTAGGAAGCTGATTATTAACCAACTTGGCCGATTACAAACCACACTGGCAGTACATAAGAGCCTCAAATTAGGTGGCTTCCAGTCCATAACAAGGGAAAGGAAGAGAATACTGAGTATGAAACACATTGAGAGTAAATTTGCTTTAAATTGTGGCATAATGTGGCGTCTAGTTTACTTTGTTCATTAAAGGTCTGGGGTCTGGGGTCAGATTAAGGTAATTTTCTATGTCCGGGCTGTAACACCATTATAGTTTATTGTACGGTTCCCATTGACTTTTGTAGTTGTTTTGTATACTGGTTAGTTTGTTAATTAGAAGACAAAATACATTCTCGTATACAATGAGAATGGTCGGCTATGGGCAGGGCAATTAGCTTGTCTAAAAATTTGCAGTAATCTGATTAAATCAAAAGAGAGATAAGTCAACGCAGGTTTGTTTACTGCATAATAATTTAAAGATATACCGACTAGGTGACAGGTCTTAAACTTATATTGAGAATACTATAGATAGATAAACTTACTTTTGTTCTGAATCTTTGATATATATATTTTTTTTTTCAAATAATGTTTGTTCAAAAATACAGTTTTTGAAAGTTGATCGCAATCTTTTTGGGGGACAATTAAATTAGCAGGCCCATATTTCAAAGGGCCGAGTTGTATATGCCGTATACATGTTTATGTCATGATGTACAATCTAATCATCACATTAACAAGTGAGGCGGAAAAATATTAATATCCCTGATAGTTAAAACACCATTTGGTTGCCGACCCAGCCACCTTACAGCACCATTTGGTTGCCGACCCGGCCACCTTATAACACCATTTGGATCCCTTCTCCGGCCCAGCCACCTTATAACCCTCCTGCCACATGGAAATGCATCAAACAGGTTTATTGGCAGTTGCCATGGCAACAGACTATTGGACACGCAAGCGTCAGGTTAGGGAGGTTGCTTGGTAACAGGGTTAGTCGCCCCTGGTTACGGTGGGAAGGGGCTGAGTATCAGTCTGGTCTGTATGAATATTTCAGATACACAGTTGGGGGGAGGGGGTGTATTGGGTACAAAAGGCCAGCAATATTAGTGCAAAAACGCCTCTTCATTATTCTATATCAGTGTGGGATCAATGCAAAATGGTCATTTATCTATATTTCATATGCAGGGTTTTTGATCCTTGTTCAAATTCCCTTGTGGTTTAGAGTTCATAAAGCTATCATTTAACTTGAGGAGAAAGAGCCTTACATTCAGTATTAATAGCCCCTTTGACCTTTTCAAATGCTTTAGTGTCTTTTTAAAAAGTTAAGGACCCAGTATTTGACCACACAATCGCCTTTAAAATGTCAAATGGTATTTATCTTCTAACTGTCTGGTAATGTGTGCACATTTTTATAGAAATCTTCTATTTGGTTGTCTCTGATAAAATTATGAGAAACTTTACTCACTAAGAATTCCAATAGAAATGTGCAAATAGGTATAGCAATTCTACATGCAATCAGAAAACGTTCTGCCCATAGAATTTCCATGTCATATTTAGAGTGTGATATGTGCTACTAGGCTATTTGCCACCAATGCAGGGGGCTCCATCTCAAGGGGTTAATTGTTGGTGGAGTATTTACTGGACAAACTCTATACTACACTGACCACTGGTCAGTTAAGAACTAAGCAATGAAACTGTGAAACTGCAAACTTTGTAATTGACAGGTTGGAGATGAGGGTAATACTCTCTTCTGATGGCAGTCAATAAAGGATGTATGTTGGGCATATTTGAAGGTTGCCGCGTATAATTAGATAAGTATTTGCGGTCCAATGGGTCAGGAAAGTGTCAATCCATGTACATACTTCGGCAGTGTGCTAATGAACCCCAAACCGAGTAATACAAACCTAAAGGACTTTTATATTTCCATAATATATGTAGTGGAGCCACATGCAGACTGCTTGTGATCGAAGGACTTCCTTTCAAATACTGTACAACACTATGACTTTGAGCTTGTTATAGCGAATCATCGTCAAGCTAATACCTGGATAAACAGCATTTTTCCTCTTCGATATGGTTATTTGATCCCCTGGTGGATATTTCATGGTCCTCACACGCATGTCACGACCAAATTCCCTCCGTTTTCCGCGTTTTAACTGTCAAATCCCAAAACAAATGGGAGTGCACTATACTTCTTGAATCAGTATATCCGCATTATTTAATTTAGCTACTGAAATGCTACTGATTGTACACTTATTGTACACCTTAACTCATCTAAATATTTCAGACAAACTGATTTACCACTGCTCAACCACTCTACTCTCACTGATTTACCATTGAAATGCTACTGCAACTTGACACTGATTCTATACGCCGTAGACCTATACACTGTATTCCCACTGCTATTTATTCTGGTATGATTTCGAAGAATTGGGTTAAAGTGTTTGTAAAGTTTTAAAATATCATTGAACATGTATAGGCCATAGTTGCCCCTACAATCGATCACATAAATTAATCCGTTACACTAATTAATCCCCTATTGTATAACTATACTCTAAGGTACGACCAACTTGCTTTGATGCCCTTTATATTACAGATACATTATGCATTGTAGTGGAACATGCATTCACACAATGCACCCTAATCCCAAATCAGATCTAATCTGGTAATCTTGTTAGCCCCATTTCTTTCCTTACTGTGTGTGGCGCCACTGTGGCAAAGAGGTCATTATTTTGAACTTAAGAAATGTAGGGATTATCTTAAGTTGTTTCCTAACATCAATATAATTGATTTACAATTGCTCTACAAAAGGTCAATTAAAACGCTTTTCAACATGTAGCCTAACTATTTGGCCAATAGGGCCTATAGGGGAAACATATTTATATTTATGGGAAGCTAGTGCTTATGAAAAGCTTTGATTTATTGACACATAGGGCCTAAATATAGGTTTCTCTCTCTACCAATGAACATTTCTTTGACATTTTCTTGCTATAGATATATCGATGCATCTCCAAAGCAACAATTGTTTAACCTTCTATTATGAATATAGTGTCCCACCTTTCATAGGACCTTTGGGGGACCTGCCCAGATTTGGCCGGTTCCCGCTCCGAGGTCGCCACGGCTGAGACGGCAGAATCTGCGACGCTCCCGGAAGTAGCTTCATGACGTCACAGCTGCTCTTTACTCTGAGGCCATTTCTGGCTGTATTATCGCCCATCCCACATCACCATGGTAACGGAGAGACGCCAGGGGGAGGTGGGTGGGGGTGGTAGGGTGCACTGACCCTAAGAAGTCACTGTGTTAGGTATCCTTCAGTGGATCCAATTTGGTCGGCTGATCTTTAAGAATTATTCCGCTTGGTATGGTAACAAATTTATGGTTTTTCTTTTCAGTATTTCAGCCCTGATTAATCCATAAGGTATCCTTTGGCATTGGGCTTATCAGGCAGATTTCAAAGATTATTTGGACTTATTTAGGCAGCCCTTACACACATGTGAAAATCTACCACGTACTATCATAAACGGTTCTAGATAATGTGGACTATCCATAGGACAGCTTGGTACTATATGTTGACAAGGCGAGCTATGTACCTCCACAGTTGAGATTAAGGTATTGGGATGAGGTGAGAAGTTTGTCGGGTTGCCCTGATATCCTGGCAGACCAACTTTGATAGTTCCTCAATAATTCAACCTCAGAGACCCAAAATCAACTACATTTGGGTGGTCGCCAGGGCAATGTAGCTTAAGGTCAAAGTGCCGAAGAAACGTGCATACATCCTAAAGATTCCTTGATGTCATTAGTTGTCCGATATGATTACTACACATTTACTATGCAATAATCCAAACGCTACCGGAGTGAGATGTCCCAGGGGATCCAGAACGGTAGCATGTTTTACTATGTGTAAAGCATCCAGAACACAGTGATCCTTAATCCAGTGCCTCCTCCAGGGTCTCCTGTTAATCCTCAAACATGGAGAGATCCACTAGAGGCGTGGTTAGGCCTAGATCCACGTGGTTGTTTGACCAACACACCCATTCCGGGCGAGGTGTGTGCGACCAAACTTTCCCGGCCTAAATGCCTACTAAACTAGGCCTACCGCTCGCCCCTTTAGGCCTACAACTAACCCCTTTAATGTAGGCTGCAGCCTCTCACCTTAGGCCCAGGTGAGCTCGACACCTGAACAATTGATCCGTCCTCAAACACACGCATGCACTGCCCCAAACACTATACCACCCATGCACAACCCATCTACGCCTCCCACTATACCGCTTAGGCAAGTTCCGACACCTTGTTTAACTTGGATTATTCAATATTCATCCTAAACGGCTTTCCCGTAATATCTGGTTCTTTAGATGTAGGCTCTAGCATATGGAACGTTTATATATCCAAATATATTTAAAGATTTGCTAATATAATGATATTTTTGACTGGTTACCCCGCAACTTCCGGTTTATTCTGATTGGCTAAAACGGAACCCTTATACATGCCATTACATGCACGTCAGGGACCACTCAGGGAACCGCGTCGGTCAATCACTTCACAATCAATAATTATTGCTATTAGCAATAATCACAGGGCATGGCGGTACGGGCAAAGCATACAACCAAACCTGTTGACATTAATTATCCATGATCACATGGATTAGTTTGATTTTTAAATGGGTCCCAGTGAGTCAGAATCAGCAAATTAGATGAGGTTTCTGCTATTTGTACACGCGCAATGACCCATATGTAGATCACTGGGTGATTGAAGCCCGTCTGTTAATGTTATGTGCACTCATCCTCTCCTGTTATGTTAGATAATGTTGTGTACTCAACACTGATCCCATAGACTCACATGTCAAGGCTTATTTAGTGCCTTTGGCTCCTGTTATCGGGATTTAAGCTAATCAGGTAATGTTCCACCAGAGAGGGAGGAGTCACCATATCAATCCGTGGACAATATAGGTGAGATATCAACATATCCACAGGTTAGATATAAGCAGTTATGATGAAGTTGCATAAACAGCTGTGTGATTAGTGAGGTTGGTTGAGGAATGTATTCAGGTTAGGTATAAACAGCCCCAGGTGTGAGATATCAACAGCCCTGATGAATCAACAGCTCTGTGATAAGTCTACCTGGGCAGGTGTGTAAAATGCAGTATAAAACAGAAAAAGCTGTACATGTGAGATAATAACAGCACATATGAATAAACAGCTGTGTATAACTTGTCAGGTGGGCCTATAAGGTTCTAAATTGAAGTAGAAGCATGCCTATGTTGTCAGGTGATATGATTTGAATCATGTCTACTACGTAAACATACGCATTTGTCTCATGATCAACACCAAAATTTATTTAGAAACTTAAAAAAGTCTCTCATGTCATAATATGAATAGTATAACTATGAAGGTAGGAATACGCGGCTAATAGTTCCATGTTCTCTCTGCAGATATTCAGTACATGGCATCAGTACAGTAGTAACTGTTGAGTTTGTATAGGTGGGATAAAAAAACTATTGGTATCGCAGTAATCAAATGAAGATATACAAACTTCTTATCACGATTATAACGATAGCACGGGCAGAGTAACTCGAAAAGGTCAGACACTCTTGACAGGTCTCACATGTTATAGGTAACCTTTACATGAAATACAACCACTTTATGTTTACATAATTATGTAGACATGTAAAACAAGGGGAGATATCCTGCCCATTGTGTTTAATCTGTGAAGTATGATAACTGATACATTGTTGGGTATCCTTGTTCGTCCATGGATAGTCTTATAGAGGCTACTGTTTTGTTTTGATGCCTAGTGAATATCAACTTTAAAGGTTAACAGTACTTGCTGCTGGCAAAAACAAAGGGATGGAATCCTGAAAATATCCTGATAGTGTCGGCCTGGTTGAAACCCTATGAACTCCCTTTGTGATTGTTCTAGGAAGGTTATTCCAGGAAGAAAATCCGAGAAATATTGGCTCAATTTTCCTTTGGTCTTTGACCAATACGGTGTGTTTGTTATAATTAATTCCTTGATGAGTTCTTGGGTATTCTGAATATGACTGTCCAGAATACTGTTAATAAAGTTAATCTCCGATGATATCCGAATTAATAATTCTCACTCTGATATTGCTCCAGGGTCGTATACTTCTATTTAGGAACTCCAAAAACAAGTTGTATTTTTCCTCCAGTGGGTGCAAAACTCCTAAGTTCCTCTATCAGAAGTTATCATCCATGGCCCTTGAATATGTCACTTTTGCTAATCCCAAACAATTACTGATTACCACTGACAATTACTACCTACAGGAGGACGTTGACCAGATGAGGCCGCCCTGGAGGACTGTTCCACACTGGAGCAGCCAGTTAAGGTGGGATCAGGCCCAGGAGAACACTTCAGGAGGTGGGAAAGCTGGGTCAAAGCAGCAGTGGGGGGATTAACTAGTGGCGACACCAAACGGAGGCTCTTTGAACTTTAGTGATAAATAATACCACTTGCACTTCAGGGGTTCTCTAATAGGTCACCTAATGCTCTGACATGTATTTCTGTAAGCAAGTATTATTGCTGAGGAAACGGTTAATGCCAGTAAAATATGGTAGTGTCAGTCACATAAGAGCTTAACATCATTATGTCATATTGCTCGATTGTTCTCATAATTGTCATTTTGAAGGGGGGCCTTCCATTTAGTACGTACGCAAAAAATCACAATTTCTAGACCCCCCCACCCCCCCTTAGGCTAAAATACGCATTGAATTTGTATAGGAACGTACGCAAAATTATCAAAATTTCAGACCCCCCCCACCCCCCCCCCCCTTGGTGCGTACATACTTAATGGAAGGCCCCAGGCGTATTTAAAATTATACAGGGGGAATGACATACAATGACATATATAGAATAAGGGAAATTTGCCCAATTCCTTAAGGCCCTTTACTTTCTAAACGTTATTATTTTCTGATCTGTAATTCTACATCGTTATAAAGCCCCCACATAATCACTGGTTCCCATATAATTATATGCCCAAACTAGTTTTAACTCACTCAATTGTCCTCGCCTTTCTAGGCCTGCATAGAGACCAAGAAATGGGTCAAGAACTCTTCTAACTCTATCAACCCACAGCCCATTCACCCACAAACCTCTAATTTGTTTAATTACGTTCTTTAGGTGTTTAACATGGGTTGCATGTTCTAACCCACTATGTGTCCTAATTGTCAAGGCAAACCGATTAAATCACGATTTTGGATCACTATAATTATAAAAGTATGTTTGTAGCCAACACAGAAGTTTCTAATACATAAAATGTTTTACCATATAAATATCATTCGTGGGAATACATCGTGGAAAACTGAGCGTGTGCATGATGTTGAAGATATATGCGAGGTTCTTCTAATTCTTTCTTTGTATTTTTGTAACTTTTTTGAACTTTCAATTGACAGAAATATTTTGTATATTTTACCAAGTCTATGATGTAACAAGATATCTCTTTAAATTGTCGTTTATTCATGTGCCATTTGTTTAACCAATCTTTAAACATTTCCCGTTCACATATATGCATCAATTATACGTATTCATGTGCCCATTCTAATTGGCCTTCATTTCATCAATCCCATCTACAGACCTCATTCTAGACCTTCCATGAAAACCTTGTAACCTAGAATTTCGATCCCACACACACGGCAACATTTGCCATCCCCTTTAATCGTGTTTAAAGGTATCTTGACCCTACTTTGTAGACACAGGAGCCTTAACATGCATGCACGTGGGGCGTGCCACGATTAGCTTACCCACACAGGAAGGCCGATTAAGTGGGCTAATACGCTAAGCGGGTTAGCATTGTAACACTTTAATCCCGGCCGGAGGAGTTAAGGAAGTCAAGTGGACTATGTTATGAGTTAACCGGACACAGTATGTGGCCATTTTACTATAAGTTCTTTGGGAGGGGGAAGTGAAAGCACTTATGTTATGACAATACCGTGTACTTTTCATATATCAATAATTAAAAGAAAACTGATAAATATAAACGTTTCCCTGCATATTCTGTGGTCTGGACTCGTCATTCTGTACTCCCAGCAACAATTGATTCCACTAGAAGTAAATGGTTTTCTCCTATCATAATTGTATTGTTTTTGGTATGGTTACTTTCAGATATGGACAATACTTAATTTTGAGATATAAATGTTACTCAGACAGAAGTCAGGTATAGGCTTAATACCTTAATAACAATTCCAACATCGAAATAGAGGCATTTTGAGGCTTCGACAAACTCAGTTATTACAAAAATACCTTCATTATGCATTATGCCTGTGATGATGGTCGCATAATATAGAGCGTCTAGGAATATAGGAGACAGGGAATGGGGGAAGCATACGAGACCCTGGGGCACTGGAGTAATAAGTTCTCTGAGTCATACACAGGTGATGCGGCATTGACGATATGAGGCAGACAAAACAGGTAACAGTATAGTATATATGACGTGAATACACAACGTGCATTAATGTTATATAGATAGCAATCCCCGGGTATCAAACCAGAGTTAATTCGCTTAACTGCATCGATATAGACCTATATTCCAATGACAATCATTTTATTTTGAATTTCAAATCAGTTAAAACATTTCATTTTCAAATACTGAATTTTTAAATAAAAGCCAACCGTTCCAATCAGGGAATTGTCAAAATGTATGCCTTCCGAAATCATTCAACAAATCCACAGACCTATTTTGGGGTCATGGGGCCTCCATGGTAAATAATCCGACCGGCGCCCGTCGTTTGCATATAGGATAGAGTGGGCTAGGCACAACGGTCAATAATTAGCATGTTAACGGGAAAGGCTTCTAGGGAGACAATGACCGCCGGAAAGCTCCGGCTTACGTATGTATACGGGACCAAGGCTGGTGAATCCTAGTTAGGACACAACTCCATGCCATTATATGGTTTGAAAGGAAGGATTTATCTGGTTAAGAATGAGTTTAATCATCTTAATTGGGTGCTGGCACGGATGTGATTCTTTAAATAGGCCTAATAATTTGTTTTATGATTCAGGTACCTGCCGTGATATCAGCTAGAGAGTTGAGTCTAAATCAGCGGACATTCCAATTTATATTTGTAAAGAAATTGTGGAAAGAAAGGAAACCAGCAAAATGAGGGATATTCATTATGAAATATAATCATCTGCAGAACCTCACACAAACACACATACAGAAGTATGTTGGACATAAACATCCATGTAGTCATAAAACAAAGGAATAATGATATAACAATTCCGATAGTAAATGTAACGGTTCTCGTGTGGGGAGGAGGTGTGAAAGCTAGTATTACAGATATTGAAACAGGCCGGGGTGTTGAGTAGGGGGTGGGGACTGTCTGATAGATCTCATACATAATTGATGGCCGCTAGTATCCAGCCTTCACTACCTGCCCGCCGCCGAATTACAACCTATCCTCGCCGGGCATGCCAGGTACCAGCTATGCATATAGATAATCTGTCTGCATCGGATGGCCATATCCCATATCATCCAACAAAACAACAAAATAAAACAACAAAAATCCCAACAACAAAAAAACAATCACAAAACAAAAACAAAATAAAACAACAACACAATAAAACAACAATTATAAATAAAAATATAAAAGAAAATCCCAACAAAATAACAAAAACAACAAAAATTGATTACCAACAAAACACAAAAAAAATCCCAACAAAGAATCCCAACAAAGCCACAAAAATCCCCATATAGCCTATAACAATATAGTTGCAAAGGTATGCCGTGCTAAGCTGCCATTTCATATCCTCAGAGACCTGTAACTCTAAAACCAGCAGTTATAGTAGGGAATGTTCAGACGGTCTGGAAGACGTAGGGGGTGTAGTAACCAAGGTACTGGAGGGCGTTTGCTGGAGGGCAGGCTGGAGGCAGGGGCCTACGTGCTGAATCCTTAATTTCCCAGCTCGGCTACAGTCGACATTCCCCTTGGGAGTCTGTAACATTGACAGTCGTCCGTGTGCATTGTATTAAGCCTTCTCCGAGCAGCTCGGACTGCCCAGACCGAGCAGCTCGCCATTTGCTTAGATTATGTGTCTGCTTGCCATCTACTTCAATTAGGTAAATTACATGTATATCTTGTTTTGCCTAAGTATAGCCATGATAGCTAGTTTATCTAGAGTTTACATTATTTGTTCTTGAATTCTGAGACTATATCATTGGGTGTACGTGCATGATCATAACATATGTCGGCATTGGTTTTGTATGCATAAGAGGATACAAAAGATGAAAAAAAGCATATTTATCCAGGTAGACCTTAAATAAATCACGACACTGCTATAAACACAACAGCCTTTTCTGAATCTTAACAAAATCAATCAAAGACAGGTCCAATAGAGACACGCATAAAGGAATTTCCTTTCAGATTAATGTCCATCAAGAAAATGGCCTGGGGGTTGGGGACCATGTCAATATAATCATTCTCCTAACGATTTCCCCTCTCACAGGCACTTTCCCACTATGAGCAGGTGACGGCAATTCAATAGTTTCCACCCGCACACTGCCGGCAGCAGATACTTGAGGCGGCTCTACCCTGCCGACGTCGGTCATTTTATTAATGACCAAACTGTTCAGACAAACACACCCCACTGCATCAATAAGTCTATCTTAATCGTGGGTGGTTATTCAAGGACCATTGCAATGTGCGTAGGGGCGTAGGGACGTATCAAGGCTGTCTTTGGCATTTGGGCATTTTGTATAACAGTTATAATAAGATAATGCTTAGAAGATAGATATATATCATATTATAATTATGTTTTATCAAGATCGAAAACGTATCAATTTTCTTCTAACCTAACCAATAGCCCTGCCACTTTTAGTCCTATGTTCACTCGACACAAATTGGTGATTTATTTAAAACATTTTATAGATCTTTAAAACTCAAGGACTTTATGAAATTACGTCCAAGCTTCCATTAGGCTACTTCAATACGCACAAGCAATGTGGTGGTCAGGAAACTCCAAGTACGCAAATGTATAAATCTATGTAATGCGTTAATTACAGGCAGGGGTTTGGCGAACTTGCGGATAAGTAGATCCATAACTCTTGGCAGCTCTAGCGTTTATAGTGTTTAAATTACAGAGAGGGGTGTGGTGAATTTGCCTGTACATTTAAAAAAGTAGGTCCCTAATTCTAGGCATCTCTAGCGTTTATAATACCATAATGATACAATAATGCCATTCTAAGACGCGAATGATAATAATCTCTTTCTTCACTGATAAAACACTTCGAAGTTGGCATGCGCAAGGCATGTGTTGAGGTCTAATTGCAAAGTGGCGTGACCCAACCTGAGTCATAGTGAACCAGCGACATAGACCATAAACTACAGGTTGTCTCTTGCGTTAAACCAAAGAAACTTCTCCAAGGATGAAACTGCAAAGCTGAGACGATATTGTTGCCTTGGTGTCTATTAAAGCCTGGACCTTTATGTTTGTAATGGTGAAAAATCTGGAATACGCTTTCCGAGATTTATTTTCTTCTTGCGTTTTATAATACTAAAAAGACTATCTTGCCTACTTATATATGTAAAGACGGTACTGCTGATTTGGTGTCTGTTAAGGCCTGAACCTTGATATTTGAAATGGTAAAAAAATCTGGCATATGTTTTACGTGGTGCATTTTCTTGCGTTTTATGATACTAAAAAGATTAACTTGCATACTTATATAGGCATATACATGTAAAGTGTAATGCAAATCACATCAACCCATTCAATATCAAATACTTCGTTATGCTCCAATATCTGACCTACGATCTTACATAGGACCCCCATGTGATAGGAGCAGCTCCTAGTATTGAGTATGAGTAGTTCTGAGTTGCTCATTTGATTCAGGTAACAGTTTGAAACACTCACCTGCGCGCCGACAGATCTTGGTGGCGGACATCTTGGCCGATGGGTCCGGGGGTGCCGTTCGCCCCGCGCTCTTCAAGCAGAGGCGCTGCTCAGGGCGGCGGGCGCGCAACTGAGGATGGGGACTGGGAGTGCGACGGGAGACTGAGCGAGCAGCTCCAGCCGAGTTGGTGCTGTCACAGGGTGCTGTGGTGGAGGTGGGGGCGTTGCCTGAAGGGCGCCCCACGTCACCACTCTTCAACAGAGACCGCTGCACCATAGTCCATCCACTTAATTAAGCTTGGTTGGAAATGTAAGCTCCGCCCACTTATTTAAGCCTATTTAAGGGCTTGTTTCCCTGCGATGACAGTTTAGATTGCTTCTGACACCCTGTTCTTCTGGCGTCAAAGTGGCTTTTGTGTGAGGAAATTTTAAAGGTCATCAAAATTTCAATTATTTTGTTGGTATTCAGTAAATGCCTCTGTGTTGATTTCCAAGTATGTTCCAAATCAACAAGTGGTTCGACGGCATTTGTTAGTTAGGTCTTCAAATTAATTCGTGTTCTGGTGAATATCAGAGTGTCAGTTCTGTACTAAAGTGCCCAATTAGGAATGACAAGATCGCAGCAACATTTTGTTCAACGTGATTGAATTGGCAAAATCAACACTTGTCATTCTATCGCGAAAATATCACCAAATGTGACTGGCGACGGTCTATGTTTATGGAAAGACAATCATTCCTGTATGAAATGTCCTACATTTCGCAGTGTTAACCCACTTTCCTTTCCGACGCTCAGACGCCGGAAGGCCCTCAAGCTGAGGGCTTTTAGTATTCTCCCGGTGAAAAGGTCATTGAAGCATTGAGGCGGAGAACGTGCCTGTCTGTTTGCCCTTCCTTACTAAGGCCCTCAGGCACTGCGCCAAAGGGCGTGTGAGTGTTGCCAATACAGCCACAGCTTACCACAACCCAGCCTAAATGCCCTTCCACAAGGCTCTTTCCCCAGACTGATCAGGAGGTCCTAAGCCCTTCTTTCCTCAGCGCCAATCCAGCCGCCAACCCACTACAGTCTCTTCCATCAAGATATCCAGATTTGATGTCCCTCCTCTCTAGCCTAGGAGCAGCTCCGTTGCCCGAAGGTCCTGAGCAGGTCTGTGAGTTAAATAATCCTCAGCGTCGGATTACTCCAGTACAGAGGCCCTCCGCAGGGCAATTGCTCAAAGACCTCTGGTAAGGCTGTCTCCTCCTGTACCTGAGACTACTGAGCAGGTAGTGAGAGGCTCGCAGACTGACACACAGCGGGCCGGCCAGACCGCCTCCTGCTGAGCTGCTCCTAACGCCGAGCTGCTCACCCACTACTAGACTCCTGCTGCTGCTCCTGCAGCAGTAGTTGTGCCTTGGCAGACCTCCGCAGCTGCAGGAGGGGACTCTTTGCAATACAATAAGGGTGTGTATCAATTGGAAACTAAAACCCTTCGAGATGGTTTCTTCTTTTTACACATTACATTAATGCACTGAAGACATGTCAAACTTTAACTTTTAAACAGAGGAGAAGAGTAAGCTTAGTGGTACAGCATTGGTTCGATGATCCAAGGGTCCCTGGTTCTATTCCAGGTTTGGTTTCATACTGGGGACATGGCTTATGAACAAGCATCTTTCATGCATCTTACCAAAAGACATGGGTGCGTAGGATCCAAGATCCCTATTCAGATAAATAAAAGCAAGGGGCAACACCGTAAATACTGGGCCCTTGTCTCAGGCAAGAATTCTTCATTACTTAAGAGACTAGCATGGGAAGGACTAGTTTCAAAACATTAATTTTATAGATCAAATTAACCAACGCAAACAAAGCCTTGCCAACCAATCATAGATTGGGGTGGACATATTATGGTAGAGATGTGTCGCTCCGGGATTTTGAGAGAGAGTCATCTTTTCATTATGACCGAAACATATTGTTCGATATTCCGTATCTATTTTGCAGCAATGCTATTTTTGCTCTTCTTCAGAAAAGTGCCCCCCTACATCTTGGCAGCTGCTTTAGTTGTGATAGGGTTGTGGCAATTGGGTGGGTGCTGGTGGGGAGGGGAGGAGATAAGGGGTGGAGGGGGCTCTGACGCCAACAGCTCGGGTCTGTATGCACCAAGAGTTGGTGCCCTAAATGAAATCAGTAAGTGAGCTGATGGCTGAGCAGCTCACCCTCCTTCCTCCACCCACACAGATGTCAGCCACTCAGATGTCAGCCACACACCTTGTAATTAGCCACATAGATTTCAGCCAAACAGATTTCATCCATATTAATACATATCTCACTAACACGTAATCTATAATTGGTGTATACACACCATCATACCCACAAACAGCTCATTAGGGTTCGTCAAAGGTATATTAAAGTTAATGGAAAGGTCATCTATATGAGAATTTTATAAAATGGCCTTTAAAATCATGGAAAGGTCTCATGAAGGTGACTTTCCATTATTGTTAACGTACGTTAATGGCCCAATTTACAAATAAAAGGTCAATAAAGGTAAATTTTTTCGTAGTACATTAACCTCATTAATATGTCACTCAAACTAATATCAAGACAACCACACAAAACTGTCACCCCCATAACCTTATCCATAGATCTCGCCAATATAACACCCACTCACATAAGACCAACCCTAACCTTACAGTATCCATAATGAAAAGTTCAGATAAACATAGACATACAACTCCAGACCTTACCCACACAAACCACCCCCACACCACCCACACAATACCTCACCCACACAATCCTAACAACATCCCCCACACATCCCTACCCCCACCTAACCACCCCACTTACCCCCTCCCACATACATTCAAACTAATTTCCAACCCCTCAGTAAGTAACCATAGCAACCTTATAATTACACAACTCATTCCCCCACAGCCATACACCAGGAAACACTTTTTCAGATAGGGTTAACATTTTAGAGTGTTTATATTGGCACCTATGAGGACTCAGGCCTTTTGATACAGGCTTTGAGGGACGAGCAGCTCAGTGGGGGCCGGGCCAGGGTCCTGAGCAGTCTGTCGCATCAGACCCACTGTTTCCCAAAGTAAATCTGTACACCAGCAACCATTTTAGGTGGGAATTTCCACCCAAATCCCAGCATGCTTTGCAGCCGCAGGTTTACAGCAGGGAGGACCATAAACCAGTCAGCAGGCCAAGAACCATCAAAGGGATTCCCCATGCAATTTATAGATGACAAATAAAAGATTCCCTGCAAATTTCAATTGACCAATAAAAGCCATGGACTGTTGTGGGTGTACAGATCTATTATGTAAGAGCTAAGTGGGTCAGGGACGGACTAGGTCCTGATCAGCTCGTACTGCTGAATGATGGCCGCGAGCTGCTCACAGTGGTGGAGGGGCCTTTACTTTAACCCCACGCTTCCCGAGCACTGTGAGGCGCCACACAATACCAAAGAAATAATTGAGGTGGGAGTGGG
This sequence comes from Lepidonotus clava, assembly GCA_936440205.1. NCBI lineage: Eukaryota > Metazoa > Annelida > Polychaeta > Phyllodocida > Polynoidae > Lepidonotus > Lepidonotus clava. The sequence continues at coordinate 32,784,092 of OW387145.1, read as the reverse complement.
CACATTAATCCCCAGTCGTGAGATGGCGATATTTAGAACTGCGTTGTCAGCTTTGGCATATCATAAGGACGTGTGAGGCTATGGAATATGATATATTGATTGTTATCTACTTTTATGGAATCCTTGCAGTTTATTACCAGATTACCACATTTTATGTAGGTGTAGCTATTCTATTTCAACAATCTTTTTTTTTGCAAAGTCAAGAGCTGTTGTTTCAACTCTGTGAATTTCGAGTTAAAAAACGTGTTTTACGTTACTGTACATGCATATGCATACACACACACATAATATATACATACATATATATACACATAATATATACATATATATACACATATATACATATATATATACATATATATATATATATATATACATACATATATATATATATATACATACATATATATATGACTTATAAACAGGGAAGTAAGTCAGAGTTAATGAACAAAATCTGAAACAGTATGAAGACAATCTGAATATTTTCAAAAATGATATAAAACATGGCTTAAGTTATTATTTGAGTTATTAAAGTGAAAAAAATCTGAAATCAGACAAAAATCTGAAAACATAAATCCCTGTATATTGCCTACTTTTCATGTACATTTCTCATTAATTTTCTCTGAACATCTCAATACAGGCTAAAACCAATACAACACATGCTAACATGTAAACAGAAAATAAACATTATTACAAAGTAATAAAAAAGCTTAGTAAATTGTCAGTATAACTGTAACCCTAGCCCTTTGTTCCTTAGACGTATATCCTAGTAGGGGTTCCCACTTTATCTTATTGGCCGGTCAGCCTCTTGTCGGGTCTCCCTCCCCTATCTGTCACCCCCTACAGGCGCCACTCTGATCGATATACCCCAACCAGACACTCCCATTTCCCTTGCTTCAATCTCCATAATCCATTCTACTCTGACCAAAATTCCAACTTGGCGTTTAAACTTCTCTGTCGTAGAATTAACGTTTTCTTTTTACTCATTGGTGTATTGAATAGATGTCAAGCTTTTTCTTTTCAGTATCGTAAACCGAAACGCCATGTATATTATGATTCGCCAACTATCTGAGGGCAACCATTAATAACAAGGTTCACATAAATACAATTTGGCGTATCTATCTTAAGTTTAGGTTCGTTGTTATCAGAATTCAGAGTTAGCCAACTATCATAAAGTTTTCTTTTTATCTTAACTTTATCTGGTTGTTTGTGGACATTGCACACATGTTACTCAAAGTTTCAAAATGTAAATTTCTTTCCTTAGACACTGACAACTATCAATATTGATTTCTTTTTTCTTTTTTCGACATAAAGCACTTCACCACGTCCTACGATTTATTGATATTGATTTCGTACACACGTTTCTCGACCCAGCAGTGCCATCTGATAAATGGCGACGTGGCTAAGGAAAGTAGCCTCTCACGCCGTCTAGTGAGTGAGAAGAATACTACCTGACATGTTGCCTTACAGGCCATGGTTGAAACAGACTGAATGACTCTAAAAGCGTCTCTACGCTGTGAAGTCCAATGTTTTCTTGTTAGAAAATATCCGATATTAAAATATTGAAATTGAGTGTAAAGGTATTTCTGAATGGCGTCGACCCACTGTTTGCTATAGGTGTAAAATCCTATGAAACTAAATAATGCAAGGGTTAGGGCTTTTCAAATATACTGATTGCATTTGTAAAATTGTAAAACGCATACAGGGAGATGCGCGTTTCCCCTAGAATTATTCATACCAAAAACCACTGGCTGCTTTATTTGTACTTAGTATTGGGCTTGAATAACCATCGATTTTTCTTCGGGTTTTAGGGTTTAAAAAAACCAGATGTTTCAGTTTGTTGCTATGGGAATACTTTCAGAAACCCATCGGATGGAACCTAAACCGTCAGGTATTTTACACTCTCTACTTGACTTGTAACATTATCCGAGGCACAACCTTTTATTGTAAACAACTAACCCGTTGCATATTTACGTATATAATTATAACGCTCAGGCACATTATTTATGACTTTCCTTGCTATTGATCTGTTGTTATGATACCCTTGTCTGTAGTCTGAGGAGAAAGGTTTGTACACATCATGGATGAAGTAATCTTATTGGTTGTAAACTAGACTGATCATTTCCTTTATGATAAGAGTCGATTCAAACACAATACATATGAAAATGACTGAGACAATGTACACAGAAAAATCAATTACTGGATTCATGATAAATCTATATTCTGATGCTAAAATATTTTCAACCATACCACACTTTATTGGACAACAACTTTTTTCCCAGGAAATATTATGTTCCGTTCCACTGAAGCACTGAATATGATTGTCTGTAAAAATTCTGCATGATAAAAAGGTGTCCATGCTTGATGATTCTTAAGACCTCTGGCCTAAAAAATTGTCAAATTTATAACCCGTTTTATTAGGACACTTTTAGTATGGACCTATTTTTGTGGGCCCTTTCGTTGCAGGGGACCGTTATCATGGAGAAATTCGTATGCTTTTGTCCTTTAAGTGGGGACTTTTTTATGCATCCCTTTTTTCGTGGACCATTATTATGAAGACCTTTTCGTGCGCACCAATTTTTATAGACACCGTACATAAAACAGAGATGCCACTCTGTAAACATGAAAAATCCGGAAATCTTGTAAACCAACTTTCCGAATTTTAAGAGTTAAAGGAAGAAAATGTTATAATATGTACATTCTGACAATACAAAGCAACTCTGATAGGCTATTTATTGCCTGATAACAAATATTTTCAATATTGCAGTATTTCTTCTTATAATATACTGACTTATGAGAATTATGGTATTAACAAAAATCCGGAAAAAGAAGGAAAAATGGCATCTCTGCATAAAAATAGTAGCTCCTACTCACCCTGAGCGCCGTCCTCGCTCTTGTCGTCCCCGTTGGGGATGTACCCGTTTTCATTTTGTGACGACGTCTGAGAGACGCTGTCAGGTTGGTCGTCTGGGGAGGTCGTCTTAGACTGGGCTCCTCCAGGGGCCTCCTCCAGGGCGGACGCCGCTTGTTGGTCCCCAACAAGGCCAGGGTTGTCGGCCGCCGCTTCCCGCTTTTTCTCCGGGACGAAAATCGCAATGTCGTCTGCGTCTGCATCGGTCTGCGGTTTTCAAGAAATTTGATTGGTAAGACTGATTTTTGGAAGGAAATTGATATGGTTTTATTGTTCTCATAACGTAGTGCATTTAAGAACTTTTTGTTAACTTCTTACGCAGCTTTAACTCATATATCCCTATTTCTCTTCTATAGAAACAATAGCTGGAAAGAATTGCATAAAGACCTATATACGTAATGACAACGCACATGTGATATATTGGTAGTAAAAAAATAACTTATATAAGTTCTCTAAAGTTATAAATCTACTGTTCTTGTAAATACAATTTCTGGCATTAGACAAGTAGATACAATACCATAAATATAGCTGACGTGGATTGTTATTGATAAACAGAATCAACAACGACGTATAAGACTTACCTGGCCAAAGTTTGCGGGCGGTTTGAATTTCGATCGCTTTGTGATTGTTGCCTTAGCCTGAGGAGGCTTTTTTCTGAAGGAAAAATAAACAAAGCTATGTTACAAGGCACGGCGGGTTTTATATCATAGACACATTACAGTATTACAAAACTATACAATTTTAAATATACAAAACAAGGTTAATTGCTGTTGTTCAAGCTGTAAAAGTCGTAAAAACCATTCAAGTTTTGATAACTCTTTTTTTTGTTTACTTTTTTTTTTTTTTTTTTTTTTTTACACATCTTACCTGTTTTTCTTACGTTTTCTCAACAACCAACACATTTCGTATTACTGAGGGTCTATCCACGGCAATGCTTACAATTTGTGTAAAGCATATTGATCCACTTATTCCAATAATTATGTTATCCTTGCAATTTAAGCTGCCTTTAAGCCAATTAGGTTGCATGCATATATGTATAACTTTCTGTTGGTCTGTCTTTTCGTTGGTTTTCAAATACAATCCTATAAATTGTGCATATTATAATAATATCACTGTTGTTCCTGGGGTTCTGGTCAATGCACTAGAAACCAATTATAGATATTATTAAGATAGCATAAAAGCAATTTGGGTGAGATCCTAGGTAAGTCCCATGTATATGCAGGAAGCAGTAGGCTGCAGCTGTTACATGGAGAAAGAGGCCTTGCAAAGAGATGCCCTCACACAGTTAACAGTATAACAGTATCACACTGTTAGCTCGAACTGTGTGTGTATATATGGAGTCTGTTTTCTGTTACACAAACACACAAAGGCTCCGGAAAGAACTTAAGGCAGGAAGAATGGGCGCTCAGGTGGGGGTCTGCCTGTTTTCTACCCATTTACTGGTGTTCCACCTGGGTGGCGGTATGATCAAGTTTTGGTTGAACGTTGGTTTAGCGTCACGTTTAGTGTTCAATGAACTAGACACGTACGCTTACTTGAAAAGCTCGCGAAAAACCTAAACAAGTAAAAGCCAGTCCATGGTCACACCTCAGTGGTTTTGATCATACAAGCACCTCAAGAAGTGAAGGGATGGATGTGAACAGTCTCTATTATGAATATAAAGTCTCTGGAGCTCAAGTCTCTGACACAATATAGCCCATAACCAACAAGTTCCAACCCAGATCACACAGAATGCATCTGACACCAGCGCAAGATGCAGCTAACGTATACACCACTCCTAATACTGAATCAAAACTGTAAAAGGCTATTGCAATGCCTTAGGCAATGGGTTTTGTCCTATTTCCATGTGCTCCATATGGTTATGTAGTTTTAAAGTTTGATCCTCTAGGGTTTCTTTGGGATGGAGGGGGGTTACTTACATTTTGAATTGGAGTTCTGGCTACACCCAGATCAAAAGGAAGTGGTAACTTCCCAAATGAATGGTCAATAAAATGCAAATTAATATTCAGGCATTGCATGTTTCAGTGTTCGTTATATGCATATTTACATTTATTGTAATTGGTAAGAGAAGTTTTTGACCAATAATGGGGGCCTATAAAGATACTCTATGAAAAAAGCACACAAAAGTAGTAGTCCACTGAACCATTATTTCGAATATTCTGAGCTGCATTAAGCACTACTGATTTGATACTTCTCAGACATTATTTGTCAGTGCTGGACATTTATTTTAATGCTTTCTCATAAACTTTGATGATGAAGAAATGAACAATCTTAATGAAGGAAGTTCGATTGCATATGACTGACTTTCCATACGAAATCAATGAATTGATAAATTTGACAGCAATTATAATATAGATTAACAGTGTTCTTGTTTTAGTCTTGCTGATGCGGCAATTTTCAACCATCGATAAACTTCTTGGGATGCTTTCACAGTGGGCAACCTTCCCAAAAACAAGTAACCCCCACTTCCTCCAGGGTTTAACCCCCATGAGAGTCAAGCCTGTTTCAGGTGTTTGTAGGCAATTAAAAGTTACCTGTCTGACGTCTAACCCCTTAGGGATACATGTTTGTATAGGAACCCTTACAGGGCCAGTGTATGTCCCTAATTGCTTCTTACCGCACAAGCCCTAAGTGCTGTGTGGTTTGGCAAGAGATCAATTTTCTATGCATATCCAGGTCACGCTTGGATGGACATCAATGGAGAAAAACACCGCCATGTTTGCTAATTGTTACAGATCTCTTATCAAAGGCAACATTATCCAATTGCCATGAGTTTTTCTTTGAGTAAAGGATGAAATTGCCTGTGCAGCATCTGATTGATTTTATGCCAACGAACGAGTGGTGACCGATTTTGGCCATAATTATACTGCCCCCTCCCTTCAAAAATTGTGATCTTTTCATTTTAGATATTTTTTCATTGGAGACAAGAAATTAATCCTGACCATCCGACTTGCATTTGTTTTCTTGTTCGTTTGACAGGAAACAATTAATTAATGTATCGTTCAAAAGGTTGCCTGAAATTTTAAGTGCTGTGAAATGGACTTGCAATTGTTTATTTCTGGAAAAACAGAGGCCTGCATTCTGTATGCATGATACAGATCTGACCTATTTCAAAAGTCAAATCCTGAATGGCATGGCAGAACATTGTGATACCCTATATATACGTGTATACCGGAGCCATGTATGTATGTAGTATCCGGGTCGAACTATCACGTGAAATCCTATTCATATGAAAGGCTAGCCTCAGTTTTGCTGCATGGTAGTAACATACATGCACGTTTTATCCTGGAGCATATTGCTAAACAAATCGATTTTAATCCCGAATGAACCACACTTAATGCAAGCCACACATAGTTCAAATTTCTTACACTTAAAAGCGAAAAAAGTGCAAGTTTTAACACTTAATCGCTAAAAAAAAGTGCACACATTTCCAAGTTAACCCAGCTGGCACACTTTATGCATGCACTCTCTCCCGACAAACAACCTAGCTCAAAATTGTAACAATCAATGGAGAAAGAGTGCAAATTTAACACTTAATTGCAAAAAAAGTGCAATAATTTTTTTAAGGCTAACACAGCTAGCACACTTTATGCATTTATGCAAGCACTCTCTCTCCATAAACAACCTATTGCTAAAACATCCGGCACTGCCTCGCCTTAATTACTCCAAATTAAACACATGGCCTCGGTGATTATCCTACTCTCCTGAGTTGTTGCTTGGTACACTACATCTCCATCCAGTATGAGCTGCTCAGTAACACTGTTAATGTATATCAATACAAACTGAGCTGCTCCATGCTATTCCCTATGGGTCTAGCAGTCTATGAGCTTATTTCACAGTGTTAGGCATATGGTGCGGCTCCATTCTAATGTTCCCATACTCCATGGCATTAGTATATGGGGTGCAATGAAAGTATACACATATAAAATGCCACACACAGGTTTCTCAACATAGCAAGTAGATATTTCACAGAATATGGCCAGTATGTATCAGGAAGTGTTATCCTAAAGGTTCACTCTACATCTGTAGTCCTAGACTGATCAGTAAACTCAGTGATACTCCTAATGTCTTAGTATTCAGTCCAGGACTGGTCAGTAAGGTCAGGTATTCTCCTCAAACTTTAGCATTAGGATCACATCTTATCCCTGGGCAGTTTGCAGTTAAAAACTTGGAGGTATGCTCTTAACATCCAGGTCTTGCCGCAGGATAGGGTGTAACAGATCAATAAAGATCGATAAACCAAGGAAATCAATTATGGATACTACAGAATCTATGCTAATTGCTTAAGTATATTCTTGAGAGTTACAGATATCATTATCCTGATATTCTAATCAATTTGGTAATATCTCTATAGTAATACCTATAAGTAAACTTACAATGACAAAAGTTTAAAATGTACATTGCACATATATATGCAACAGAACAAAATACACATGTGAATTATCAACTTTTTGCACCTGTTGCTCATATTCTTACCTCGTAGATGTATTGTTGCCCATGGTCTCTCTATATTGTACTAACTCAGAAATATGTCCTCTCATTTATAATATCCCAGGATAGGTTTTTCAGACCTTGCCATCCACTGGGCTAGATTTCTCTCATACCAATGTACCAGAAACTGGCAGTGGATCTCCGAAACAAATTGAAGCTCTGTCGTTTGAAAGTACTCCCAATGCTATGAATCCTACTACCATCACTCACTATGAGTGTTGTCTGGGTTATATGTCATCACTTGGCAGCAGTCACAGTTTAGTCATGGTGGTTCTATAGGAACACAGCGCCATATTCTCCCCTAGCGGCCCCTACTGATTAATGACACCACCCAGTGCTGCTACCTGCGGGCTGTTGCATGTACTAAAAGTGGACGCCATGCCTTGGGGAGTTGGCCATAACTTGTGGGTTTATTAAAGATCTCAGCGGGTTACAGTCAATATTACATGCACCGTTTGGATGGCATGGCTTATAAATGTTTTCTGGTGCGTGGAAAATGCCCTAAGCATTAGAGCCTGACAGCCTTCATAGCTTAGTTATGGGCGGTTGGCGTTGTTAGTGTAAGCCCAGTTTTTAGGGTGAACTTAATCCACTTCTGTATATCTACCTTTTACACAGGTTGTCCACAAAAGCTATAAAGCGGTCTTAAGATTATTCTCCGAAAACTGAGGCCTTGAAAATATTTTAATTCTTACAGGTGTTGAATAATTCTAATCTATAATTGAATCTCATTTGTCAAATGATTTGACAATAAAAGATTCTGAATACCAATTGGACTTTATTTCTTAGCACATTATTACATCGCTAATAGGTCCTTGGTCTGATAAACCCTTGAAAATGACTTACTTTGGTTTTACTTGTAAAAGGCATTAGCATCCTGTTTTATACTTTTCCGAAAGTTGTTTCACAATTAAGAAATTTAAACATTATTCAAAGAGATTAGGTAATCCAGGGATATGAAGTCGAGCAATCTGTTGTTGGTATGACTTGTTATGTTGTTATAAATTGTATTTCAGAATCTTGGAAGACACAGCCATACTCAGGAAAATAAGCTATAGATCTGGCCTTCAATTTGACCTAAAATGTTTAGTACAATTTTTTCTTAAAAATATGAATATTATGTTTTGATATGGAAAATAGTGAGTTGTATGACCATTATTGGATTATTGCCACATTGACCCTTACCCTGAAATTCCAAAATATTGAAGAAAGGAATTACGGTAAATAACAACTTTACTAGGATGACCGGTTCTTTTATGCAATTAGTCTTGAATTTCTTTCATTATAGGTTTCAATCCTCTTGGTGCTATCCATGCTTTGAACAGGAACTATTCACCCCTTACAACTAAACTTGACCTGAAGTGAATTTGCTGTCATCTTTGCGCTTATATCAGGTTCTAACGGGGAGTCCGACTTATAAACTTCAGGGGAAGAGCTCGTACTTTGGTTTGAAAATGGTCGGGTTACTTTAAACTTATGAGTGTTCTCTAATGTTCTGATTACTGGTTTGCAACTTCGCTAGATGCATAGGCTCTTTGTGTCTTAAAGTGTGTTGCTTGACGCTGCATGAAAGACTTGCAAAAGCTCTTAAATCAGAATTCACAAAACCATAGGCCACCTTTTGATTCACAAAAAAAACCATAACCAAACACTCTTTGCATCGTTTTCACAAAAAAAATGAAACCAAAAGCTTATTGCCTCTTTAACGCCGCACAGCAACACGTCAGCAAAATTACAATGCAAAAGGACCCGCGGGCTTAGGTTAATGTAAACGTATGGACTTCTTCGGTTAGTGAAGCACTTAGCAACTTAAGGCCGTTATTTTCAATAGGCATGGAGTAATTGCTTCATTTCTTGGCAAACAGTAATGCACTTCCAGAGTAGTAACAGCTATGAATTCATAACTAACCTGACAGGTTTCTTCCTGCAAAAATAGACCAATGTAAAAACGTTTATGTCTGTAACTCCATTAAATAAAACCTTTCTCCATTACCATTCGCACGTGATTGTACATTTGGACATTTGCAATATTAAAATGGGAATCAACCAGACTTTCTTTGGTATTTTAATCAAACAAAAGTGTCTCCCTTCGTTATCTAACAGCTGGAATTTAAGATACTTTTGAATAGTAAGAACATACTTTATGTAAAGTTCAATTTGCCTAAGAGGTTTCTAAGTGAAGTAGTCAAATCCAAAGTTTGAGAAATTTGGTTTACTATCTACTTGAAAGTAAAATGATCTCAGCAGACACATTATAACAAACTGAAATATGTAATTTTAGAACTAGAAGGGACGATGAGCATTAGAGTAATGTAATCATTAAAATTAAAACAGGAAAGATCTACTCACTTGACAACTTTTTTGGGTGGTGACGCCGTACTTGAGTTGTCGTCGCCAGCGACCGATGACGTTACTTCCCCAGCGACATCATTCTGACTGCTCGTGGCAGGCAGGTTATTGTCTATAGCATCTGCCAATTTGGTGCGTGGTGACCTAGGTGGCGAATTTGGCAGCGCTCGCTTTGGCTTGAATGGGTCAATTTCCCCACCATTAATGTCCAGTCCGTCCGGATTGCTCGTTGGCGAGCTGCAGACTTTACTCCGCGTCGCGAATGGGTTCGTGTTTTCATCGAAAGTATCGAAATCAAACTTGTATGTGCCCCTGGGTAATATTGGGGGCGAGTCTGATGTCTGCTGCTGTACAGCATTGTCATCCATTGTGACGTCAGAGGACGCTGCTGCTGTTGCTATGGCAACAGCAGGATCAGTGGGCAATGGACTCTTTTCTTTGGCGGAGGAGGCGGTTTCTTGAACTGCCTCCTCCACTTGCGGTCGGCTGGCTTTCGCTGCCTCTGCTTTCGGCTTGCCCTTCACTCCTTTGACTACTTTAGCCTTTCCAGCTGGTTTAGTTTGTGGTTTCTTCTTTTGCACAGAGTCTGGCCTTGGACTTGTGGGTGGTGTGTTGGCAACTTTGCTTTTACTGGCAAAAGGGTCAAGAGAATCATCTATGTCATCGTAGCTGAAAGTAGCTGGTTTGATTGGTCGTTCAAATGGATTAATACTGTCATCAATCTCATCATAGTTTATCTTTGCAGGTCGGATAGGGCGATCGGAGGGGCTTGGTGACCGTTCCGGTACATGGGCTTTAACTGGTTCTGGTTCTGCTTGTTCCTGTTCTGGAACTGGCTGAGATGATGTAGTTTTTGTATCCTTATCTCCTGGAACTGAGTCTTGTTTGGTTTGTATATTCTCTAGACTTTTAAGACTTGGATCGACACCATCATCAATTTCATCAAAGCGGAAACTGGCTGGCCTGATTGGTCGTTCAGACGGGCTTTGGGAGCGTAATTTCACTGGTTCTGGTTCCTCTTGTTTCACCGGCACATCACCAAGATCCTTTTTCAAGCTTGGATCAATGCTTTCATCCAGTGCATCATAGTTAAACTTAGCAGGTTTGATTGGTCGTTCAGATGGGCTAGGCGAACGTGCAGGTTCCTTAACTGGTTCTGGTTCTACACCATCATCAATTTCACCATAATTGAACTTTGCAGGTTGAATTGGTCGATCAGAGGGGCTGGGAGAGCGTTCAGGTACTTTTACTGGCTCTGTTATACCGTCATCAATTTCATCGTACTTGAACTCTGCAGGTTTGATTGGTCGGTCTGAGGGGCTGGGGGAACGTTCAGGTTCCCTTACTGGTTCTACTTGTTCCTCTACTGGCGCAGATTGTACAGCAGATTCTTGGGCTGTTTCTGATGGGTTGGTGTCTGTTGCAGACTTGAGCTGCTCAGAGCTCACATCAGATACTGTACCTCCTGAATCTTCCTTTGGACTTACTTGTGATCCTGGAACCTGTGTTTCTGCAGCCTGTGCCTCTGGAACCTGTGTTTCTGGAGTTTGTGTATCTGGAATTTCTGATACAGAAGGTTCATCAGCACCTTTTGGTTCTTCAGCCTTTTGTTGTTCTGCTAACTGATCAGCCTGTGGAGTTTCTGCTGCTTGATTGGCATCAGATTCGGGTTGGGCCTTCTCAACAGCCTCTACAGTTTTCTCTACATCTGCAATAGCTTCTCCAACTGGTTCTACATCACCCTTGGCTTCTTCTACCTTTGGCACCTCCTGCTTAATTGACTCCTCTAAAGAGTCAGGTAATGCAGCAATACAATCCTCAAACTCATCATCAGAGTCTTCAGCAGGAGACACAGATGGTTCCGAAGGTTTACTGACTTTAGGTTCTTTCTCGGGTTCAGTTTTTTCAGCACTGTCAGCACTCTCTGGTTTCTCAACACTTTGCGGTTCTGCCGTAACCTCAGGTTTGTCAGCACTGTCAAGTTTGTCAGCACTTTGTGGTTCTGCAGCAACCTCAGATTTGACAGCACTCTCCGGTTTGTCAACACTTTGTGGTTCTGCAGCAACCTCAGGTTTGTCAGCACTCTCTGGTTTGTCAACACTTTGTGGTTCTGCAGCAACCTCAGGTTTGTCAGCACTCTCTAGTTTGTCGACACTTTGTGGTTCTGCGGCAACCTCAGGTTTGTCAGCACTCTCTGGTTTGTCGACACTTTGTGGTTCTGCGGCAACCTCAGGTTTGTCAGCACTCTCCGGTTCGTCAACACTTTGTGGTTCTGCAGCAACCATAGGTTTGTCAGCACTCTCTGATTTGTCAGCACTTACTAGCTTCTCGTCAACTTCAGGTTTATCAGCAGTTTCTTTGTTTAAACTTTCAACTGCATCAACAACTTTAGATTGTGCAGCAACATCCGACTTTTCAGCAATTTCAGGTTTGTCAACAATCTCAGGTTTAACATCAACTTCAACTTTTTTAATGTTCTCTTCCTTGCTACTTTCCTCAGATGTCTTGGCACTTTCAGCTTTCTCAATAACTTCTAATTTTTCACTTTCTTTGGGTTCATCAACACTTTCTTGCTTGGCAGCACTTTCAGTTTTGTCTGCTACCCCTTCAGGTTTGGCGAGATTATCAGAGACTGGTTGAACCTCCTTCTGCTCGCTGACCTCTGGTTTAGGTTCTTCATTGGCTGATGGGGATGAAGGCTCAGCAGTAGATACGGGAGTCTCTGGTGCTGCAGTTTCTTCAGGGGCAGGGGCCGACTCCTGTTGGGCAGGCCTGAAAGTGTAATAAAATGAAATGTAAGTTGATTATGTAAAGGAAGGATTATTCATATTTGGCATTTGATCTTAGCAATTTACTAATATAACAATGCAATATATTGTTATCTTTAAAATTTAGTGCACATTCCTGCTTATTGCTTGATATACATGTGTACGTTTCAGAGCTAAGCTACACAACAACAATTTTTTTTAAAAATAAATGTACAACACTAAAGAGCATAGCCATTTCCCTTTTTCAAAACATATAATATTATGATATGTTGTAACAGATATAAATCTATTATTGTATTTCAAACTTTTGTTACATTCAACATTACCCATACGATTATGAGAATGATCTATGAATAAATCAAGCAGTGAGATATATCATACATGTTTCTAAGCCCATATCCATATTTGCTTTTTACATATGCATACCCCTCATTTTTTACTATCTAAACCACCTGGCACCTGCCCAAAATATACAGAGGTCTATGGCCACTGATATAATTAATCTCCTGAGGCTCTTGAGTTGCCTGCATGACAGCCCAGCTGCATGGCTTAGCCCACTGACCTACGGCCTAGTTCATGTTACATAAGTAATATACACTGCAGCACCCAACTAAAGGAAGATTCATAAGGCGGCCATTATATTTTTTCAAGAGTTTTTCTCTTTTTCTGTTATTATTTAACCACATTCAATAAAATGTATCTTCCATATAGATGACAATCATATAGTAGTTACTATTGAGTAAGCTTTTTAAGTTTAACAAAAAAAATCTATATTGAAAAAAAAAGAACAGTTTTTGAAACTGGAAAACAGGATGCAAGGAATGTGACCATTTACACAATAGCATGTTCGAGTTGTTTCAACTAACCCATTTTACTTCTTTAATATTAAGGTAGGAATGTCTGATTTTAAAACCAATTTCTGTATAAATATTCCTGAATTTAAAGACCCATTTCCCTACTCCCTTTATGTGTACATACACAATAGAAGGTCCGCCCTCACATGATTATCTTCCAATCTAAATAACAATTGCCAACAGAAAGTAGAAATGACTAGGGAGCGTCAACAAGACTACTGCCATTATACAACTGTGTCATGAGAAGAAATATCAGTACAAATTGGGAGAGAGCACTTGTCAGCCAGACTTATTGATAGGAGAAGCAGAGTATTCCCTATACGGATCCCATGCTGTCTCCCACAGATTATCTACGCCTCTTTCCTACTTTACGGCGACACTGGGAACTCAATACTGACATCAGTACCATCACATAGGGGAGTTTTTTGTTCTTATGCAGTTGTCCTTTTTTGGCAAAGAGTATGTACGTAGTTCCAGGTGGTTTAAGACGTATATTCTAAACTTGTTATATTATATGAAGGCACTTTTTTTAATTAACATTTTCTTAACAATAAAGCTGGTCTTATTTCGGTATTCTCCAGTTTTCTGCTAAGCACCAGCAAGTGATTACTGGTTACAATGCTGAGTAATATTGACATTGATTTACAGGCACTTCAAAGGTTTAAGGTTACGCACTCTTCCATGTAAAAACCTCCCTGCATTTACAATTGGGGAAAATAGTATCTAGCAACATCGGTTTAAGGGACAATAACTACCCTCTCGAAAAAAAATAGCAGTACACATATCACCTATATATTATATGCACAAGTAAAAATGCCGTCAAAACTATGATTTTCCAAAGGCCTGGGACTGAAAGATTTAGAAATCGACCTTTATAAGACTTTTCCACCCTATTAATTTTGAGAACTTGTCAGGCTTCATACAGCTGTTAAGAGTCAGGAGTCAGTCTGTTTACCTTGCCCTGTCTAACATCACTTGACCCCTCTCAATCAGGTCATTTATAATGGCCAAATAATACCACCACGAGTCACAATGTGGATCACTTGGGCTTTCCTTGTGTAGGTTGGCGCTCACGTATGAATTATATAAACATAAATTAAAAAGAATTGGCACCTACAGTTTACTTATGCTTATTAAAAACTAAGTAAGAGTATTGTGTGTAAATTGACCATTCAATATAATGCCTCAGTTCTATCTGCACATTATTTTTCCTATAACAGGCAGATTTGATTTGTAAACTAGTATTATATTACTTATATGTTATCAAAATTACATAAGCAAATACTAAAATATTGAAAATTATTGGATATTTGAATCCTAAATATGCACACTCAAAAACTGCGTCCGTTAGGTCAGGTCTTACCCTTTTAGATTTTCCATAGTAAAGTCCCAGGGATGACAAATCAATACATTTTAAAATGTATTTATCACACAACGTCGGAAGATAATAGATTGTCGATGGAGTATCCTCTCTTCACTCACACCTCATAGGACGATACAATTATCGCAGAACATTCTGTATAGTGTCTTTTAATCCCATGCCTTCACTTGATAAAATTCTTCAAATCCAACTATCCTCCGCTCTTATATTTCTACATGTCCCAGTCACGGTAGGATCCCAGATACTTAGTGGTAACCTCCTCTATCATTATATATCTATAAGCAGTTTAGTTTGGAAAATTAAGTCCAGGTGGTCTTAGGGCTGTGCCTATAGTGTGTTGGGATCTATTTGGCACCTTTAGCTGCCCAGAAGCTATAGAACAATCACGTTTTAAATCATATATCTTCTCTTGCTCAAATTTTCAAAATTTCCAAGTAGACTCCGCGCTTATGATTCCACATGTTTCAATCCCGATAATGTTTATGATCCCAGTTACTTGGCAGTAACATCCCATATCAATATCTATTAGCAGAGTAGTTTTGAAAATTAAGTCCAGATGGTCTTAGGGCTGTGCTTATAGTGTGTTGGCATCTAGTCTGCACTTTTAGCTGCCCAGAGGCATACCAACAGAGTGACGCTAGACCCAAACACCAGCCAAGTCACCGGAGGACTCCACGGTCAACACAACACTACTACATGAGTTCCTGAGGGCCATTCGATTAAAACAAGTGTTTCTGACCCAGTAGGTGGGAGACTGCAGTAAATCAAACTGTCTGTTTATTTTAGTTTTGTTTAAATTTTGCTATTATTATTTTTATGAATTTGTGTAACTGGTTTTACGAAACAGACATAAATCTAATGAGGAAAAGAATGATTATCAATTCATGATTATTTTAAACAAGATTATTTTAACAAGATTATTTCCAAACGATTTCCTATTATCATATATCAAACTACCGTGCTTTGTCGAGAAATCATATGGCAGAGGACATTAAAAACTTTCAATGTCATCTTTTTAATTTACTCATGGGTTATTACTTCAGTTATTAATACAAATTGTCATATACACATGGGAAAGCTAGAGCTAGCCTGAACACATAAAAAATAAAAACATGTTGTAAGTGTACAACCCCGTGAAATAAAATTTCCTACAACCGTGGGAAATTACTAACAATTGCCTATCTATAGACAATAAACAATGTTTTCTATTTCAGAGGACTAAAACTCGGCCCCATGCTTGGCGTCATGACCCGAGCCGAGCCTGTCATGCCCTGGAGGCACTGCAG
This sequence comes from Lepidonotus clava, assembly GCA_936440205.1. NCBI lineage: Eukaryota > Metazoa > Annelida > Polychaeta > Phyllodocida > Polynoidae > Lepidonotus > Lepidonotus clava. Next base: position 32,768,052 of record OW387145.1, on the reverse strand, counting down.
CTTGACCCTGGAGGCACTGCTTGACCCTGGAGGCGCTGACCGCTCAAAGTCCTAAAAAGTCAGGCCTAAAGCAATCTGCCGCCTCGACAAACTCACTTACGGACTACCTTTTGTGGCGTGGAGTGGGATCTCGTTGCAGATTGGGCCTACAGGTGATCCGTACTTATTACACCTGAAGTATACCTTAAGTCCAGGTGTACCTTACTCACCTAGCCACTTAACCTAATGTCCTTACCTATTATAAGTTATAAGGTAATGTTGGGACAGCGGGGAAAACAAACCGAGTCACAGTTCGGATAATTTGCATTCAACTATATTTCGTTTCAAACTACATGACAACATTTGAATAATTTTGTGGATGATATTTTCACATGTTAGTTGTATAGGAAATACTCAATTAATTTGCAACCAAAATCGCTTCCCAAGCATTGCCAAGCATTGACATCCAATATCGGTACAACCGATGTGCGTATGTTGCATACATCTCATCAGTGTATGATTATTTAAAGTATATTTTTCTTTTCGTTTTTTATCACTGGCATATCATCCACATGAACTTCTAAACGAGGGCATTGTGCCATTGTAACACACAGATGAGAGCCAACCTACAAATTTGCCAAAAACACTGGGACGATTATGGTAAAGTGATGTGTATGGTATATTGGTTCACAAAGGGTTAACCCCCTCTACCTCGTCGTGACACGAGAAGTATACATTATGAACACAGGGATCAGGGAGTCATATAGTTTAATGGGTGTAGGGTTAATATCCCATGGAGCCACTGACGTGAGTGTCTGGCTCTGACGGAGGTTCCCTACCAAACAGATAGGGTAGGTTTTACATAGAGGGGGTGGTTACATCCATTAGTGTAGTCTATTGTAGAGCTTGTGTACTTACGATACCTGTTTGGTCGAACACGGATTTTATACCTTAAGCAAAATGTTTCAGCAAGTTTGGTTTCCACATTGTTTTATAACATAATGGTTAAGTTGCTAACACATAACAGAAAAGTAAATGCTTACTTGATACTTTCACTAAATTATGACACCTACATATTTTCCCCTATGTTCTTTAGGAGTAGTTCCGAATAAATCGTTAGTATGATTTTGTTCAATCACTTAAAAAGAAAACAATTTTTCAACCTTACTTAAGACTTACACTGAAAACAATGATAATCCATATTCTTTAAGATGGCGCATTATATTATTCTGACAAACATAAGAAGGCGCTTACATTTGCTAAACAATGTGCAACTAATGCATTCCCTTGTCATCTGGCCTCGACATTATCATTCAGATAAATTGCATTAATACTCTTTGGACACTAAGTAAAATTGCAAATGATGTTTACCAGAAGATATAAATGTACATTATCCAAGTACGCTTATGGTAGCTTTCAGAACTCCCAGACCTGCCTGTCTAAGGTATCACGTTCAGGCATTAAATAAAAGGTCATACACAGCATGCCAGCCCTCCCATAGTGTTATGACATTTCTCTCTATCCTCTCTTCCTCTATTGTCCCGCCGTGCTCCTAAAAGTCCCCACTGAATCCATTGGGAAATCTTTTCACGGTTATAAAAACAGGCTATTGTCTCATGCACAAAGCAGACCTATGAAATATTCAGTGGCTGCACACATTTCAACACTCTTTAGGTGGTGATTTACGAATGATCTGGGATTTCAGAGAAGTACGGTATGAAGTGTTATGGTTTGTCCCTTGACCATTCTTCATCTTTCAGTTGCATCCCGGAGTTGCATGTAGACTTGTAGTGTAAGTTTAAAATGTATTTTACTGTCAATTCTTGGTAGGGGCTTTTTGTTTAAAATTTCCGAGCACTGATTTATTGATGAATATGGAAACATATATAATATATATGGACAAAGTGAACTTTGAGTCCTTTCATAGCATCAGAAATTCCCCAATAAGTATGAAGATCGTCTTTAATCATTCAACTTAAATTTCCTTCACTGTCCATGATTAGGATTTTTCATGCGCACAAAGGGTGCAAAGACATTAGGCCGGTTGCACAAACTGAAACTTGTGCAACCGGCCAAAAGTTTCTGCATTCTCCTTTGAATAAATCATCTAATATTCCTCTCCTTTGGAAGCACAGTATAACGAAACTGTTCATCCGACACATAATACTTGTCCCTCTGTTGCAAGGTGTACAATACATTTTGTACACTGTACATATAAAATACGTACATATACTTGTTTTCTTGTTCTAAATAGTTCAGAATTACACAGATACAGACCCACATTTCACTTGATACGCACATCCCTTTGCTCCAAATATCCAAATTCTAAAATGAATATAGTTTTTTTTTAAATTAAAAAAAAAGAAGATATTAACGTTTCCCAGCTGTACTGCATCAGTGTAACCGGGCTAAAAACCGGTCACATGTCGACTCAGACGCCCGCACACCAGCTGGGGCCCTCCCCGCCCCTAGCTACCCCGCCCCTACCCCACCCAACGTGACGCAGCCGGTGCCACTCCCCGAGGGATCCACCCTAAACCCTCCCCGAGCCTTTCCATTTCCAACCTCGGGCAGCTAGCCCGGACAGCCCCTCCTGTTCACACCCACCCAAACCCAGGCCCGATTCAGATTGGGTCCAACAGGGTTTAAATGAAGGTTGACTCACGTCTACAGCAAAGGTTGAAGTAAGTGTGGGTCTTAGTTCGAAGGAAAGTCAGGGGCCTTTCAATAATTTTTATTTAATACAGCACGCATATATGCACTTTTCAAAATCAAAGCAGACCCTCTTCTCCCACCCTCTTTGACTCGAGTTTGTACCGAATTTGTACAGAAACGTGCGCATATTTAAATATATTTCTTAAAATTCAGATTCCCCCAACCCCCTTTAGTACGTACCTGCAAAGAAGAAAATACACTGGTAGAGAGTATGAGTCACTTCAGGGCGCGAAAGGAATTATTGAAGTGCTCGCATATATGACATGAATATCAAAGGGGTCTTCAGGTAGGATTCAAACCCCTAGACTAGTTTTTGCAAAAGCTGAAGGGAGAAGAGTCCACCTACCAGAATAGACTTGGACAAATACATAAATCCCGGACATAAATATACCACAAACAGGGGAAAAAGAACGTAATTCATCTTAACTTAAAGACAAATACGCGGGACTATTTATGAAAAATACAAAGACAAAATGTGCCACAAAAATATAATGATATTTTTCGTTTCACCGCCGCTGGTGACCGGTCGGTGGGCTGCTCAAGCCCTGCCTAATCCCTACGGACTTCGCTGGTCCCCATCGGATCTTTCTGTCAAATATCAGACACCCTGCTGGTACACTGATACTGCCGGGGATCAGCGGATGGGGCGCCGCGGGACCAGCAGTGACCTTCAGATCCTTGACCCCAGTTGACCTTGACAAAAGCCCTGAGGATAGGAAGCCAGCTATAAACTAAAATGACGTCATTTGGGTAAAATAAATACCCTCAGGACTCTTTAATCATCCGTAACAAAGGAATGATCGACCCGGATGATTATTGGGGTTATTATTTAATTAAAACTTTTTTTTTCTGACAGAGGATGTCGGTCATGATCTAAGCTAATTGAGCTAATACAAATTCTATTACCAATTATCTAGCATCTCTTCTTTTTTCTGGAAAAAGCACTTGTTGTAATGAACAGTTGAGCTGCATTCATCATCATTTTTTAAAGGAAATTTATGTAGATCTAATTCGTCGCTCTAACGATGATAAAGTTATTATAGGGGTTCCTTCTGCATGCATGCAAAGGGGAAATGACTATTAGAAGATTACAGAGTCTGTAAAATTACACTGAAAACGAATAACTGCGACATATTTTCAATGGAGGGATCGTTAACAGTATATCAACTGTCCGAAGATTGCCCTGTGTTATTTCTTTTAATCAATTATGCTTTTTTCAATGTTATAGTCGCAGACTTTTGTTGACCCTAAAACATCCGATCGCCCATATTCGGATCATCAAATTATTATCTATCAAAACGGTTTTTATCACTTTCTACAACATCCCCCTTTCCTACTCCCACATAGAATCTGAACCCAACCAATCGATACAGCCTACCCTGCGGAGAATCTTCCTACGAGGAAGATGATCTCATTTTACCCCATGTTAACACAGATTAATGTTTGTCTGCCCGGCCAGGGGTGAGAGATTAGTGGGTGGGGGTGTTAGAGTACTTAGCTGATTGATCCTTTAGCACTTCAACACACTATAAGCTCCCCCCCCCCCACCTCTTTCCTCACCCGACTCCATTCTAACCCCCCTTCCGAATCCTCTTCGGCAGCTGTTAGGCCACCCTTAGGAAAATATTGCCTCCGAGGTAGAGGCCGGCCGGAAATACGGCCACTTGGGCGAGCGGAATTTTTTTCTTTTTCAAATTCTGTTTGGGTGGTTAGAAACAAAAAATTATTGTGAATTGAAAAAAAAAAGAAATATTCAGTCAGTTGGTCTATCAAACACAACATTTTCTTTAAGAGTGGGCGCAGACAAATCTACAACCATAGGTTTTTAAAAAGGAAATCTGAAGAAATGTTATTTTCAAATGTGACTCCCTGTTTTTCCCCTGAACTTTCCTTGTCATGTGGTTAATATCGCAACATAATTCTGTACAAGTTGCTCCAATCTAAGGGTTTTCCCTGTACAGTGCTCACCCAGGTCAAAGGCAAAAATAGACTGTCGAAAAATTTAATGCAACCCAGCTGAGGCTGACTCAGGTTGTATAGTGCAGCTTGGGCAACGCACGCCCAAAACTGCATTTTCACGACAATTTCTGACATTTTATGGCCAACCCAGCAGACTATAACACAGCCATACAGGCCAGGGTTAACTTGGCTTCAATATTATTGGATCTTTATGGGACAAGATTTTCGCTCGCGTGACTAACGCTCTTATGTTATTATTCCAAGCAAAACGTCCAAAATGAGAACCACTCAAGGGACAAAACAGAAAATTATCGTCACATGGCTGGGCAGTTTAGAAGACATTTAACCTCATAATTGTGTGTCAAAGTGGAAATATGGAATACGTATGTGACTCAGGTACAATTAACATTTCGGTCAGTGACCATATGGCAGTATATGTAATAAAAAAGAAGGAGCGGGAAACTCATTCGTGCACCCAAATTGAGGGACGTAGTTTTAAGAATTATGACAAATATTGTTTTCAAAGAGATGTGCAGGAAAATATGGGCTGGAAGGTCTACTGGGATGAAGAGAATGACGTTGAAAGATTATGGGATATTTTATATAAGATTATTTTGGAAACAGCAGACAAGCATTGCCCAAAAATTAAGATCAAGGTAAGGGACAACTGTCCATCTTGGTATAATGGGGAAGTATTAAATGAACTACACCAAAAAGGGGAACTTTATAAAAGGGCAAAAAAGGATGATACTAAGGAGAGTTGGGATGCTTTCAAAAATAAAAAGAATGAAGTAAAAGCATTGTTGTATCAACGTAAGAGGGAAGCAATCCAAGAGAAATTGGATGAGTTAGAAAAGGATCCGAGGAAGTTTTGGAGATTTGTGAATACCTTTTCTGGACTGGGGAAGAAAAAATCAAATAAAAGTTTTAACTCCATAATAGATGAAACTGGTACAGAATTAAGAGAAGGGGCTGCAGCAGAGTATCTGAATAATTTCTATGTCAATGCCGGTCCAAATTTAGCACAGAACATGAATGATGCATGGAATGTTAAAGATCATTGGAAACTGGATCATGACTGTATTTTCCATTTTGAATGGGTCTCTGAAGAGAGAGTAAAAGCAGTTGTAAAAGAGATTAGTATCACCAAATCCAGTGCAGTAGACGGATTGAATTCACGAATTCTAAAGGATGCGATGGAATGTTTAACAATCGAATTGACCCATCTATATAATAAATGCCTTGAAACAGGGAAATTTCCAAAGGGGTGGGGAATAGGCTGGGTTACACCAATTCCCAAAACCACTAAGGATAGTAAAAACCCTAAAGACTGGCGTCCTATAAGTCAAATTGCACTACCTAGTAAATTGTTAGAAAAAATCATACATCAGCAAATCACCACATATCTCTATGAAAACAATATTTTGAACCCAAAACAATACGGGTTTCGACAAGGTATGAGTACCTCAATCGCTGTTTTTGATGTATTAAAATCACTGTATGATAAGTGGAATAATCACAACATATCGTGTTGCACATTTATAGATTTTACTCGCGCGTTCGAGACTATTGACCATAGGATAATTATGCAGAAGTTTAAATGCTATGGTTTTGATGAAACTGTATTGTCATTTTTTGGAAATTATCTAGAACATAGAGGGCAGAAGACAATTGTTAATGGGCATGCATCAAAGGTGGAATCTTTAACATACGGAGCTGCTCAGGGTTCGATCCTGGGACCCTTAATTTTTATCCTTTATATCAATGATATGTTTCAAGAAGTAAGGAATAATGAGGAGATGTATGTATATGCTGACGACACACTTCTTCTCACTACTGGGGAATCAACTTTTGAGGCACAGTTAAAAATGCAGCTGCTACTTGATAAAATTTTTAATTGGTGTTTTGCAAATAAGTTATCTATTAATAATTCAAAAACTAAATATATGTTAATTGGTTCTAAGGATCGAAAAGATGGTGTGGATATGCAAATTGACACGACTGTAATACAACAGGTACATAGTTATGAATATCTTGGTATGAAATTAAATGATAAATTGGACATGAATCAACATGTTGATGCAATGTATAAACAAGCTAATTCAAAATTAGGTATCTTATGTAAAATTAGGAGATATATTGATGAAAGAACCGCTGGAAAGATTTACAAGGTTATGATACGACCTCACTTAGAATACATTGACTTTGTTGTAGAGTCAGCAGATATGTATTTAATAGAGAAGGTTCAGAAATTAGAAGAAAGGGCTATCAGACGAATTGAATATTGTTTTGACTTGTCGGCACGGAATGATATTGGAATATTACGTAAAAAGTATAACATTGAATCAATTAAGATTCGGAGAAAAAGGTCTTTATTGAAACATATACATAGATACTGTCAGCAAACTGAACATTTGGATAACTATCGACCAAGTATAAACTTAAGAAGTAACAACAAGGTCAAATTAAAACGAAAATTTACGGTACAATCAAAAGTACAAAAATCCCCCTATTATAGAGGGATTTGTTTATGGGATGATCTTGATGAAAGCCTACAAAAGGAAACTGATATTGTCAAGTTTACGCAAAAGGTAAAGGAATTATTCTAATTTGAAACATGTTGGTATGGACTAATGTGAATTGGTGTGAATTCTAAAATAGAAGTTGATGTACAGCCTTATTTAGATTGCTCAAATGATATTAATGTATATAACTAAATTGTGTTGATAAGACATGTGAAATGTAGCTGATATGAATATTGATTTTGGTGGTGTAAACGCTGAAAGGAAGAACTTGTGTAAACAGGATTTTGGCTAAATAAAAAAAAAAAAAAAAAAAAAAAAAAAAAGTTTGATTCATGGCCTTACTTGTTGATTATGCCGAATTTAACTATTATGTACGGCGTAAAGCCTGAGCTCATGTGTCCAACGCTCATAATGCATTTTTTCTTTAATAGGTTATTGAAGTATGGAGGGAAATAAAAATAAAATGTTGATTATTGTTTTGAACCAAAAAATCACTAACACGTTGGCAAGGTATAATAACTTCTGTATCAATTTTAAGTATATTATACTCTTGATGGAGGGCAACTTGAAGTTGAACTATTGGAGCATGCAATCTGATATGGGCACGACTTACACTGTTACATAGCCTGCGATAGCTTGCATATGATCTCCAAGTACCAGTTATCACAGATACGCATTTTCTGGAGACTGTTATCTCTGAGTCATAAATGAAGCACATCACTATTAAATATAGAAATGTGTCAGTGATACCTGCGGTAAGTCTGCGAACGGCTTACATCGAGAAATATCTGAATTAACATAATTGTTAAACTTTGATGACAAGTGTATTTCGACCATGGCTAACCTCAAAGTTTAATTTTAGATTTCCTTTGAAATTTGAAATAATCGATAAAAACAGAAACGAACGGTTTTTTCCCTTAGCCCCTATACAGTTGGCTTCATGAGTCATTTCTTTATTCTTACATAAAGGAAATTGATAGAAATCTTCATCATTTTCAGACAAGTCGACCCCCATTTTATCATAGGCCATCAGTTGTAATTTTCAAAGATTCCCTGTCTCCTAAGAGTCCTTGTATTTTCTCACAAAAGTTCCTCATAAACAGCACACCAACAGTTATTCTCGGAGTATTCAACTAGTCTACAGGCATAGTTTGGTGTTGTTAGACCCAGGCATACAAGCACCAATGAGAGCTAGAGACAAGTGGGACCCGGCACACAACCACATACCTCTCTCCCTCCCCCATACATCCTAGAATACTTTAGGCCAAAAAAGAGAAATTGTTTTGTTCAGGTAACCCTACCTACCCTAATTTTTTTGGCCCTACCCTAACTTTTTTTTATGGGAAATTTGTAATTATTTTTTCAAAATACAAAAGAATTGACCTAAAAATGCATGGAAAACCGTAAAACAACATATAGATGCTCAGGGCATCATTTTAGATGCTGAAAATATTTTTAGGGGATATTTGGAATATTTTTTATTTTCAACACTGGCCGGGTCTCTTTGGTCAGTAAAAAAAAGCAAAAAAATAAAAAGATTTCGACCTACCTGGCCTATTTTTTTCGACCTATGTTACCTGAACACAACTATTTGCTTTTTTTTTTTTTTTTTTTTGCCTTACTGACATCCCCTGCCCTGGATATTTGATAAATAATTGGCGGAGAATCATCGGCAGTAGATCAGTAGGTATTGGTCTTTGATTTGATTTATCAGACCTTCCCTAGGACTAGAAACGTATGATTTTTGCTAAAGACATTGATTACGGAGCTGGATATGAAAACTGCTAAATCAGCACTAAACGTATCCCAGAGCTCATCCATGTTTATGTACAAACATCCGTTTTCTCTCCGAGTTACTTGAGTTTGTATTATCCTGTTTCCACCATCTGATTATTCTTCCCTTTCAATCAGCTGTAGTACTCGTAAAAAGAATACCGGTAGTATTTTCTTTTTTCAACATCGTTGAAACGACAACGCTACATAGCTCCAGCACTGAATGCACTAAATACCATACACACTATTCAGTGAACCTACCCTCTTATGATAATTTTCATACTGTTATAAAAGGAATATTGGAATATCTCGTGATAATACATTTATGATCTTTCAATGAATTTTGTAACATTATAAAAGAAATTATTCATGTATTTGGCTGCTAAGTTAACCGATTCAGCCCTTCACGTTTCCCTAAGGCATAACAATAAAAGATGGGGTCTTTTCTCGAATTATGAAATTAAATATTCATAACGGACAGATGCCCCTATCAATTACTAATAGGGTTTATCATGAACATGTCACTTACTCTTTTGGCTGGTCCTCTTCACCAACAACCCCTTCACGGCTTGCCTCGGCTGCCGGCTCAACTGCTGCAGTCTGGAAATATAAACAAAACGGTAATACAGTTGGACAGCCACATGAACTGCACATCCACTCCATATTTTACAATAAAGCTTCGTCCTACTATTATGAATAGAGTTGTTTTGGGAATTTATAAAAAAAAAAAACGTGTAAGTTTGGACATAGTATGGCTCTATCATACAGCAATATGACCTCGTATGGATGCATAGGTTTGATGTTTCTATGCCTATTGATGTGAACTTCTAATTAATTTTAATTAAATTCTCGGCGGCCTTGCAGCCTCCGGGTGTAGGATGTCATGAATGGTTAGATCGTGTATCTGTGTATCAATAGTGAAGCATGCAAGTAACAGCAATCAGCCCCTGGCAATGAATAAGTACTGGCAATACTTAAATAAGTGGATGTGATATATAAGAGGAATTGAATAATCATAATGTTCATTAACCTCGCGCAATTAGATCACCTTCAATGGTGTCAGATTATATAATTATTCGTATATCCTTGTAATATATTCTTTTTTTTGCCGGAGCACAAAATTTACTCTCTTTTTAGAATATTCACTTATTGTGTTTTTATTTTGATTTAAAAAAACGATTATTCATATTCTGTTCATATTTAGATATCTAATAACGTTACGGATATCAGATATCCTAGTTAATCAAATTCAATGTATCATCTTTACTGTAATCCATTGCATTATCCTCGTTCTATTAACCCAGTGTACATGCCCTATATTTACGTGTAGTATATCTTATAATTATTAACATTCAAAAACGTGGGAATCGTTTAAGAATCCGTCTGACTCTGTAATAAGCCACTGTTTATCGCTACCCAGCTATGCTATTAGAACAAAAAACAAGTATCATAATATAGTTGCGCCTCCATCAATTATCCACTCTATTTATGAGCTAAGCACTAATGAGAAAATTGAAAAGAAAAAGATAAGGTGTCTGCATTATAGACGGTGTTCCCGGCACTAGACCTGAACGATAATACAACTTGTTTTCGGCAAAACATAATATACGAAAGGCAGTACTTATGCATGTGGTGCAAACATACCACTTATGCCAGATAGATATACAAGTACATTGGATGAATATAAAACAGCCTATTTTCTGACGTTCAATTGTATCTCAGAAACGTTTGGCTTACTAGTAGTACGATATGCAATAGTATATAACCGTTTCTTGTTTATTGATTTATCCATATCATTCAAGTGTACCTGGTGCAATGCGGAAATTTTGCTCTAATAGAGCACATTATTTTGTCTCTTTTCCAAGTCACTGTCTTTATCCAAGATGATCTTCCATTGGTTCTATCTTGATATTGCAATATGAAATGTACACCAACCTGACCGATTTCATGTACACTACTGTATTGTCATTTTCTCTTGACCTCCTAGTTTGAGAAGTGTGGTATATATACTATCTGTATGCACATACAAATAGTGTGTTATAATGCACTTCTTATCTTGCACTATCATAATATGACCACCATAGCGTTGGCCATGGACTGAGACCTTTCCTTGTACAGATTAACAATATCAGCTGGCTCATACAATAAAAGATTATTTCGTTTACATTTAATTTCATAATCTCTATAGTAAAAATATAGGCCCTGCATTATATAACAGTATTATAATTATACTTAACATTAAGCCATAATAATACTTTTGAGTTATAGAAACATGTTACAAAATGCAATGTAAAAAACATAGATTTTAAGATTATATGATTTTAAAACTTCCCAATCATCCCTAGGCCTTTGCCTCGAACCTGTAGGTTTAGGAATTTTGTCATTTCTTTAAAAAATTAGGCCTATACAAGACAACCATATTAGCATTTTACTTTTACAATGTTCATTATGTTGATTATGACGCACATAATCCTTTAGTTGCAATAACGTCAGATATTCATACCTGAAGAATTTAAAAGAAAAAAACTGCAGTTTAGTCATATCTTTGTTCAGGCCAAGCATCTATACAAGAGCATTCGGTGGGGCTATGGAGGGGTTGTGAGGTCCCTTCTATAATATTATACAGATACATATGTAGGCCAATAGGCCTTTATGTATGTGTATTACGTTTTCTACCCCATTGATGTAACGGTGAACGATCAATGCTAGGCGTGTTGTGTGTTGTGTCAGGCGGCCAAACCCATCCCTTGGGAATATGATAGGCGGCACCTACTGACATAGACAGACAGCAGATGTTCATGTACACACAAGCAACCCATTATATTACAGCCCATCATCATACACACACATTAGGCCTACATTAACAACAATCCAACCCATTTCCATACATAGGCTATAGGTATGATATTGCCCTTAATGGGGATACAACTAGGCATTGAATTCACCCTACCACAGATAGATGATTTACAGTATTTTAAGCACCTGCAGGCTAATTTTGACTAATTTTATCGACAAAATCCCTATAGAAACTATAGAAAATATACAAATATTTGTCATATATTCAGTTATGATGAGCAATTTCTCAAATAACTTAGAAAATATGAAATGTACATGGATACTGTACACATTTGAAAAATAATAGTGGCTAATTTTTCAACAAGTTTAACTACAAATAATGATAAGATTCATGAAAATTACTATGCATTGCTAAATCCTTGAGTCTTGTCGACATATTTCCCAGCATATGCATCCTGATCTAGGCTAACCTGCAGGTACAATTTAAGAAATTGGCTATCCGTGGTTGGGAGAATTAGGCACAATGCCAATGTGATCTCTTCTAGATCTATATCTATACAGGTCTACACCCTGTAGCATCAAAAATGTCCATGTCCGGATATTTCAGAATATCGTCAGTAATCTGGTATGTAAGGAATACTAACTAGGATGTCCATATGACCGTAAGAGGAGATATTGGCTATAGAATAGACCTAGGTTTATATTTAGACTTACAGCCTAGGCCTAACCAGAGGACCAAATTAAATGGGCCTATCTAAGACTATTGGTTGCCGTAAATAATAGGCCTCATCTTTTAAAGAATCATGAGATTGGGAAAGAAATGAAGCATATTTTGATATCTGAGGACAATGTGTCGCTCTGGGCTTATCTGCACTGTCAACTACAAATCAATTAAGGAGTTAGGATATTGGTCTATCACTTATCACTTTCTCCCATAATCATTGAGTCCTAGGCCTCTAGGGCTAGATTGAACAGTCTGTTTCTAAAACCATGGACTGTTTCTAAAACCATGGACTGTTTCTAAAACCATGTTTCTAAAACCATTTATATAGGCCTATCGTCTAATTACTATAGGCATATATCCCAAAGTTTGCCTACACCTCATACTTATCACTAGTTATAATTTCAAGAAAAATACCTCTGAATTTGTCAGGGCGGCATTGCTTATTTGACATGGGACATGTGGCTAAGAGACATGACATGGGATAGATACTATCATACTATTCATACTACATAGGCCTAATTAGGTCTAGTATAAGGCTAGGGTTATGAAAGTAAAATGCATCTAGCCTAGATGTGGGGCCAAATGCAGGCCTATATCCTCATTGACAGACTATAAGACTTTACTATAGGCTTAAACCTAACCTGTAAATTCATCATGCTCACTTCCCTTCTTTTCCCCCTTTTGTATTGAGATGAAAGAACCCCAGGTGCCCTGCCAGATTATCTAATCCATCCTCCCATTGTACTAAAGCTATACAAAAGGACTACAAATAGTCACTTTGAATAGCAACACCCACAGTTAGGCCTATGTCTTCCACAGGAAATTCTCAACAACAACCCCACATGTGTTAGATATGTCCTCCCCAACCCACACATACAACATACACGTAGCATCCAAAACCTACCCCAACCACCCCCAGAAAACCCCCTGTTAATTCCAAAACCACAGCCCTAATCAACCAAAAACACACACCATTCAAAAGATGAATGTCTCAAGGACCAACTTGGACCAAAATACTAGCATTTAGAGCCGAGAATTGGCAGAATTCCACACGAAAATCAGCTGTGTTTACAAATTTTCCCAGCCCCGACCGTCCTCCTCCTCGCCTTGGAGTATGACAGCTGAACATGGGGCTGAACCAGGGCGATTTTGCACTGACCTCGTTCGCTTTCTGCCTTGTTTTCAGACGTTTCCTTCACTTCAGACACGTAAATTTCCACTAGAATTCGTCAATAGATCCATAGGCACGTTATCCATTGACTGTGGCCATCGTAAGCTATCGGGGATTGACGGAGGAGAGCAGGAAATAGACTGGGAACTCATGCTCTAGGCACTCCCCCGACCGACTGATGACATCACACCCTCCGAAACAGGTCAGCCCGAGCACGGGCAGGCTAGACTTGCCCAAGGTCTCAGCGGGATATTTTTTAATTTTACTGTGACTCATTCACCATGCACTTTCTTCCGCTATGTGCGTGATATTGAGTTTATTATTTCACTGTACGATGGTTTGGTGGCTATAATGAACTATTACAGATATTGCAATTGTGAATCTGTAGGAGGAGCAAAATAAAAAAAAATGATTGGGGACTAGTCCTAAACTATAGGCTAAAACCGTAGTGTAAATTAGGCAATTTTTTCTTTTAGCTATGTTTATATCTTATATATGTCTATGGTGAGAGTGATATATATATATATATTTGCCCTAAATCCTATAAGCATAATTATGGCAAACTATACTATTCTATGGCCCTAGATCTAGTTCACCGAGGCCTGGGACCGAGGCCCAGTCAATCCATTGTTGGTGTGTGGACGCCGCCTGGTTTATTATTAGGCTATAAATCTGCATGTCTATATAAAATAAACGGAAGGCACTAGGCCTACTTTAAAAAAAAACACCTTAAAAAGAGAGTTGAATATGAATAGGTACACACAAAAGTTGTAGACAATTGGGCCAATAACCTAATCGACAAAGAAATAATAGAGCAATGAGACTTGTTTCAAGTCTCCTATTGGCGGGGTGTTCCACTGCAAAGTCCATTAATATTATTAGCTGTACAATGACTATAGCCTAAGGCTCAAGGGTAGCAGGGCTTAGGGTCAGTTTAGTGTGAGATATATACCATGACGGGACAATATAGGAAATTGTGTACTTGTTTGTAGCAGTGAATGAGTAATTTAGACCCGCCCACTGTGAACAACAAAAAATAAATAAGGGGCAACGGCCACGACTATGCTATGCATTGAGAGTATGGTATTAAAGGCCTCCCACTTGTGGCTACTTATTTGTCATGGGTTTGATTCACTATTTCTATGTAGGCCTATCTTATCTTCCCCATAAGAAATGCAGGTCTTTTACCCGTAGCATGATGCATTTTTTCCATGTAAAGATTATTTATTATTATCATTCTGAAACCAAGCTAACCAGATGGGACTATCCTAACTGAACCCACATCTGGATTGAATGTAGATTGTCATTGCTATCAACAGTTGACATCTTCCTAAAATGTTCCTAGAATGTCCCCTGATACACTCACCGCCCGCTCAAAATACCTAGATCTAGGTTGTGAGAAATCAGCTTATAGGCCTATTTTCTATTTTAGGTCGCTATCCAGCAATAAGTTATATTCAACCGACAAAAGATCTCAAATATAAATTCTATGCACTGGTATTGTAAGTAGGCTAATTGAACAATGATAAAAAAGAAGAAAACATGATAAGCGAAAACAAATTGCATGATTATAATTCTTCAAATAAAATTACAAATGCATCCAATGCATCCAATGATTTGAATGCTTGATATATTGATTCAGTAAGCTCTTTCCTTTTAATTGACCACTTAGCTATTTAGTTTATATATACATCTTGCTAATTATGCAACTACATACTTGTCATTCAACTATCGAAAATTGGGTGCATCTGCATCTGCCACTGCACCGTATCTGCCACTGTTCTTTCCAGAGATCAGACGCCCCCCCCCCTATTTTGGGCCAAATTTGATGTTTTTTTATGTAAATTTTAAGCGCCTTGAGGGCCTGGCCAAAAGTTTTGCTATAGAACGCCTCCCCTTTTTAAAAATCCTGGATCCACCCCTGGAGGTACATATAATTCTAGACGTAAAGATATTTCTGAAAATCCTTTAAAAAAAATTGGTCTATTGCCGACAGCAGAGACCTATTTAATTTGATCTCTCTGGGTACCAACCGTGCAATGAACACGATCCTGCACACACCGATGTTGACGGGAGCTCTAGGCCTGTTGCTCATTACACCATATGTACATGCACTGGAGGCACTCAGAGTGGGAGTCAGCCAGCACGGGTCCGAATAAACGGGCGGAAGCATGCAAGACACTGGAGGAACCATAACCCTTCTGCACTGGAGAAACCATAACCCTGCTGGACTGGAGGAACCATAACCCTGCTGCACTGGAGGAAGGTTCCATAACCCTGTTGCACTGGAGGAACCATTACCCTGCTGCACTGGAGGAACCATTACCCTGCCGCACTGGAGGAACCATAATTCTGCTGCACTGGAGGAACCATATAACCCTGCTGCACTGGAGGAATTATATTATATAACCCTGCTGCACTGGAGACACAATAATCCTGCTGCACTGGAGGAACCATAACCCTGCTGCACTTGAGGAACCATAACCCTGCTGCACTGGAGGAACCATTACCCTGCTGCACTGGAGGAACCATATAACCCTGCTGCACTGGAGGAATTATATTATATAACCCTGCTGCACTGGAGACACAATAATCCTGCTGCACTGGAGGAACCATTTCCCTGCTGCACTGGAGGAACCATAACCCTGCTGCACTGGAGGAGCCATAACCCTGCTGCACTGGACGAAACATATCCCTTCCACATTGTAGGATCCAAAACCCTGCTGCACTGGAGCAGCTTCATGTGACCTACTGCGTGCTAATTTCTGGCAGGCACCACCAGCTAATAGTGATTGTATTGTTTTAGGTCGGGAACCAGCCAAAACTACGGAGGGATGGCGACTGCAGGCTACGTGCATGCATGGGCTCTACTGGGAGGGTTTGTGGAAGCCGACTTCTAGGAACATAGACTTGCACCCACCGCATTGTGATAGATATAGCAGTATATCTCCCGGGAAGGAACGTTGATTTGAAAAGCTAAACGCCCTTAACTGCTTAACATTCGAACTAAATTATGGTTACTAAACCAGTTAGCTGGTCCACAATGCGGAAAATACCGCAAAAAAGTCAAGCCATTACAGAAAATAACTAGTGCATTAAACTCAATAAGTACTTAATGAAAATGTAGATATATTCAAACTACTACCCCTTTAGAACACATAAGCAGTCAGATAGAACGTTAACATGGTTTCTATTCACCCGCGGGGCCTGATATAGCTTTTGAAAGAGATAAGGTGCCTTCCCGATTTGCCCCTCTTTTGGGGGACTCGAGCATGTCGAACAATTTCTTGGTTACTCCAATACTGCACGTGTGCACAGGTGACACGACTGACATGGAACCAAGACCTTTTCCTAAAAACACCCCAATGTGGAGATCATTGGTGGAGTACCACCGATGATGCACGATGCGACAAAACGCCAACAAATTTTCTTCTTAAGCAATTTCCATACACTTAGAAACAATATTCGGGTCAAAATCAAAATCGAAATTGTTTTAAAAACAATTCATTCATATTTTGTAATAAATTACATGGTTAATAAAAACAAACTATATTTTTCAAACCGATTTCGAAAATCGGTTCAAAATCGCCCCAAAAATCGCGTCGTAGATCCCCGTCTTTAGGAACTGAATCCAGGTGCAGCGCAGATTGTGCATGAATCACCCCGTCCCTGACCCGCCATCCGTTGGATCTCTGCCAGCCAAGGGGCGAATGCACTAGGTGACTCTGTTGACATTGTTTTTGTCTTGTCTCCGTTAATAGCTATTATCTATTAATAGTACTCATAAAATAAAAGCCATAAAATTAGGCAAACACTTAACCTGTTAACAACTTGAACAAGTTTGTATAGGTCAATGTGAACAGGTGAATGGGATCATCATTTATAATTAACACTGCCTATCTTTCTCGACACATGATGAGACAATAATTATGAAAATGTGTTGAATGACACCAACACTATTAATTACTCACTGAGCTAAGATCACCAGGCTAAGATCAATATTGTAATGCTACATAAGATTCATAAGTATGGACGGTAATTGCTGTAAGGGGTGCGGACATCCATTCTTCAAAATTTCATTCATTGCATAATTATATATTGAATAGATAACATAATAATATCAGGTCATGTACAGCTATGCAACAGAAACACCCGCACCTTTACCATATTAATTAAGTTCATGTTCAAGAAAATGAATAATGCCATAGAACTATGTAATAATGACAAAATATTCTGAAAAGTATGGGTCTACAATCATGCAGTGCAGGGTACTTACACACATACATAAAATATTGTATTCAGCCTTATGTTTTACTTATACTAAGGGAAGTATGAGCTATTCATATAAATAGACATTTTGGTAAAATTGCATTCTAGAAAAAAGATAATGAAATCAATATCTTTATTTTGGGAATAACTACGTTATAGACTACAGGAGTATACTACTGGTGGCGCCATCTGGCATTAAACTGGAGAACCATGAATGCAGTGATAGTAATAAAGGTCTATGCTATGCAATGGTTACTTTAGAATAATAACAAAGGTATGGAAACTCGTTCTATACACCCTTCTTATGACCCTGCGCAGAGGGGACCTACTGACCACCAGATCAAGGTGGCAGGAGCCCACCACTCTGCAGTCACTGCACTGCATATAGACTAACAGTGGGAGCATTTAGAACTTTTTCTCAAAATCTCATCAATACTTTCTAAGGAAAGCAAAAGTATCATTTTTAGCACTCATATTGGTATGTAAAAACATTTGTTCTTAGCTACAAATAATATAATTTCATGATAAAAGATGTAGTTTAGTTACATTAAGGAATTTTTCAGCCTAGCTTGACATTTATTTTGAAAGGAGGTCAATTCTTAGCAGAAGTCAATTACAGGTATTCACCAGGGATTGTTTTGCACCTCAGCTTGAGTGGGTGTTAAGGGGCCCTGGGCTGTGGAACTGAACTGGTGTGAACAACCACAACTAACCCCTTCCCCACCCCTCTCCCATACATACATTCTTTTCACTGCTAACAAGTTCAGACCCTTGACTATCTAAATAGGCACCAGTTCTCACTCCACTCTGCTCCAAGCCAAGTGGTCAGTGATGCAGGCTGAATTGGACTGCACTCCCCTCACCAGGGTTCACATTTCTGCCAAGAGGGGGTGCCACCTTTAAAAAGAAGGGTGTATACTTGTAAAAAAATTAATTACTTCTTAAATTCCAGTGGTCCCTGGTGCCAAGTGAATTATGAAAACGGTACAAAACACTCAGGAAAGTTACTGCGTGTTTGCCCCCCCCCCCCGACCGCTTCTAAATCCCCAAAATATATAGAAATCTACACCTCGTTCATGTATCTCTATGGTAAATCACAAGAAAGTTAGTCATCACATTTATTGACCAAGAACCCAATAAAATTATCAATCTTTATTGGAACCCCAATAAACCTTGGGACTGTTCTCGTCTGATTCCTATGCACTTGTAACGTAAACTAACATTTTTGGAGAAGGCTGATGAAAAAAGAGCCTGCAGTTTGTCCTAGGTTTGTTTGTTTGTTGGGGTAGTTTAACATCCGCCCAACCCTTATGGGTTCTTTCCAGACTGCACAAGGTAATACATTTCAGCTTATTTTATGCCACAAGGGCGGTGACCGAATATATGATATGGTTTAGGAGAAACCCTCCACCGGTTGCAATACCCTACTCGTTGCGAAGAGTGGCAAGGGGTCTTTCATGTGCAATGTCCCACAGAAAGGACACCACACACCCAGCCTTTGATGACCCTGTCGGGAGCACAGGGTGGTTTGTCCTAGGAAATCTGATTGATAAAAGCTAAACCCTTTGTGTATCAAGACGTATGGGCTGGCAGAATGCGAGAATGCAGGGGTGCAACTTACTGTTTTGTTCATAAAAGAAAAGCACTGCAAACAGGGTTTAGTATTTAGGGGATTTGTTCTGAAATATTCTCAAAATAACCCATTATTCTAGTTAGACAACACTGTTTCAGATGGAAGTTTGCATATGTAAAACAACCAATAGTGTTCACTTTGGGTACAAAGATTAATTAGCAGAGTTGGACACAACCCAGGTTAACGGCAAGAAAAGGGGAATACCTATTTTAAGGGGGAGAGGAATGCTACTTAACATTCCTGGCCGGGTACAGAAGGGGTACAGTCATGTGATGTACAGGTACGAGTGTGCTGCGTAGAAGGGTAAACCACGATGGGAAATAAGCTACAGCTAGGCCTGGTTCATAACACTAACAGCTAAAAGGTAGAACAGTTAGGTCTATATTACACAGGCCTTCGGGTATCTGGCAAAAAAGGATAAAAACGCATCATAAATTGATCCATGCAGAAAGGCGGCGGGTGAGGCTACCACATACACTAATATACCCTTCCAGCTCCGTAGTATACACAAAACCTTTTTCCAATTTACTTTGGGAAATAACTTACGGCTTGGCGACCAGGGTATAGAGTGGCCATTGCTTTTAGGTTGTGTTTTGACCCTTTTTGCTTCCACATTTTCCTTATTTTGTCATATTTTTTTTATCCTTCCAAATAGCTTTCACCATTTTATTTAACCAAATTTAACCCTCACTAATCACTTTTTAGCATTAGGACCACAAGTGTAACAGCAATGCTTTTACCTTATCTTTTATCCTTGGTTTGATTTGTTCACCTTTTAGCTTTTTGCTTTTTTGTATTTTTTCACCTTTTAGCTTTTTGCTTTTTTGTATTTTTTCAATCTTCTCCCTTTTTGTTTTTTTCTTTTTTGTACATTCAATCTAATTATGAATATTCAATATTTCACCATATCCTGCTTCTAATTAACATAACTCCTCCTCTAGCTCCTCCCCTAACTCAATAACAAGCCAGTCCTTATCTCCTAGGTGGCAGCAAAATACGGCTGGGATTCTAAACATCTGTGGGCCGTTCGCCCACTATCTGTTGCCCCAGGGTATACTTCCTGGCCACACCCAGGGTATGCTACAGAGCAGCCAATCAGAAGCAAGCATTCCATTTGGATATTTTCCTACGCACAGAAGTGACATGTTGTCATTCTAGAGGTGGCCTAGAATACCTAGGGTACAGAGCAGATAAAAATGGGTTGAATACCCAGGGTATTTTACTAATCAGAGGTTGTATGGGTTATGTAGAGGGCATGGAGGGGTTGTTGATTGGAGGGGGTATTAAGGGGTAGGGTACCCAGGGTATGGATGGGGTAGTGTACCCAGGGTATGGAGGGGGTAGTGTACCCAGGGTATGGAGGGTAGTGTACCCAGGGTATGGAGGGGGTAGTGTACCCAGGGTATGGAGGGTAATGTATCAACGATATGGAGGGTAGTAAACCCAGGGTATGTAAGGGTAGTATACCCAGGGTATGTAAGGGGTATGAGGTGTAGTGTACAGTATATACAGGTTAGGGACACGAAGCTATTTTGATGTTATTGTGATAATCCATGTCGATACCATATATGACAGCGTGGTCAATCTGTGTATGTGCACTCTCCAGGCAGAGACTCTGAGTTATTAATAGTGTGCACATAGTATGCACCGTGTGACTGGAGATGTGTGCAGTGCGTGCACTGGAGCAGAACGCCCCTCACAATACTGTATAGCCTTACAGTCAGCCAGTTTCAAATTTCTTTGTAGGATAACTTTATTAATTTGATGTTTACATCAAATCCCATCGGACAATCATCATAAAATAGTTATTTGTACAATATCATGATATCTTAGGCTTATATAGAGAGCTTATAACGTTCGCAAGTCTATTTGATGAATTCCTTTGTTCCCCTGTTCCTGGGGAACACTAAAGTTAACATCGATGCCATTTATGAGTACACTAGTGCAACCAGGTTTGGCCCCGACGTCATTTTTGACAATGACACAATTATGGAGCTTGTCCCGAACCTGATATAGTTGAGGAAGGCCATGCCGGCATAAGGGAATAGGGCTCAATTTTTGGAAGTAAACCCAGGGTACAGTCAGCAAAGACACTGGGTCTAGTTAAATTTCAATTTTAGACCCAGAGTATAATCTGTAAAGACCCAGGGTACGGTAACTTAAGGCAGCTCCCCAAGGCTCTATCTGACTCAGTTCTGGAACTCCATACCCTAGGTACACTACCCCCTCCATACCCTTGGTACACTATACCCCCTCCATACCCTGGGTACACTACCCCCTCCATACCCTGGGTACACTGCCCCTCCGTACCCTAGGTACACTGCTCCCTCCATACCCTGGGTACACTGCCCCCTCCGTACCTTAGGTACACTGCTCCCTCCATACCCTGGGTACACTGCCCCCTCCATACCCTGGGTACACTACCCCCTCCATACCCTTGGTACACTATACCTCCTCCATACCCTGGGTACACTACCCCCTCCATACCCTTGGTACACTACCCCCTCCATACCCTTGGTACACTACCCCCTCCATACCCTGGGTACACTGCCCTCTCCATACCCTTGGTACACAACCCCCTCCATACCCTTGGTACACTCTACCTCCTCCATACCCTGGGTACACTGCCCCCTCCATACCCTGGGTACACTACATCTACCTACTACTACCCCATCATAACCCCATACCCCTTCCATACCCTGGGTACTCTATCCTCCATACCCCGGGTATTCTAACCCCCATGCCCCCTCCATACAACCTTTTTTTCTATTAGAATACATATTTAGATATAAATTTCATGATTTTTCACATTTTTCTAAGCTACAAACTCTATAACTAGTGATTCTATGTTGATTTGATAACTTAAAAATCCCTGTAGTAGGCTCTTCATAGATGGACTATAATTTTGTAGTGGTGGGATACATTGACATACCCACCTAAGTACTGCCTTGATTCTGATTGGCTGTCATCCTTGGCCTAGTTATGCGAGTATTGCGGTTATATTACATTGACCTTTGGTTACTAGGCGAAGACATGATAAAAATGCAAAGTAAATTGATTCAGAAAGGCAGAGCAGAGGCAATTTCACATAACCTATTTCATTTTATACCTACCCTGAAGTTTCTACGCACCATTTTCTTTCAATTTGCTCTCGGAAATGGGGGTCTTGAACCCAGAACATTTTCTCTATCATTCATCCAAGGTCAGCTGTTATAAGTATGCTATATAGTTATATAGGTGACCTATTTCAACTCTATTGGTTTCTTTTACACACCCTATATAAAGTTATAACATATGATAAAGCAAGGGGCAATAGCCGCGGGGATACCATAATAAAGTTATTAAACAGTCTAATATACCAGTCCATTTTATGAAAAGCTTGAATTAACTCGTCATTGCAAGGATCAGCCTTCTCTGTGTTTTTGTATGTTGAATTGGGTTATTATAGAATCCTTTCAAAATAAAAATATTGTTGATAAAAGTAAAGGCTATGACAATATAGCCGTATAGAAATAAAAAGATGATGTTTTAATATACATCATACATAAGAGGGCAGTCTGTACCATACAACATGTATATAGCTTATAACCTTAAAGACTTGGTAAGTGGACGTACTTGTGTATAGGACTATGTATGTCTACGTTAAGGGACTCTTCCCCATTGTTGCGTTGATCACTAATCTCCTCGAAGGCTCCATATCCCTAGATTACTAGCGGGTCAATCCGTGAGATTAGATGCCCATTAATACACCTTTCGTCACTATAACCACGACTTTATTGTGAAAATGTGGGTCACGATCATGTCTTATGTTCTTAAACTCAGACTTATCATACTCAACATCTTAAAAAGGTTAGAATATACTTTTTTCAAAATGGTTTTATTTGAAGTTATAAAAAGTAATTCCTGACTTCATTTTGAAATTATCGGAGCAATAAATTCAACACATGTATTTGATAACCTTATTGTAAAATTCAATGACCATAATCTTGTCGTGCAACGCATGACCATAATCTTGCTATGCAATCTGTACTAAATCACTTATGTGAATGGAAGTGTGAAGTGCATAGAGTAAGGCAACGATTGCAAGGACCTGACATATTCTTACGCAACATTGTAAACAGGTAAACAAAACCACCAGACAATACAGTCATTTGGTTAAGAGCTCACGACCTTCTTTGAAAAAACAGTTTTGATTTGTTTTAAAAAGTTATTTTATCTAAGCAACGGTAACATGTTTAGCACAGTTTGCTAAAAGATGGGAGAACACCGTATATTGATTGTATTTCTTGTTATTTTCTTTTTAACTTCAGTGACTATCAGTATTTCCAAAATGGAACGTTTAATTTTTATTCATCATTTTGAGAAATAAATCTAACTATAGATTTACCTACTGGTGAGGCACAAGTGTAACTTACATTGCATTGTAAAAACTATCGTTACAGGTTTATAAAATAATTATTTTTGAAAAGAAAACCACGCACCAAATCCGGCCACACTGTTAATTCCCAGCACCATCTTTTCAAAAAATGAAGTTTAATAGGTGCAGTACATAGACAGATAACTATCATTCCAAATAGGCGCCATTGCCAAATTCATATCGCTAAAAGTTTAATCATGTTAATCTTCTCAGTAATACCCTAGGGAATGCACTCAACGCCACCTCCCCAGTCATATAATCCTGAAGGGATTCAGACTTTGGCCAGCTTTAAAGGGTCACTAGGCCCATACCTTACATTACATTCAGCCCTTTTAAGCTCACAGTTAAATCCTCGGAATCAGTTTAGTAGCCATAGTCTATAATATCAATGTTGTAGGTCAAGTAGAAATGAATCTAAAACAATCCTGCATGTTTTTACAGAGAGGACCACAAAGAAGCTTTTCAAAGAATCGCCAGCTGATCTAGGTTTTGTTAAATTGGATCTGGTATTTAAGCTTTTGGCTATATGTAACACTCGCTTGATTAGACTTGAGCAAAAAGTAGGCATATAAGTATATTAACAGACACATGATTCAGCCCAATACAAATTTACAGGTTACAACACTTAAAAAGGTCAGTTAAATTAAATGCCATCCCACTTTATCAATTCTCCTTATTTACTCTTTTTTTTAATCAAGTAATATATTCTTCAAACCCACTCACTAAGTGCATCTTTGAGTTTGAAAAACTATTCAAAGACTGCTGTTGTAGGAAGGTAAGTGTAAGGGTGTAGATCTTTGTATTCTACTCTTAGAACCAAATATGTGCTTTGTTTAGTGACTTGGGGAAACATATCACCCTAGTTCACACCTATGTTTACACTAGAGAACCCATATGAATGGTCCCTAAGAAGAAATAAAACTAGAGGTGTATTGGTATTTAAGCAAGAAAATCCTATTACGTAAAGATAGGATTGTTATTTATACCTTTCAGTCCCGAATCTACTGGTCGGCCACAGCTTCTCGACACAAAATATTTCTAGAGGGATATAGCCTATCTCAAGGACTGCATTCCTCTAAATTAAGTTATTCTATTTGAATGATTTGGACGATACAAAACTATATTGTACATATGAGAGCTTATTGAACCAGAATAATGAATTAAAGAAATATTGGTTACCAAATGATAGAGCTGATCAGCTTTGCGAGCATGTTTTCTATTCTAATGGCCTACCAATCATAGGTGCTAAATTAGCAAGTATAGCTCTGGAATATAGTCAAGGCGAACGTTTCTCTAGATAAATTGCTCATTATTCATAAAAGTATCTGGAGGGTTATGAAAATGGTGTGATCAGTGGAAGATAGTTCTGCCAAGCCCATCTCTCCATTATGCGTTTATACGTCATATTTCTTTCATCTTTTTGATATCATAATTGCATGTACCATGAGACATATGAACCGTAATAATATATATGATCTGATGGTACTTTTTTCCCCCATATATATGAATAATGGTGTGCCATGGTGTTCGTTTTCTGCCGACCTCTAACCCTACACTGACTGACTAACGGCATCAGCATGTTAACTTTGACAATTAAGTAGAAGTGTCAATTCATTTTTACTGCAGTTGCACCACAAGTACTTGCCATTACAACATGTCATATATGCAGCATAAAAGTTACGTACTGGTGTAACGAGAGATGATGTTTTATGTTTACAGAATGATGTTTAGAGGATGTTTGTACATTATTTTATATGGTATCGTTGTCTAGCTGCATGTGATCACATACATATATTTCAGAAAGACACCCGTATTGATCGAAGGAGTCTTAGATGATATGATATGAAAACGCACGAGATGATATGACTATGAAAACGCATTGTGGGAATTATGTTCTCTGTTATGTTCTAGATATCAAACGTACATGGTGTCACATTGTATTTATACTGCGCATTACACCTCATGATGAAAATGTCTGACGAATTTGTATGAGCCGCTGTTTCCGATTGATTGTCTGGTTATTGAATTTTGAATTTCTGCGTATTGTTTGATATGAATGCAGATCGTAATAGCATGTATCGTATGAGACGCTTGAACTAACACGCGTGTATAACCCTTTACAATATCCTATATATATACGATTCACTGAATCAACATCTGTTTATATGTGTATCTGTTATCATGTAATATATGCAAACACATGTGCTCTAAACAGCCTATTAGTTTTGCTCCTAGAGCTATACACGGAAGGTATATTGTACCCATATCACATTAAGCAATTACTTATGAGTTAAAGTCAAGTTTTATTCAGGATTAATTTTGATTAAAAGAAAATTACTAGGAACATTTTGTTTTCATTGCAAGCTTTTTAAAATGTGATATGATACAGCAAAATATGGAAAATGATATGATGAATTGCAATACAGTAGAGATGCAATTATAGGGGAAACGACTCAGGGAGTCTGCAAGGACATGAGTCAAACCTTACATTAAAATGCCCTCAAACTGTGATAACTATATTATATTGTCAACTCAATTCTTCAATTCTCTCTCTAAACCGTTCTATCATAGGTACACTACATGCCTCTAATACCACAAAGGAGTGCCAATTTAAGCAAACCAATACAGAATACCACTTTCAGTACACAGAAACACGTACGGCTAAAGTTCAAATTTAACAGGATTATTGGCAAGGCCTCAAGGAATGCAATCTTCCAAAAGCCAATTATTGGAGCATGACCCCTATAATAATTCAGGGTCTGGCTCTGACTTTTTTTCTTCCTGACCTCCTCCTGTGGCACCTCTGAATACCACCTCTGTTTGGCTACTTGGCAGAGAGAGTGGGGGCCAGTTTAAGTGTCTGACATGCCAAGTTGGCAGTGATCCGCTATGCCCACAGTGGTCGACATTTTTTGTTTTAGAAGGGATGAAGATTTGAATAGCAAGTAGGGATCGGACATAAGGCTAGCACAGAGGGGGGCTTGTATCAGATGGTTACTCATACTCAGGTGACCTGTATACTTATGTTTAGAGTCTGTACCACTCAGAGTCTGAGGTGAATTTGAACAAATAGTTTTCACAGTTTGTACACCAATACCCTAGAAAACTAAGGAGTGCCTGTAATGTGGTGACTCAGTGGCACTGCACTGTTACCCTATTATTCCCAATTATATACTGAGGTTCCTAATATTTTACCACACTTTATCGTGTTCTGACATATTATCTACACTGCAACCTATATATAAGTGTGACCTCAATGTATTGCATGTAGTTGGCCTGTTTGCGTTTATATGAACTTGGTGAATTTCAGAGATGAGTGTGTGAGCGAACACACGTGATACATAGCCACTGGCTCATCGCTAATGCTTTTCTATGAATAGTTAATTCCAACCGAGTATCGATCGCTGTTTATCTGTATACAGCACATCTTACTATGCCATCTACCAACCCAACACTACGACTCAATAATATTTACTGTATACATAGTCATTCTTACCTTTTTAGCTGTGACGTCACCGGCCACGTCTGCCATGGCGTCTTCGTTGCTAGGGGCAACCGTATCCTGTTGCCCTTCTCCTGGCAGGTCCCCAGAACCTCCCGCCGTCTCCGGCAAATCAACCCCTTTCTCCAACCCAGGAGGGATCCCCGCCTCCTGGGGCTCACTGACCTCCTCCCCACCTGGAGGAGGTGCTAAAGGGGTTCCCTCTGATGACCTACTACCTGTGTCTAGGCTTACTGTAGGGATCGTCAGGGACGAAACAAAAGACTTGAGGCTATCCTCGACCTGTTCTGGGGAGGCGGAGTCTAGTTTGTTGTTGTTAGTGTTACTGGTGGCCCCGGTCGATGCGGGTTGCTCACCTTTGACAGGGGGTTCATCCCCTGTGGTATCTGATACAGGTGCGTTATCAACTCCAGGTGCTTCAGCTTTTCCAGCTGCATCTCCCGTGTCGACGGGTGTAGTACTCACCACTTGTTTACCACTTGAATCAGTGGCACCCTCCACTTGTTTACCACTTGAATCAGTGGTATCCACTTGTTCAACACTTGCATTCGTATCATTCTCTAATGGTGCTGGGACTTTCCCCTCGTTTGCAGGTGTACTACCTGGTTCCTCCTGCGCACTTCCATCAGGTAGGCTGGCCGTTCCAGTTCCTCCAGGCGCCGAATCTAGGCCAGGTGTGGTACCGTCTACCTCTACTTTCATCTTGTTATCCTCATCCTTGTTGTCAGTATCAGTACAGCCTTCTGAGGCTTCTTGATCACCTGGCGTGGTAGGATCACTACTCCCCTCACTCACTGGAGGAGACACCTTTTGCTCTTTCTCTGCAGGTAAATCAATCTCCCCCACAGCACTGCTCTCACCTGCCACAGCGGTTTTCTCCCCAGCTCCAGTGGCCTCGGGTGGGGAAGTCGGACTACTGGGATCCTCTGCTTTTTCTTCTACTCTATTCTGGTTCTGGTCAGTAGTAGTGTCCTCCACATGGTCCGTGGTCTCCATGGTTTTAATGCCCATGGCTTGGGCCTCACCTGTACTTGGTTGACTCTTATTACACTGGTCTGTACGCTCCTCCTGGGCTTCCTCCAGTGCGGCTGGGCCTATTCCTCCAGCAGTCTGATCGATAGCCCCCACACCTTCCTCATTCATACTGGATTCCTCCACGGCGGTGCCTTTAGCTTTCCCCTGGGTAACACCTACATCATAGTCCCCTACTACTACTTTCTGCCGGGCTTCTTCTCCAGTGTTATTGTGTTCGCCTCCAGTGGGCTGGCTCTGCCCCAAGCTGGGTTTATTTTCGCTGGCGTCGGCGTCCGCGGGCCCCTCCACGTTAGCCGATCCGGCCTGTGTTGTGTTGGAGGGACTGCGGCCTGCAGGCGTGCTAGAGCCGCCAATATTTTCGCTGGTTATTTTGGTATTCGGACCAACATCCCCCACACCTGGTGACGATACACCCACTTCACCACTACCAGAGGCCTCAGCCCTGCCGGCCCCGGCCGACTCCAGTGTTTTTTCAGGCTCTGCTTGAGTGGCCTCAGTATTATCCCCCTCTATTGGAGGTTTGGAAGCGACACTCGACTGCTTTTGGGGTGCAGGATCGGCCGTTGTTTTAGCATTAACGCCAACACTGCTACCTACAGCTGCCCCCGTGGCTGGGTCAGTTACACTGCCCTTGATCTCAGCGCCACTGATTTCCTCGGAGACCTTGAGTTCATCAGGACGACTAGGGTCAAGCACGTTATCTAATTTACCTTTAGGCAAATTAGAAGTGGCACCCACCTTATCAGCTGAATCATCCTTTTCTAATTCATCCATTGCAGTTGCAGTGGCAGTAGTAATTGTATTGGCTGACTCCTCAATTGCCTCATTATTGGAAATTGCTGGTTTATTATCATTTTTGTGGTCTGTACCTTCTGTGTCATTAACATTGCTTTTAACAGTCTCATTATTTTGCGGTCCATCTGGCTTCAGATCCGGCTTTCCCTTATCATCAGTTTCATCCTCAGTCCCCTTTATTGGTTCTTCATCCTTGGCAGGAGGGGTTTCTAACTTTAACCCCTCAAGTGGTTGATCAGTGGACTTAGTGGTTGTGTCACTTTGTCCCTCAGGTGGGGTTTCGGGTTTACCTACTTCAGATCCAGACTGCTGACCGTCATGTAGAGGTACTTTGTCACGCTCTACTAACTCCTCTTTAGGTTTGTCACTACTAGCGTGATTCCCCTCAGGGCCAGCACTCGGTTTCAATGAACATTCCTCGACCTTGTTTTTCTTCTCTTCTTTTTCCTTAATTTGATCATCAACCAGGTCATTTTCTTTACCTTTCTCCTGATCATTTTCTTTCTTATTCATATCCTCTTTGACTTGCTCGTCATTTGTTTTAACACCAATAGATGAAGTATCGTTCGCTTTTTCAGTCTCTACAGTTTTACTCTCAGGAATCTCACCTTTTGATTGCTGGTTTTCAGCCTGGAGTTCTTTATCATCTTCTACTTCTTTGATCTCCTTATTAGAGCCTAACATTTGTAACGATTCGACTTTGACCTCCTCGTCTTTGATCTTGTCAACGGACTTTGCTTCTTCTTTAATCTCTGTTTTACCCGTCTGATCGTCATTAGGCTTGGACTCCTTATTTACGTCATCCTTAGGATCCTCATGTCCCTTTTCCGCTGAAACATCAGCCTTAACCTGTACACCTTCTTGCATATCTTTGGCAGCGCCCTGGACTCCCTTATTCGATTTATTGGCTTCGACCTCTACTTTATCGAGTTGTTCCTCTTTAATATCTGTTGTCCCACTTCCTTGGTCCTTTCTGTCCTTATCAACACTTATGTCACCTGTGCTTATATCAACCGCTTTGCTTTTTACACTGTTATTCTTTATGTTATCAGCAGAGACTTTGCCGTCATTTACATTAGCCTCAATAGGTTTTTCAGTGACCTTTTCAGTGTTTCCATCGGCCTTACTATCAGCTGTGTCTTTTGCATCACTTTCCTCGTTTACTTTGGCAATATCATCAGTGGATTTAGCCTGGGCGCCACAATCTCCACTAGCCTGATCCTCCTTCATCTCTTTATCCCCCATAACATCCTTTTTATTAGATGCAGCGTCTCCCTTTGACTCATCAGCAGGTTTAGGTTGTTCAGAACTCACCTGTTGTGAGTCCACGTGGCCTGGAGTAGCGGTCCCTCCAGGGTTTGTTTCCCCACTGTTATCATTGCCAGCTGGAGTGGGCGTGGTCTCCTGGTCAGTTTTGGGAGTGGGCGTGGCCGCCACGCCCCCCTGCTGACCACTCCCCTCTGACTGACCACCATCATTACTGACCCCCACAGCATCATCAGTCCCCATGAAGGTATCCTCGGCATCCTCAAAGCTTTCGTCTCCGGAGACTATACTGGAGTTATCAGAGGCAACCTCCAGTGTGAGCCTGGAGGGTAGAGCGTTATTAACACCACTTACTCCTGTACTACCTGCACCTGTCTGACCCTCCTGTACATCAGCCCCAGGAGGTCCACCTTCAGGTCCGATCTGCGCCGCACCTTCACCCTGCTCTCCTCCCTCCACGTTACCCATGATCACAACTCCAGGGTCTTTGGATGGTAGTACCACAACCCCAGTTTTATCAATAGTGGCCTCGATCTTAGATCCAGATCCAGATTGATCCTTAGGTGTGTAAGTTTTAATAATAGATCCACTCTCTGTACCACTACCTCCACGATTCTTCACCTCCTGCCTCTCCTCCTCTTGTAGGTTTTTCCTCTCCTGTTTCCCAAGCCCCTCTTTACTAGTAGTAGCAGCCACCAGTAGCTCTGCTGTGTGAATCTCCACGTCAGCCTTGGTCGGTGACAACTCTGACCCACATACCACTACTCCGCCACCGTTTTCTCCTTCTTCTTTGTGATGTTGGAGGTCCTCTTTAGCATTAGGCTGGCACTGACTGGGCCGCGGGGAGGACGCTCCTGGTGTTAATGGTTGCTGGAACTGCATACCTGGAGGCGCACCTGTGGCCTGGGACTGGGGATCCAACTGGCGCTCTGCTGGATCCCTACCTGTGGTTATCACACTAACTGGAGCGTGTCCTGGACCGCTAAAGTTAGTGTTACCACTGGGGGTTATTTCCTCCGTTTGCCCTAAGGGTTGTTGTTGCTGGGGCGATCCGGGGCTTTCTATGCTGGACATGCTGGACACCATGGTGGTTGGAGTGGACAGCCCGCCCACCCCTGAATCGGCCGGAGAAGGGCTATTTGTGGGGTCAGTGGTCAGCTGTAGGCCAGGCAGGGTTAAGGTCTCAGTGCTGGGTTTGTCCTTTGTATTAAGTGTCGGTGTGGGTTTACCTGGAGTGATATCAATGTTCAGGCATTTCTCAGTGGTGGTGGTGGTGCTTGGGGTGGTGGGGGTGGTGGTAGGGGTGGTGGTAGGGGTGCAGTCCAGCTGTGGTTTCTCTGGCTCCACTGGCTTAACTTTGTTGGCAGAGGTAGAGGGGGGTAACTTCTCAGGTGTCGGCTTTTTAACCACTGAGGGGCCACTCCCTCTTTCTCCCCCTGCCCCTCCTCCTGCTCCCCCAGCACCACCCATCCCCTCTGACTCAGCCTCAGCCCCAGCCCCAGCCCTAGCTCCAGTGGGTAGGATTCCTCCAGTGTAGCTCTGATCCGCTCCAGGTGGTACAGGGGTGACTCCCTTCACCCTTTCCTCCTTCTGCTCCTTCTTATTCACCCCCTCCATGATAGTAGGTGTCAGTGCCTTTACCTCAGTGGAGAACAAAGCCTTAGCTTCTGCCGGGTCTTCCTCTATGGGGAAACTAACCCCACCAATGGCAGGTTTGACTGGTAGTAATAGCCCCGCCTCAAGTGACTTCCCCTCGTTTTCCAGGTCTACTATTAAGTCTGCTCCACTTAAAACGTCATGGCTCTGCGCAGATTTTCCTCCTACTCCTAATAGGGGTTGTCCAGGATCAAGACTGGTGCCTAAAACCTGATTTTGTGTCGTCTGAAGACCTTCTTGCTCTCCTCCAGGGTCCTCGCCGTGGGAAAATCCCTCCAGGTTTGGTAGTACAGCGTCCTCCTGGCAGCTGGTAACTGCTTTGTCTACCACCCCAAAAGTCGCAGGCAGGGCGTCGGGGCACGACGTCGACGTCGTCGTTGTTGGGACCCTGTTGTCGCCGTCACGCTGGTTGGATCCCTGACCCAGTGGATGATCCAACTCTAAACTGGAGGTAATCCTCTGGTGTTGGTGGTCACGGTTGGCTGATTCCGGATCTGAGGGCTCTCTACCCGATTCTCCAGGGTTTCCATGTGTTACCTGTGAATCCTGTTGGTAAGGGGTGTAATCCTGGATAGAGTGGTGTTGTGGTCCTCCTGTGTCTCTCACCTGTATAAAGTTAAAGCAGTCTGGAGTGTTACTAACACTAACAGAGGTACTATTAAGGGGGACACCAGCCCCAGTACCACAGGCCGTGGACGTGTCCCGTTCCCAGCAGTGAGGGGGTGCCTTCATCATAGTCAGGTGGCTCATGACTTGGCCAGGTTGGAGTTGTTTACCTGCCCCCCTACCTGCCCTATTTGCCAACACGTCCCCCGAGTCTCCGTTATCGTCGGCGGCGACGGCTCTGTCTATAGGGGTTTCTTCAGGTATGCCTGGTTCGTTGGTTGGTTCTGCGTTACTGCTTGACTGAGAGGGCTCAGCGTTGGTTCCAAGACGTCCATCTGGCACCAAGGGGGCAGGGGTACTGGAGGGAGTTGATTCTTTGTCACCGCTCCCCATGGGGCAAACCGTGGAGGAGGGAGGGGCGGGGGCGCTCCAGGGGGTGGTTTGACTTTGAGGTGGGGTCTGCTCCTCTGGTGCACGTTGTTGCGTTTTCTCTTCCTCCAGTGCACGTGCAGACTGAAGGAGTGGGGAGCCAGACGTTGAGGGGGGTGGGGGTGGGGTATTGGAGGAGTGGGGCTGTCTGGGCTGAGGTGGGACACTGGAGGAGCCGTGACTGGCTCCTGCTCCTGCCCTGGAAGCATCGCCAACCCCCACTCCTGGGTCAGATAACGCGGCGCGTGCCCCCTCCACGGGGGATGAGAGCAGTGATAGGGGTGCACCTCCTCCAGACGGTGTCGATGACGGCTCCGCTGATGGGGCTGAGGGGATGGGGGTTGGGTGATGAGCGTCAGGTTCTCCTCCAGGCTCCTCCAGGCTGTCTGCGGGTTTCCTCACCCAAACACCCTCAGATTGGGGGTCGCTCCCACTGCCCCTCTCCCCTCCTCCAGGGCGGGGACGGCGGCGGGAGGGAGGTGGGGGCTGGAGCTGCAGAACCCTCGGCTCCTCCAGGTCTGCGCTGCCTCCTCCAGGGGTCAATTGGGGTGCTCCAGGGTGTTTGATGTCCGACTGCTTGTTGATTCTATCCATGGGGTCCAGACTTTGGCCAGCTTTCCTCCTGGTGTTTCTAATACTGCCCGGTGTCCCTGGCTCCTGCCCGCTCCTCCTGGGCGTGCCCAGAGGGGTGGGGCTGGCTGTGTTGGCGTTGCGCGGGGAACGCGACAGGTATCGCACCGAGGGATCGGGCGACCTGTCGCCATGGCGACCTGTGGCTCCTCCGGGGGGTATGATCCTCACATGTCCGGCCGGGGTCGGCGTCCCAGGCGTATCAGGGGTTGAGGACCCTTCTCTTGACACCCTGGAGGAGCCCTCCAGAGACGCCCTTGTAGGTGGGGCCGTCCCACGAGGTAATGAACCCATTTTGGGCACACCCCCATGTACACCCGTCACTCGCGGAGATCTAGTGATCAGCGGCGACGTACCCATCCTGGGCGACTTGGCCAGGTTGGTTATGTCCCCGGCCATCATTTTCGGCCGTCTCTCCAGGGCCGGCGTCCCAGAGCCTGGAGTTCCCACGTAAGGTCCCCTGGAGAACGACGAATCGTCCCCGCCGAAAAACGCACCATGTCCTCCAGGAGGCATGGTCAAACCTGGCGGGACTGCTCCAAGTCCGGCTCCTCCAGGTGATGATAGGTTGGGTTGGTCGGGATCTCCAGAGTGGCCTGGCCAAAAGGCGCCACTGCTCTCCCCTTCCTGGGGAAAGCCCTCTCCCTGCCTGGAACCTTGCTGGCTCATATGGGATCCCTCCTGGCCCATGGCGGATCCTTCCTGGCCCATGGCGGATCCCTCCTGGCCCATGGCGGATCCCTCCTGACCCATGGCAACCAGTGAATAATCCCCTACTGGCAGGTACGCTATTGGCAATCCGTTTAAACTATCCCTCTCGTGTGGGTTCTGCTTCACAACTACTCCCTACTGGAGTCAGACCAGTGTCGCTCTGTACGTTACACTCTGCCTCCAGTGAGCTCTCCAGCAGTGTATCACCGCCACTACCACTACCACCACCACCTCTCACTCCTGGGTTCAGGTGATGTACCTACCAGCCCCCCACGTCATGTAATATTAGCCAGGCTGCATGGTATAAGTGGTACTACTCCTGCCCCGGCCAAAGACAACAATAAAAACAAGTTGGGAGAGGTGTGGCAGGGGTTAGGCCCCCGGCTGTAGATCCTGGGTGTGACTCGGAGTGACTCGGTATATATAAGTCAGTATACAGGTGACACTGAGCTGCTCACCTAGCTATACGTGAGCTGCTCAGTTAATGCGTTTGCCATATCACTGTTTTATAATAGGTTTGATGTATAGCTGTTGCAGTACAGACTCCGTTTTATATTCCGCTGTATCCAGTCTTGCTATATAGTATGGTATCATAATTATGTTCAATTACGATGAATAAGGTTAGTATTTCCGGTTATATAATGGATTTTGTATGCCCCTATTCTTTGTTAAATTTTGATATAATAATCTTACTCAATAAGAGATTCCATCACCCCGGTCTATCTTAGATGCCACTATATTTATGCTGGCTCTACAATAGGCTTAAGAACATTCCTGTCCAATTACAGGTCCCAAAAATATAGGTCCTGGATTATCAAAGAGTGTGTCTATCACGCGTTTTTATGTTAGGCCTATAGGCGTATTCCTGGTACTCCACTATGGCTTCTGGTATATTCCTCCATCATACTGAATGGTACATCCCAAGGCATCACAAGTCACTGATATATAATCCACTAGGCAATATCATATCTATATCACATCCAAGTCTGTTAGGCAGGAAGCGTTTGACTACTCCCACCAAGACATCAACTCCCAGAAAAAGATCTCAACCCGTGAGGCAGAAGAGAAATCCTGGCCCCAACTCTTCCTCCAGCAGCAACCTACTCCTCCAGGGCGGGCTGTGAACACCTTCCCCTCCTCCTGCACCCCTCCTCCAATAAGACTCCTCCAGTACAGGGTTTTACCATCTCCAGCCCCCGGCAGACGGCGGCCAAGTCCTCATCACCAACCCCCGCCTGTCACTGCCACCTTTCTAAACACACTCACCCACTGTACACAATGGCCCCCAGGTGGGTTTTTGAGGGAAAAGATGGGAGGGGGGGGGGTACTAAAACTGTTATTTTGTTATAGGAATAACGTCGTAGATTACTATGTACTGCATCAAACCAAACTCCAGAATTGTTGCACAGTTATTTTTTGGTGGGTAATTATTATATATAAACTAACATGTTTTGAATGAGTGAGTTCTCATCAGGATTATTGAAGAAAGTAGGGGGCCTTCTATTATGCATGTGCACACATTTTCAAGGATTGCAGACCCCCCAATCCCCCTTTGGCTAAAGTGTTTTGGAATTGTACAGGGACGCGTGTCATGTATTTAATCTTGGTCGTTGGCTGATGTCAGCATTACGATGATGACATTATGTATCTGTCTGTGATGAAAGTCAGGGGATATCAAAATAGTTCTAAAGGTGAGGGGGCTATTTTAAAATTTTAGGTTGATTTAATACGATTATGTTTTGTCAGGAACAGCCACCTCGCCCGCTTTAATATTAATGTGTGTTTGGAGTATACACCTATTTTAATCAGAACAATCACTGTTGGCAAAACACAATTATTGTCATAATTACGTCGATCGTTTGGTATGGTATGGTAAACGTGTCGGTTTGTACATAAATGAGCATGGACATGGAAACAATACTGTCTCAATCGACAGTCCTGGGATTATCATATATAGTAATAGAGAATGTCAGGGCCCACGATTTTAAAGATACGGCTAATGTGTAGATTTTAGTAATAAGAATAATTTCAAAACAGAGTAACCCCCCTTACAAACTCTCTCAGAGCGCTAAAAGTCCACGCATGCCCTCTCCCTCTCAACTGACTCCGTGCCTTGACTAACAATATCTCACCGAATATCTCCCCAACCTCTAACACCTATCGGTAATTCAGTTAGTATCAGTACAACTCCTTCCACCCAAAACAAATACTGTCCCCGCACTTCCTAGAACGGATTCCTAGAAATCGGTTGCCATGACTCCTGGTAGAGGTAGCATTGATGGTGGGTAGGGGTGTAGGGTGGTTGGCGAGTGGAAGATACTGTGAACGTACATATTTTCGCTCGCAGAAAATTTCGCGGATTTGAGGGAAATTGCAAATTATCCACGTGGATTTAGATTTGCGTTTCAAACACAAAAGCACTGTTCATGATACGATAAAATATTTTTTTGCAACCTGCATTACTTTTTTGTCATTTCAAACAAAAATAAGTAAAACACGAAAATAAAAACGTTTAAAGTGTCAGGATCAGGAGGCACAGGACCTAGGAGGGGGGTGGTACAGCTGCTTGTCAGCCCATCAGTGCTATCTCATCATACCTCATCCAGTCCAGCTCCAGTGTATCAAGGAGAACCCAGCGGGGTGATCCCTGGTAAGAAAACCAAGGCTTTCACTTTTATTATTTTCTCTGCAATTGCCCAAATACCTGAAATGTTTGTGTAACTAGAGAGGAAGCCAGTTAAAAGGAAGATTAAGAAGTCACTTAGGATAGGTTGGTTTGCTAGTAAAAAAATAAAGTTACGGATCGTATGAGCTGTATTGAGGGAAGGGGCGTTCTAATGTGTCAAGATCACTCTCAGAGGGACAGATAAAACTGTAAGCAATTTATTCGAAAGATTAGAATAGAACCCTTCTAGATATACTCAGAAACTCTAAGATTATTGGGGGCGGGTCAAAGGAGTGCAGGGGGTCCTTAGCCCTCATCCATTCCTATTTGATGGAAGCTAAACTGCACAAATGGGGAAAATACACATGCAACATTTTAGTATTTAGAGTATATTTTGAAACCCCACCCCTTTTAAAATTCTGGTTCAGTTCTTGTTAGCTGCTCGGGAATTAGAATTTATTTTGGCAAAAAAAGGTTTGTCCAAAACAACACGTTTCATTTTCCAATGACGATGGTCACGATTCTTAATGCCCATATAAAGTCTAAGTTGGCTTTTACCTGTTCTGCTGCACCACATCAAATACTCTAGACAAATAGTTTGACAAACTTGCTCGAATGCTTTAACGTCGTTTTATTGGTACATAATATGATATGGACATTACTCATAAGCGTGACCTGCATGATAAATGTATTGGTATGTAAGAGTAGACGTATTTCCGTACTTACTTTCAACACATACACTCACAAAACACGTGTATGATATATTTGCCTGTATTCTTTTATTCATTGCCAATACTGCGAGCCAAGGGATAGCTTTTTCTCAAAAGAGGGATGAAAAAATGCAAAGATTAAAAACCCGAAGGACAACTTAACTTCTGATTCAGCTTGGCGACTAAACTTTAAAAAAAACTAGGGTAAAGGCACTCTTTCATATATATATAATGCACTGTGAATTAGATTTCACCAATGTACTACTTATTCCTACTTTATCATTTCAATGAAATGCCCTGACCTGATTGTCATCTGTATCACTTTTCATTTTTTCAATCATTGTATCTCAATCACTGATTGCTTGGAGAACTTATAAATTGCAAGAAGAATGCTGAATGAATAATAAACTTCCATAGAGGTGCACCCAGTACACGCCCATAAGGGTTTAAAGAGAAAGTAAGAATGTTTCTCATAAATCAAAATGGATTTCATGCTATATTACATCCTAATTCCTTCTATTTAACCTTGAGAGAAAGTCTTAGACACCCAAGGAAGGACACTGTACTATCTATGTGTACACTTAGTAATTACATTGATAGTCTTTAAAGACAGCTAATGCATCTAGACCTACCACTGTTCTGGCTTTATGCATATTGCATATTTGCTTGGAAAGAATTAGACATAATAATCATAACCATAGACTATACTGCTATACCTCCCAACAAGAAATAATTACACGTTATTCTTACGCGAAAGGTCAATTACTTGGCAAGGAGCAATAAAACTATTTCCAGGGTGAATTGATACCCTTCCATGACTATTTGACCTTTTCCTCGTGAGGACGGACGGGTGTATATATATTATCTCACACAATGTGTTTTCACATGAACTAAACTATGAACTAAATACATAATTAAATGTTATATATGGTCATTCATTTTTTATATAATTGCAAAGCAATAGAGGTTTTATTGTGCACATAATGAATTACTGTGATATAAAACACACTAACATCAATCACGCAACATGACTGAACGCTGCTCTACAATCGGTATAATTATTTTCCTACAAACTCCCAGACACACATTTTAAAAGGAATGGGGTTGCATTTTTAACGTAAAATTCGCACCTGTACTCCTACATGATATTACTCCTACCGTTTGATATTCAAAATAGAACACAAACAACTTGATCCTTTTTTAAGGTTCAGGGGTTCAACCCCCACAAAATCCATCATAGCAGGAAACATGCCCGATTACTGACGGACCAATGGCATGACTTGGCGCCACCTGGGAGCCTGTGGGCAAACTAAAACAGTCAGACCGACGTCGAGGCTCCACGCATGCGCGCCTCGCGGGGATTGGAAAGCTGTGGAACGCCCATCTGACATTCGAACGATTCCTGCTATTTCCCACGTGGCAGTCGGTGTCAGCGTTCAAGGGTTTCTGTATAGGCCTATATATCCTGTTCACTGACATTTTCTAGATAATTATGATGCTATGATACCTATATGTGGATGTCTACCTCTTTCAACTTTTGGCATATCCTGGAATTTGAGTATCTATAACTATGACAAATTGGAAAACGCATACCTTTGAATAGATGCAGTTATTGGGGTATATAGGCCTATACTGGTAATCCCGGGTAGGTCTCCTAATGATTATACTGACGCGGATTGTCAGTCCACGCTCTGTAAGCTTAGCGTAGTGTTTACATCAGCGCACACCTTAGCTAGGCCTATAACTCCTTGTCAAAAGTCTAGGAGTAAGGAGGAGTCAAGCTCATGACATGTATTGTATCATCATACATAAGGGCTTCCCTAAGTGGAACTTTTGCTTATAATTTCAATAATGTCAACTTAAAAAGGAGGGTAGCGAGGTTTCCCAAGTTCAACTCATATTAACCACTTTTAATGATGTAACATGAAGTCACAAAGATAAAATGATTGGTCAAAATGTCCAAGAAGTCACATGAAAAAATAAGTGATCATATGACTGCCAGGAAGGAGGCATGCAAAAGAAAACAAACTCTAAAACTTGGTAAGCTTATTCATTCTCATCCTCAACTCAAATTTTAGGGGGTGTAGATTGGGGGTCCCCATATTGTTATGTTGCACATATGAAATCATAATGTTGCGCTAGTGAATTTAAGAAATCATGATATCTTGCCTTTGACCCAAAACACAGAAAGGATGCTCTGACGGGGTTATAGCAAAGATCGTACATTCCTCGGCCTGGTAAGGCTACGGACACAAAACAGACGTGGCGGTAAAGGATCTTTGGTTATAGGGGCTCTATGTTTAATATCAAGGGAGATATGGGTAGAGATAGGGATGCAAATATCTTAAACCAACTTTTTGTGTACAATTCAGTTATCCCACTCTAAACATTCCATATAGTTTGAAAACCAAAAACTTTTCCCCATATATTACCTAACATTAGATGTTTGGTTACCATGGAAACAACAACATTTTGGAGATTTTGTCCAAAAATGTAGCCCATTTGGAAAAACATGACTTCATTATAATTATTATCAGTAAAAACTAAGATCTTTTTTAGATCAAAAGTTATATGCATGAAGGCATTTAAAGCTTTTTTCATTAATCTAT
The DNA here is from genome assembly GCA_936440205.1 of Lepidonotus clava. Lineage (NCBI taxonomy): Eukaryota > Metazoa > Annelida > Polychaeta > Phyllodocida > Polynoidae > Lepidonotus > Lepidonotus clava. The sequence continues at coordinate 32,727,477 of OW387145.1, read as the reverse complement.
TGGGGAATTATATTTTGTTTCTAAATATTTAGATAAAATATTCAATAAAGACCGACAGTCCTGCGTTCAACAGCCTGTAACTTCCTTGAAGGTTATTCAATTTTGATGTGCTTGGTATCATCTGAAAGCTTAAAACTTCCTCTATAATGCTTAATTCCCACCTGGAACATCCTTTCTGTATGGTAAAAAAGCACAGTTTTGTTGATGTGGGTACCAGGGCTTTTATTTGCTTACAGGAGCCATCCATTAATGATCTACACATGAAGGCTGGGGTGTTGGTTCAAAGGCTTAAGTGCATGTATGAAGCATTTTAGATACAAAAGGGGTGGGGTCTAAAAAACATGTCAAAATGTGCATGTAATCATTGGACGACCCTATAGCCATGTATTATCATAATTATACATAATGTCTATGGTATTATCTTACACTTTGGGTTTACTGATCCAGCATAGATGCCGAAACTCCCTTTGTGGTCCCCCATGACCAATCCTTTTAGGCGACCTCATCTCCAAGTAGTTTGGCACCTTAGGGTAGATGTCATAATTCACAAGGGCATGCCGTAGCCAGTTGCAGCCAGTTGATGGGAAGGTCACAGCATCTAGCAACTGGGAGATATATATTCCTCACTATAGTTACCATTAGAAAAGCAAATATATATAAAGAATACAAGCTTGAAAGGTATAATTTGGTTTGAAGAATCATAATTGCTGTAATCAATAGATCATCCTTTTCCCAACAGTTGGCTGTGACTGCTGCGGCCGTTTGGGGATGTGACACTTGAATTCTGACTTCTTCCCTATTCCTATTTTAACAAGTTGATTTTTTGAGACTAAGGTACCCATGCAAAGAGCCTGCAACACGCAAAGAGCTATCTAGAATAGATAGATAAGAGCCTTTACCAAAGTACCAAGCATAGCAATTACTGATTATGTTGTAACTCACACATACTATATATAGTATGCAATGACAGTAACATGTTGAGAAAATCAAAGGCAAGGACTGAACTATAGAGGTTTAATTATCCATTTAAAGTTAATGCGTGTTTGTGATGTTTCGTTGTATAGATAATAGCTAGCTCCATTCGCAGTCTCCCTCCTTGTCGACTGCGGTTGTCCAATACATAATTATAGTTCCCTTATCATGTAAGACGTGAACACTCGTTGTGAAAGGATTTGTTGTTTATTATCCAATGTCTAGTCGTTCCGTGACAAGAACTCGATTGACCATGATCAGTCCCGAGGTTAGAGTTCCCTCAAACACATTCAGTCAACGCTCCGCGCTCTAACACAATTTCTATATGCCTCTCTCCAGAACCTAGACTGCAGATTAAAGGTCCAACCTTCACAGGATGTTTACTCACACAGTGCTTGCAGCTACTCTGGCTAGCTAAGAGTGGAACACATTATTATATGGTGGTACGTCACACCTTAACTCCTCCCTCATTTCACTACTGTCAAAGTGAAACATTGGCTTACACGTGCGCTTCTAAGCTCACGTAATGCTGCCCAAACATGGACTGGCCACCCGCGTCAGTACAGGACTTCCGAATTTTTGTTGTTGAATGCAGTTAATATAGAGTCCCAATGTATTTGTCTATATCTACATCAAACCCCGAGTAGAATAATATGTTTTTTGCGAGTGTCTACGTGTCTGAGAGATATGTATGTTAAAAATATACAACTCTTCCAACCACAGATAGCATATTTCTTGTTTTTTGGTTGTAAAAGTAGCCTACATCAGTGTGCATCTTGGGAAATATGTCAACAAACCATAAGGCCCTAGTATAGAAATATAGATTTATCATGGCAGTTATTGTGGTTCAACATAATTGAAATACATAAGGCCCTAGTATAGAAATTTAGATTTATCATGGCAGTTATTGTGGTTCAACATAATTGAAAACCATGACCGACTATTTTTCATTTTGTATCTGTGAACTATAGAGAGTTAATGATCCGTTATATCAGGTGTGCTGAATTAGGCATGTTAATTATAGATAATAGCTAGCTTCTAACACAGTCTCCTCCTCATTCAACTGCTGTCGTCCAATACATAATTATAGTTCCAACATCATGTAAGACGTAACACTCGCATGAAAGGATGTTCTTTATTAATATTCTCCTATGTATTGTTGTTTCATGACAAGATCTCAATTGAAAATGATCAGCTCCAAGGAAGGAATCCCTTCAAACACACTCAGTCAACGCTCCCACCTTTCCTACAGTCTTTCTGCTTCTATTCCAATCCAGAACTCAGCTTCTAAGACTCAACCTTTTCAGGATGGTTACTCACTCAATGTTCAGCTAACTCTGACTGAGCTTGAGCGGCGTGCGTCCCTTTAGTATGATACGTCACACAATGACTCCTCCTTTAACCCCCTAACTTTGACAGAGAGTTATGGCTAAAGTGTGCGCTGTTCTAAACCTAACGCTTCCAAGCCTACACGAGCATGGACTGGCCATCCGCGTCAGTACATCTGTATATATAATTATGTTTATTAACTGTGAAGTTAGATTGAAAATTCACTGATAAAATATGGATTTATAGCAAATATTTGGGTACTTTCTATTTATATCCTTGTGTTTTTGTCAACAAAATGAGTTTAAAGGGAGAGTCGTGGGAAATCATTAGTAGGGAGAAGGGAGTTTCCTTGGTTTAAAAGTATTGAATGATATTGAAAATACTGTTACATAATCATGGTCGCCTGCCAGGCATCAGCTCTTTACATCTGGTTGTCTATCGATTCCGTCTCTGGTTCTCCCAGACATGATCAGTAAAATAAAAACTAAGACCTAAACTAAATGGGCCTTCCATTGATTGTATACTTCAATGGGTGTGTGTGTGGTAACGTCAACATTCAATAAAATTGATACAATTCTTTAGTGCACTTCTCAGGGTGGCCCTTTCCACCTATATTTATAAACACTTTTCATATATGTGCGTAATACTCTTAATTAAATTCTCAATTCAGTTATGACTTATTAAGGATTATCAGTTTATCATACACATTTATAGGGAATCTAACTCAAATGTCAACATGATATATTATCAAATACGATGTATTGTTTGCAGAATTTTTCCAATTAAATTCAGTTAAATGGTTCTCTGAAGAACGAGTGTCACAAGAATTCTAATTCATTATTCTGTTACCACTGTGTTGGTTATCTTAATTGATATTGGATAATTATATAGAAGTATTTGATAATTTTGATGTCATCTGTGTAAATAATCCGATCTTTGCGCAAACACTATTATACACATACACATACATAGATGCATACATACACTGGTTCAACCTAATGACCTGATGACATGCGGTTCAATTTGGCTGAAGCATTTATCAGTTTATAATTTGTTACTAATCATGATATACTATTGAACCGAAGGCTCAACTACTCTCTTTTAGTTCCGGGTTGAATTAAGGGTGAAGACAAAAACTTTGAATAAAATCAGCGTAAAAATCAGTCACCTCAGCCAAAACCAAGTCGTCTAACCTAGTGAATAAATAGAAAAATAATTCATTATCTTGGACGACAAAACTGGTCACCCGAATGCCTTTTCTCAGGTGCTGCCATCTTGTGGATTGAAAAAAATGCTTTGCCTTATATATTGCAAAGTATCCTTCTTTGCAGAGACTTTTGGCTTAATGTAGATGACAGACTTGTTCAAATCAATATTGACGATTACAGTCTTAAAGAGTTTTTGAACATTTTGATTTGATGATAAACATCAGAGATGTGTTATAAAAGTAAAAGGAAGCCCACTCCATTGAGATATAGGCCTGTCTTAATTCCAAGATATCTGATGTATCTAAATTCAAAGTTAAGACGTTCTTTCATTTCTAACTTGAAAAGATAATTGCGGTTTAAACATACTTTTAGGTCAGCCTCAGTGTACGAAAACATCTTATTCAAATGGCTTAGGTTTGCCTAGACCAGACACATACCCTGTCAGTTACACACATACTAACACTTTGACTCATCCTTGTGTTGTGTCTCTCACGCCTATACCACAGCTCCAAACCCCAAAGATCACGTACTTATGTCTATGTTATCCCAGCTACTGTGGCATAGTGCCACGAGCAATGAAGTTTTAATGTTTGCCTTTCTATTCAAATGTCCATGTGTAATTTAAGCAACAATATCAATCAAACTTATATTGCAATAAAACATTAATTTTCGTTTTGTATCTGTAAAAGCAACTATAATGACTTTGCATTCCAGACATGCACAGTTGTAGGGAAAAATGTATTTGGGTTATTGATATTGGCATTAACAGGTTATCCTCTTGTTAAAAAATATTTTATACAATATAATATTATATTCTTGTATGAAAAACTGGTAAAGTTGTCAACCATGAAATTTTGACAGCCTATGGTTCCGAAATATGAATATATAACCGTATAATAGATAATGACTTCACTGTAAATATCATAATTATCACAAAAAATACAAAAGATGATATTGTTTTTATATAAAATACACTAGAAAGTGGAAAACCTTGTAACGTCTGGATGATCAGACTCACTCTGAGGACTATCATCAAAAAACAAAACAAACAATAATTGGCGTATGCTAATTCCGTTTTAATGGTAATTAGTTATATTTATTTGTTAACTTATGTTTATCATACATTCACTACATTTATCAATATTTATTTATCAGTTTTATTTATTTACTTATAATGGTATATATTTCAGTATATTATTCACATAAACACATAAAAAATATGTGTATACATATCTATAAACATGGTACTCCACATCACTTTCAGACCACTGCTTATACAAACAATAGCGTGTCTATGTCAAGTCTATCAATGTACTTGAAACTGGTTCCTGGTGTACCCTCGGCCTGTGTTATACATAGCCAGCTGGGTACATACCCCTATCTGTGACTAAGTACCAACAGCCCTGACCTATCTCAATATAGGCCTAGGGGCTAGAGATGTTCTGCTGGTTTAGCATTGACGTAATCTTGTTTTCACTACAACTATTTATCCCCAAGTTTTACTGACTCAGATAATCTGCGGAGTATACTGGCAAAGAAACAGAGCTCCTTGAATGTTGCTTTGTTTTTATTATCAGCTGGATTATACTGGGTCTGAAAAAGAATGGGGGTGTGGCTATTGATGGAATAACATAATAATTATAGCAACCAGGCATATTGGTAAGGACTGCAGTTTGCAAGTTTGCAAAAGAAAGCTAAACTTATCAATATTCTCGATTCGATCAAATATCCTGACAAAATCTAAACGGGAGTCACTATCTATAATATTGAATAATACCAAAAATTTATAACCGATACATTTATATATTAGTTATACTCACACGATCTACTGATTCACTTATAAATAACACTGTGTCTTTTTTACTCACAATTATTTTTAGAACTATCATTGATCAGTTGACCCATACACTCTTGACGTTTCTTCCATATTCAGCATCACTTTGGTTTCCATGGTCGCAAAACGGGATAGTCACGAGAATGACAATTGGATTTCTAATATTTCCTCAAAATATAGGGATAGATAAAATGAAAGCTGATGCACACCGAAAAAAAAGAAGATATGATGTACAAAACAGGCTCTTTCTAAATATTTAAATCTATGTTTGTAGCATTGATCTGTTTTTGGATGAAGTATAGACCTTGTGCAGATGTGGTCACGTGATCACATGTTGGTGATCACCACGTGGTGATCATGACCACATGACTTGGAATAATTGTTGATTATGATTCTGTGAGATTGTTTTAAGTAAATTGAGCATGCACATTTACTCAAAATGCATAAAAACTGCAAATAATCCTGATTATTTATTGATCACCAATATGGCGGCCAGCTCATTTTGAGACATGTGACGTCATCTGCACAAAGTCTATAGGTCAACCATTATCTTTAACAAAGATAATTGATTTTACCGCAAAACAGTTTGTTTAAAAGGACATTGGTAATTGCCTTTCTGCATAACATCCTAGGGTTAGAAATTAGATACTTTTGTTTGTTATCCAAAGTGTAAATGAACATGACATGGGAATTTAGAATTTACTTAGCCTAAACAATAAAGATGAGAAAAGAAGAGTCCTACCTTGACATCTTTGGTAGCTGGGACGTCTGAGGGTGCCTTGACGTCGTTCTTGGAATCCGGACCATCCTGAAAATCGACATCCTCTTTAGCATCTCCGGAACAAATTGTCTCAGATATTTTTTCGACACTCCGTTCACAGTCCTGACTACTAGAACTGTCTGAACTATTTTCATTGTGATTTTCATCGGTTCTTATAATCTCTTCCTCTGTCTCTGTAGAGGAAGAGGCAGATGAGGCAGTAACTTTTATATTGTTTACGGATGATTCAACTAACATTTCCTCCTTTTTCTCACTGTCATGGCCTAGAGCCTGGTTTATGTTGTTTTCATTTTCTTGCTTGTTTGTTACCGATCCCACAGCGCATGCACTGTCCTTATCAGAACAGAGTTTATCTGATATTACTGGTACAATACTTTCCTCAAGAATACATTCATTTGCGGGGGATTGCTTTTCATTCGTCAAATCTTGTGCAGAATTGCAAGGATTAATGTCACGATTATTCCCTGTCCCATTATGTTTCTGCAAGTCTTCCGTCGTTGATTGTGTAATAACAACGTCTACACTATCAGCCAAACCTTCAGGCTGACTCTCAGGAACGGGATTTTTGGGCCCTGGAGGAAGTTCTCCTCCATTAATATGCCCCTGGTTACTATCTGATGTGCCCTTCATCGATTCTGCTGTCAATTCTGTAATTTCTGTTGACAATGTTGGTGTATTTTTGGAATCAACATTTTCTGAGCAAGCACTGTTGGACCCATCTTTTTCAGCATTGTCAATTTCCTCAGGGGGAAGGCATTGGTCTGTCGGACTGACGGAAGTATCAGATTTGGAAACATCTTTGTGATGGTCACTATCTACAGAACCCTTTTCCTGGTCTACAGATTTGTCATCGTCTATTTGACCTTTTGATTGTTCAATAGCAGATGTGGACTGGTCAGTTTCTTGTGTTTCTTGAATGTTCTCATTTATTTCCATTATGTCCTCCTCAGGATGATCTTCAGGATGATCTTCAGGATGATCCTCAATGGTCATTGTTGTCTCATGGATCTTGATGAGATCCTCACTGGCAGTTAGCTCATCCTTCACTTGTTCCTGTGAACCGATACGAAACATGTTAGCTGTCGAAATAATCACATGAGTTGGAGCAAGTGTAGGTTCATGCTTTTCACTTATACCTAATGGCATGCCATGAGAAGAAGTGAGAGGCAAGTCATCACATCTTATTTTGTTAATTGGTGGTGTGAAGACTTGAGTTCTGTTGCTGTCTGGTGCTTGATATGTATTTGTGGTGATTGTTAGTGGTGTGTCATTTTCTGATTTTGTCCCTTTGCAGTCATTGTCAGTTTCGGAGGCAGAGCCAAGTTTCCAGGGGTTAGTCAGTGTTGTTGATGTTGTTGTTGTTGTTGTTGTTGTTTTTGTTGTTTCAGGCCTTGTCTCCTCATGCAGTGTTAAGTCATCAGTCAGCACTCCACTCTTAAAACTAGTAAGTAAAGGGTTAATAGTCACACCAGCATGCAAGTAAGTAGGCTCCTCCAGGGCAGCAGGGGTTAACAACATGCTCTGCCCTTCCTCCCCTCCAGTAGCAGTGGTAGCCAACAAACTGAGGTCAGAGGTCAGAACATGCTCTTTAGAAAGCATTTGACCTTCTTCCAGGGCTGCAGGCGCCCACTCCAGGGTGGGAAGAAGTTGTTCAACCCTGGAGGAGGTCTGAGCCCTGGCCATCACCCCCTGTGGGCCATAGTTGGTCAGCTCCATGCCAAACCCACACGTGCACCAGGACACGCTGGCCAGAGGTCCCAGGGGCAGCCAGAACTCCAGGTGCAACCGTGGAGGAGATAAAACAGCAAGAGATGCAGGAGGGAGATTCTGATATTGGCGTGGTGTTGTTCTCCAGGTGCTTACCTGTATGTTTGTTGTACTGGACACAGGTGTATTGGTGGCTGTAGTAGTAGTAGTAGTAGTATCAGTATCAGGAGTTATTGTTTTCGTAGGAGTGGACGTTTGCACTTGCTGGACCCACTCCAGTAAGGGCAGGAGTTGGGCCAAGAAATGACGTAGCCCCAGGGAGGTCGTACCGTCGTTAATAAGTCCCACTACATCTCCAGTAACCTCTCCAGTGTCTCTGTCTTCATTACAAGCCAATGACTTAGTGTTAACCTCACAATAATCAGACTTAAATCCGGTCGAATTTTCAACATTATTGTCTCCATTTGTGTTAGACTCAGCTGGTGGTATAGGCCTACCTGCAGGCTGGCCAGGTGTGTTATTGTTATTAAGTCCACCCTCCTGGCCCTCACCTTCCTCCTGTGGGCTCTCACCTGAGTCTGTCACCTGTGGACACGAAGCCTCTACTACCTGCTGGTGGTTGGACACACCTGAGTGACCTCGCCAGGTAGACTCACCTTCCATGTCCACCTGTGGGCAGGTGAGAGAGGACCCCTCCTCCTGAGTGCAGCACTTCTCACCTGTGAAAAGGGGCACAGGTACATGTCCACTTGTTGGGATCATAACCTCAGATACCTTAATGGTTCCCTTATCAGTACAGGAGGGGCTAATAATCGCCACGACTGACGCCATGGTGCTAAGCCCTGGAAGTAGTATGGCCTCCCTGACCGGAGTCCTAGCTAGTAAGCTAATAATGTTTTAAAGCTAGTATGATAATTCGCCATCCAGGCGGCCGGTTCAATATTTACATGATGGTACTGTATGGTGTAAATTGCGTTGACCTTGGTTAGTATACATATGGCCATATAACGCTGTCCCATATAAATGTATGCACTGTTAAATGAATAGCCTGCAGCTATAATATAAGTAAAATGTATCAATCATATTATGGATAAAATCGGTAAACTTAAAATTTTCTAAAACATCATCAAATGATATACAGCAGCATGAAAAGTCTCCACAAGTTAAAAAAAATCCTTGGAATAACGAGAGGGATGTTTCCAAAATGGTTTCTACCAACCGGTAAACCTATCCCATAAAAAGAGCCAACTGTACCGTAAGTGCTTTTAGGGGGCAGAATAGCATGTCAAGCCTGTATACACGTTAGTGAATGGCCTTGTACTGCCGGGTAGCGCCTACCACGTCCCTACACAGGCTGCAGTCATACACTGATTGATTCCTGTCTGACCTGCCACCCAGGAGGAGGCCTGACCTCAAATTTAATGTCACAACTGTCTGCCCTAACATCAATGACCTGCTATAAAAATCGCTACATAAATGCCGACCCACAAAAGTCAATCAATAACCATTTGGCATCTGGTATTTTCAATCCGTTAAAATCTAAGTATGAAATTTGCACACTGTGATAATATAATTAAAATTCTAGGAATATTGATATAGTGGACGTCCTAGAAGTCTGTCCAGAAATACAGTTAATCATAGATCTGACTCAGCTGTTGGCAGGTTAGTCAACAAGTGCTTTTCCAAGTGAGCTACTCTAGAAGTTGGACGGCAACTCCGACGTATATTATTTTGGCCTCGCCCTGTGATTAGAATATATAGCCAGCCCGTCGTGTATATATATAATGATAGGCCATTTAAGAGGTCACTTAGCGTCTGGCCCCTAGAAAAAGGTCCCTGAATCCAGGTCGGGTAGCGGGTGATCCCTCCAGGACCTTAATACCCTCATGTAATTGTCTCATCCTCCAGTGTGTTGACTATAAGACTCCAGGGTGTATACAGCATAGAGACACACTCACTGACTCCCCTACCTACCCCCCTGGAGGAGGCTACAGTGGGCAGGGTCTGGGCCGCCGTGGAGGAACCTAGCCCCTCCCCCGGACGTCTATCTCCCCCTCTCAACCCCTCAACTAAACATCCCGGCTCCTCCGGACTTTTTGTCACCTTGGCAACGGCCAATACTGCTCATGATGTGCCCCAGAGGAAGGGTACTGGAGGAAAAACGACTTCCTTCAAGGCTCAGGAGACGGAATGTGTTGTAGGCTCCATATTATAGAATCCAAGGCTACAGAAAGCAGGATCCTTTTGTGTGCTATACGTATGAGGGATCCACACTTCCCGATCTAACTCTCCATGGTTTAATGCAGCATTGAAGCCCTTAATCGTAACTTCCTCCTGGGTCGAAGTCTGGGTGATACTTCTGCATTATCATATCCAGGGCAGATCCATTATTGTGTGACCATCCATGTATGTGTGTAGAGTTGCTCTACTGATCCACATTGCCAGCCAATTGCTCATACTGCTACGAGCACACAATTAATCATCCTAACTAAAATAAAGCTTTCAATATAGCATTGAGGATACTACACACAGTATTATATCCAAATATTCCATTAGAGTGAGAGATTTCATCATTGAGTCTTATGTTGCCTGGTATGAAAAAATATGATAGTAATTATCCTTCATTTCCTTCCACTTGTACCAACACATTTGTCGGGAAGTGGCACTCACCACTTCTGGTTGGTTTGGTATCGGCCAAGCATTTACAATTGCACTCGTCGGGTCGGGATTGACCAATATACAGGGACCATGAAAATGTCAATAGATGCACGCATACCTCACAGCTGAGTTAACTTTCAACTCAAAACGCTTGGTTGAAAAGAGCCACACATCACGAAGTTGGAGCACACACGTTCACAGTTGACGTTGCATGTAAGCTTTGTAAAGGTAATCAGCAAATAGCCACCTTGGTAGCAAATAGCCACCTTGGTTTTGTGTACTTCAGGCTTTCACAGTGTACCCAAGCAAGCATATAATGACTTTTCAGTGGAGCAAATTGATTCAGTCTCATCCTTATTCGTGCTTGTTCAAACAACTCCAATCAGAATATGGGTGAACACTTGTGTAACAAGGAATAAGAATAGCTTTAAGAGTAAGAGGTTTTCATTATTGGGTTATAGCGTGCTTGTGCAATGTTTGTACGTCCAGGGGTTGCAATGTCCACACAAGGTATATTGCCTTTTAGTTAGAACGCACTGTGTATATCTTCCCTTTTTTGTAATATTATTCCATATGTCAATTGCCTCCTGGTACAAGTATATTATATATTTTCCTATCTTGCAAGTCCTCACTCCCTTACTCCAGAAGAAAATATTCAGAGATATTGCGAAAAATAGTATCCTATGCAACCGTAAACACTGGTTCCAAATTGATCCTTGGTTTTCATGCCTTGGAGAGTGTAGTATAGAGGCCATTGAAAGACAAGCCCAGAAACACGGGCCTTTACCATTGGTCCTGATTTCTAGGACGTTTCCTGGAAGATGTAAAACATCTGTTCATTTCCTTGCCTGAGGGTGGCCAACTGAGAGGCGGGGGTCAATGGTTTGGTGTCAGAGAGTGAGGCGTGGAAATGGTAGGTTTTTAATGGAAAATGGGGTGATTTGATGTTAGAGAAGCAACAGCAAGTAATACAAAAAAGAAATTCTCAATAGAATGGGTATGAGTCTGTGTTTCCCACTCTCCTTGAGAAAACACACGTACTCATTAATTTTATTAAAAGAAGCATCATACACACAATATAATATAATGTTTGTATTTCTAATTAGTAAAGGCCCTTGCCTAAATTAACTTCATCTTGGTCTTGAATTTCCTAATTGATTTATCTCATGAATAAATAAAATATTTATATCAATTTAGATACCTACTTGGAAGAACATCACCTTGATAAAGTTGGTAAATAGATAAAAGAAATTCGAGTTTTGTTTTCATTGACCGAGTAGAACTTAAATGTATTTGGAGGTTTATTGGTGGTTTTACTAAGTAAACGTCTCCAAGTAGTACTAAACTCCAGTAAGCTTGCAGAAAGACGTACACCAAATTACAATTCAACAGAGATACTTTGGGTAAGCTCTTACAATAATGATGGATGTGGTCGCAATATTAGTGTTTACCTTATTATAATGAAAGGTATTTTTATTTGAGGGCTTTTGTGTTAAGCAGGTTTTTGTACGTCTTTTGGTGCATATTTAAAAGTGTTTGAAGAGGATTTGACGCTAAGGCCATATAGCAAGAGAGATTGCCATGCCTTAAAAGATCTAGATTGACCCCCTATTCAAATCAAGACAGAATAGAAAAACCATAGAATTGTAAAACGTAATGAAGCGTGAAGTGAGTATGGCACAATAGCGTTGCCTGTTGAAAAGAAATATATCAGGCCATTTTTCAAAATCTCAATTAAAGAACTTGTCTAGAAATGTAAATAAGATTTACTTTGTGTTTCTAATTATATAAAAAAACAAATTAGATATGCACCTTCTTTCACTTTTATAAGGTTTTATGAGAACATTACAGCTAATATCATAATGCTTACAGCAGATAATTATGTGAATACTGGAATCGAAGAAGCTTTATAAAAGAAGTATTTTCCAAAGACATAGGCACACACAAAATGTTAGTTCTGCATTACTTTTCTCTCAGTTTCTAATGTATACATAATTTTATGATTAGAATAAAAATCATTGGTCACATTCACAGGTCAATTTGTATTTGAAACGATGTTTTTATTCTTGGACACGATGTTATTGTTTCAGCGACATCAGGCACCACGCAGCTCAATGATGCCACCTAGTGGAAGACTTTTCAACTAAGGAACTAACCATCTCTTATTTCATTGCAGGCTTAAACATCTTGGCCTCTCATAATTAAAAAAATGCTTTTACAATGCATACCAAACCTGTTCTAAAGACTATGTGTATCCAGATAGAAACCCTCATATACTGTTCTACTGGATTCTGTTGGTGAGTTTGAAAAATGTATTGATATCTGGGGCAGCAATCATCAATATCCAACAGATGTGACTTTTGTAGGTGAATAATTGTAGATACGGGATAAGAATAAAGGAACTGTTTGATCTATTGGGGCAAGCAAATGTGTTGGGTGTAGTCAAAGGTTTAAGCAGGTATTGAGGTTTTTGAAGACATAACTAACTTTTGGGAAGCGTTTGTCGTTTTTGTCATGTATTCATAATTATGTATTATCATAGCCAATGCATCTTCACCTTTAAACCTTTCCTACAATATGGATCCTGTCATCCATGGCCCATCTTCATTCTCTTAAGTAGTTTGGCTTTCAAAATGACAGAGTAACTCGCTTATGAGAGGATTTGTAAGTTCTTTTCTTTTCTCAGTAAAACACATGGCTGTCACCATTCCCTGTTCATGCTCAAACTCTGTTGACTGATCCACCCAGTTCACATAATAGAGTACTCTCCATGTCAAGATTTACCACATTGATGCACCCTGGCGGCTTAACCAGTGTTAACTACTCTTTAAGCTCATGTGGGACGTCTCACATTCGCACACAAGGCCATGGTATTAAGAAAACATAAAAAGAATCGAAATTAACCACTGTGTATACGTCATTATTATTTTGTATTGGCTGAAATTCGATTATTATCCCTAATCATTACTTGTTTATTTTCATTTATTGTGTGGAAGCCTTGAGTTTCTTCTAAAGTGGTATACCCATGCACTTAATGACTTCCTCAGAATAGGTGAACTTATCGCCCCTAAACCATTGGCCGACCCAAATGCCCTTGGCTAACTGAGGAATTTAGTGGGAATCTGCAGGTATAGGTCCATTTGCCCTTGCCGATGGTTGTGTCGCTGACAGGTTCGATAAAATTGCTGCATGCCAGCGAAATTGAACAAATAGCATTCCCTCTGTGACAAAAGAGGTCCCATGCTACTGCAAGCGATAATTTTAGTAAGTACTTATCACCACGAATCATATGGAATCCAAACGAATTGATCCAACATGTTGGATCTGTTCGCTTGCAGACCTGTCGTTTGCACCCTGATCACCAGGTCGAATGGGTCTTTCTGAGGCAGAGGCAAGCTGACGGGCGCACCGACCGACGGGAGGACCGACGGGAGGACCGACGGGAGGACCGACGGGAGGACCGACGGGAGGACCGACGGGAGGACCGACGGGAGGACCGACGGGAGGACCGACGGGAGGACCGACGGGAGGACCGACGGGAGGACCGACGGGAGGACCGACGGGAGGACCGACGGGAGGACCGACGGGAGGACCATGCAGTGTGTCTAATGTACCGTGTGAAGTGTGATGTCCTTGGATCACACTTAGGACCTCATGCAGCTGTTATACTCCAGTTACTTTTCCTCGGAGGGGTCGAATAAGGAGGGGTTGGGCTACTAATAAACAGAGCAGAACGCTATGGATGGAAGAAGCACAGTCACAACGTGTCATACTGACGTACAGATACGGTAAGCTCATAACAATCTGTTTTTCCTTAATCTTTATCTTATATTCTAGCTCTAATGACCCTGTTGTAATTTGCACAGATCGTAGAGGCTACGCATGCAGGTGCATAGCTGTTGATATGACCTTACACCAACACAGCAGATTGCTGATTCTGATATGGTGTACCTGCATGGCTGCCACTCGCTACTATGACTGCCTTATACGTTTCGAAGTAGAGAAGTAGAGATCCAGACGCCATGTATGCAAGGGGTAGATCCAGGGGGAGGTCCTGGGGGTCCTGACCCCCCTCGTCCACCCTTTTGGTGGAAACGTTAAATTGCCAAAGAGAAAAAAAACACGCCGTGTGCATGCGCGCAAATGCTCGCAGTTTCAGTACGTAACCTATATGTGGACCCTCCCCTTTCAGAAATCCTTTATGCCCCTGTATGCATATATAATATACATCCAGACTGGAATGTGAGGGGGGAATCTGTCACCCACTTCAGGTGCACCACCTAATCATTGCAGCAGGTTGGAGTAGACTTGGGTTCACCACTTTATTACCAATAGGGGGAAGAATGAAACCAGCAATTGATTTCTCCTGTAAGAAAAAGAAAGTGTGCGGGTAAAAGATCTGAATTTGCATACTTTTGTGCAAGTGTTCAAGTTTGGGATAGCCTGCACACCCCTGACATATGTCAGACCATGTTCACTGTTTACTGGGCTGGATCTTGACACGACACACACACACACACACACACACACACACACACACACACACACACACACACACACACACACACACACACACAATACATACATACATACAGATGTATACATGTATACATGTATACATGTACACACACACACACACATACATACATACATACATACATACATACATACACACACACACGTATACATGCATGCATGCATGCATGTATACATGTACACATGTATACATATATACATACCTACATAGGTCTCTATACATACCTACATAGGTAAACAACAACGATAAACATAGCCTTATATAGTACCAAATGAATACTACATAGGCACAAGTCCAATTTTTATTGTTTGATGTTTCTACAACGAACCCAAAAGTTAACATGGTGTGGATTTATCATATTTTTTTAGAAACAGCCGTCATCATTGTGCTTTTAGCATCAGAAAAACACCCAACTATTCAGACCGTATACAACTACAGCATTGGCAATCTAAGCAACCAGAAACCTGTTTATTATCTTAAGATACGTTAAACTGTTAACAGCTGGTTAAGATAAGATCAACAGAACCATTGATATGTATACATGTAACACAATTAGAATGCTAACTCCTGTATGTTATATATGTTATATATCTATCTTTGCCTGCAGGTAACCACAGACTTCGCCATGTATTTCCGAGTGTCCAGAGGTCGGCTTGTTACCTACACACTCGTAGTTTCTGGTCTATTTATCACATACCGTTTTCTGTGGGGGCCCTACCCAACGTATCAACAACCTAAGTCAAGAGCTCCCTTACTAAATAGAATACAAGGGGACGTGGACTTAAAACAGGTGAGGCTAATTCATATCAATTTTCAAAATATTTTGATTGATAATAGGATTTGGGAAACAATCATTTTTGGCCAACTATTGTCTTTCTTAATGTGAGAACTGCACTCGTTGAACGACCTGTGATATCTATTAGTCGAAAGTAACCCTCACGTGGATATCACAAGAAATGGAAGCAAATAATTTTATGTTTAAACATTCAGAATATGCCGATAGACCTATAGTCATTAATCAGATATACACATTTGAAACAAATTGATAATTTGATAGCTACATCCTGTTTATGGAGTATGAGTTATCTATAAATCATTTTTATCATGATGATTAGACAATATTAGAATAAAATCGATTAACACTTCAAGTTTTGTTTTCAATCTGATTTCAGATTCTCGAAAAACTCCATCATGCACATGGGATGAGAGTTAATAAGACGGCAGTAAGGACGGACAAACAGCCAACAGCAACTAACACGAGTAAGGATGGTCAAGGCATGGGAGGTGAAATGAGGGGCAGAGAAGGGGGAGGTCAGGGCATAGCAGGAAGTAATGGAGGCAGGGATGGGGGAGATCAGGGCATGGGAGAACATATAGGAGGCAGGGATCGGGGAGGTAGTGGCAAGGGTGGTGATTTGACAGGGAAGGATGGGGAACATCAAGCCATTAGCGGCGACAAGATGGGAGGAACAGATGGGGGTGGTAAAGATGTGGGAAGTAAAATGAGAGGCAGGGATGAGGGAGGTCAGGGTGTGGGAGGAAATGTGGGAGGCAAGGATGGGGTAGGTCAAAACATGGGAGGAAATGTGGGCAGTGAAATGAGAGGCAGGGATGGGGAAGGTCAGGGTGTAGGACGAAACGTGGGAGGCAGGGATGGGGTAGGTCAAAACATGGGAGGAAATGTAGGCAGTGAAATGAGAGGCAGGGATGAGGGAGGACAGGGTGTAGGACGAAATGTGGGAGGCAGGGATGGGGTAAGTCAAAACATGGGAGGAAATGTGGGCAGTGAAATGAGAGGCAGGGATGGGGAAGGTCAGGGTGTAGGACGAAACGTGGGAGGCAGGGATGGGGTAGGTCAAAACATGGGAGGAAATGTAGGCAGTGAAATGAGAGGCAGGGATGGGGGAGGGCAGGGTGTAGGACGAAACGTGGGAGGCAGGGATGGGGTAAGTCAAAACATGGGAGGAAATGTGGGCAGTGAAATGAGAGGCAGGGATGGGGGAGGGCAGGGTGTAGGACGAAACGTGGGAGGCAGGGATGGGATAGGTCAAAACATGGGAGGAAATATGGGAGACAGGGATGAAGGAGGTCAAAGTATGGGAGGAAATAATATGGGAAGCAAAGAAAAGGGAGGTCAGGGTGTGGGAGGAAATGTGGGAGGTAAGGATGGGGGAAGTCAAACTAT
Source organism: Lepidonotus clava (assembly GCA_936440205.1). Lineage (NCBI taxonomy): Eukaryota > Metazoa > Annelida > Polychaeta > Phyllodocida > Polynoidae > Lepidonotus > Lepidonotus clava. Next base: position 32,710,266 of record OW387145.1, on the reverse strand, counting down.
GGGAGGGAATATGGGAGACAGGGAAAGGGAAGCTCAGGGCATGAGGGAAAATAATATGGAAGGCAAGGGTGGGGGTGGTCAGGGCATAGGAGGAAATATAGGAGGCAAGGATGGTGGAGGTCAAAGCATGGGAGGAAAGGTAGGAAGCAGGGATGGGGGAGGTCAAAGCATGGGAGGAAGTGTGGGAGGCCAGGATAGGGGAGGTCAAAGCATAGGAGGAAATATGGGAGGCAAGGATGGGGGAAGTCAAAGCATTGGGGGAAAAGTAGGAGGCAGAGATGGGGGAGGTCAAAGCATGGGAGGAAATATGGGAGGCAGGGAAGGGGGAGATCAGGGCATGGGAGGAAATGTGGGAGGCAGGGAAGGGGGAAATCAGGGCATGGGAGGAAATGTGGGAGGCATGGAAGGGGGAAATCAGGGCATGGGAGGAAATGTGGGAGGCATGGATGTTGGGGGTCAAAGCATGGGAGGAAATGTGGGAGGCAGGGATAGGGGAGGTCAGGACATTGGAGGAAATAATATAGGAGGCAGGGATAGGGCAGGTCAGGGCATAGGAGAAAATAATATACGAGGGAGGGATGAGGGAGGTCAAGGCATGGGAGGTGAAAAGACAAGTAAGGAAAGGGGAGGTCAGGGTGTTGGAGGAAATGTGGGAGGCAGAAATAGGGGAGGTCAGGGGATGGGAGGAAAGATAGGAGCCAGCGATAGGGGAGACCAGAGCATGGGCGGAAAGATAAAGGATATAGGCGAGATGGACAAAACAAGGGGCCTTAGCTGGGGAGGTAAAATCCAGCCGGACCCTAATGAAAAGCCAATATCCATTCTGTACTGGAGGGATTCTAACGCCCCCCACCCCTTGCAGTGGTCCTCCCCACCCGGCCAGCCCCCCTCATGTCCCCACTCCTGTCGCTTCCACACGGATAAGTCCAAACCTTCAGAGTCGGACGCCGTCCTGGTAGACCTGGACGACCTCCAGGGTGTGGGCCTTCCCCTGGAGAGGAGCCCCAGCCAGGTGTGGGTAGCCTTCAGCCGTAAACCCCAGCCAGTGGTCAATGAGCAGCTCAATGGGGTGTTTAACTGGACCAGCTTCCACCGCCACGACTCAGACGTCCCAACCTTCACAGGCTCCTCAGGGAAACTAACTGAGGAAAGGAGAAGAATGGGGGAAAATCCACTCAAAGCCAAGTATGCAGGGAAAACGCTCAAAGATGTCGTTATGTTAACCTTGTCCGACGATTGTCCTATACCTCAGTGGCAGAAAGACTACGTGCAACGTCTCAAAGGCTACGTCAATGTGGATGTTATCGGTCGTTGTGGGGACAGCCCTTGTGATGGCAGTTGCCAACTGCATGCAATGCAGTATAAATTCCAGCTCGCATTCGAAAACTCCATGTGCACAGACTATGTAAGTATTAAATTCTGGCGTGTCTTTCTCTCAACCAGCATACCGGTCGCATTCGGAAACACTAACTATAGTAAGATAGCCCCACCGGGATCTTTCATCGATGCCCGGGCGTTTGCTTCACCAAAACTGCTTGGAGAGCACCTCAAGAAGGTTTCTTATGATACAGACCTTTTCAAGAAGTATAAAGAGTGGGAAAAGGAGTATGAGGTGAAATATGGTGAGAGCAAATATTGGTGTAACCTCTGTACAGCCTTGCAGAGGAGGAAGACATCAGAAAAGAAAGTTTACAACGATCTCACAGGTTGGGCTGGTAGGACAGTATGTAAAGATCCCAACATCAACCTATGATTTTGGGTCTTGATGATAATGTGTTGGAGTTTAAATCCACTCAGCAATATCCCAGCTATATTGAGACTAACTCATATAGTTGCCTTGTACAAAGTACTGATGACCAAATCTATTTGGGTGAGAACGACAGCAAGGAAGGTGGTCCAACCGATGCCTTTGGGAATTAAAACCCAGGATTAAAACCCGGACCTGCTGCGCACATGAAGGACTGAGTTAGGAGATATTATCATATATAAGTTAGGGTCTCAAGCATTGTCTTATTGAGCAATATTCCCAAAAGGAGACATTTCAACTCCTGTTGACATTAGCAATTATAACTCTTTGCATTGCTTTTACATAAAAAATTGTATTTAAAGAATTGTGTGAAATTTATTTGATTATATCACAAAAGCCCTAGATCATTGAAAAGTGATTTTGAGCGACCCTATTTCTGAAGGTTAATACATGAAACATTACATACATGAAAGTATTATGTTACTTTTGTAAGACTAATGGCCATATTCCACTTTGCGTCAGGTCCCGTTTGCAGCCGCTATTTTCAGCTACCGCAAGCAGTTTGCGTTTAAAATACCAACATGTTGGTATCCCCAAACAGTGGCCGTAACCAGTTGCCGCAACCAGTGGCCACAAACAGTGGCCTCAAACACCTATATTCCACCTCATTTGCGGCCGCCATAAACTCGTTTGCGGCCGCCTCAAACTCGTTTGCGTCCGTTTGCTAGCGTCTGCTGGTCACAAGCAAGTGGAATATACCCTACCGAAAACGCAAACGCGTGTACCGTAAACGTAAACGCGTTTGCGTTTGCGGCATTTTCGGCCGTTTGCGGCCATTTTCTAGGGTAGCCGCAAACGCAAACGCGTAGTGGAATATGGCCTTTACACATACACGATATTGTATTTACGACTCAAAGTTATAGAATACAAATAATCAGTATTGAAGGAAGGAGCTGAATGAGAAACCCTGTGTAAGAAAGGTTACCATGAGGCACATAAAAGACTATTTTCAATGCTATCAACATGATTGTCATATTGATGTAAACATGTATATTAAGATAAGTTAATCTAAGGACCTGTTGTGAAGAGCAATGTACCTTGTAACAGTGCTATAGCTAAACACCAGTTTATTGGGGAAGAGATTGGTTGAACAAACCTCGGCAAACGTAATCGTGAGGCCTAGGTTACCTTTAAATTTGTGCCTAATTCGTATGTTAGTAAGGAAAAGTGCTCGCAATGTCAAAAAAGACGTAAACAACTTGTAGTTATGTTGAAAAAACATTGAATTACAATAATCTTTTGCTTTCTTTAATATCTTCATGAGTTCTCAATCGATTGATAATTGTTTTCACCAGCAGATTCCTTATAAAATAAGTTTTTTAATGATATCTCATTTATTATCATAGCTTGATAACTTAATGATGAAAATTTGTCATATGAATATTAAAAATGTGTTACGAACACTGCAATATCTGTCACAGCTTTTAAGGGTGTATGGGCACTTTTGCATACCAGTACAGTGTATAGACATGACATTTTTGTTCGCTTCTTGTTTCTGGAACAAAATATAAATGATAAAAGTTCGTAACTTTTTATGGAATGGCCCCCTGATGTACATCACAAGAGGACCGTTTTCATAGAATCATTTTAAAATGTGTTGGTTGAATACACTTGATGTCCAGCTATGGGAAGTGATAACATGGACTCATTTAACAAAGGACTTGTCAATACAATTATTTTTCTGAGAAATTATAAAGGCTACGGATAGGTACTATAGTTATTCGAACCATGGCGAGAAAGAATATTATTGATATTATTAGTACATAAATCCATTGCATTATTTTATGATTGAGCAAATAATACCATCGGGGGAACGTGTTCAAAAGGGCATTCGAAAAAAAACACACTTAAACATGATCATTGTATAGTACTTTTATATTGACCGGTCAGCATGCATTAAATAAAAATGAATATTTACAAAAAACCTTTAGTACATCGTAGGTCAGCTTATGAAGCGTACAATACAATAATTGGGTAATCAATTAATGCCGTCAACAGGTTATCAGCAGAATATCTCTCATCACAAGGTTCTTACAGTTAATTTATCTACGAGCCGATGCAAATTTGACAGATCATTGTACCTTAATACATTGCAGATTATATAGACATTGCAAAGTGCGAATTGTCAATGATGCTTTTCTACAGGTCACATTCATTATACTCGTATTGTCCAAGTCACTAAACTTATTTAAAGATCAGACATTGCATAGGGTTACATGACCGTTTCACGCTCACATCTAGTTAAATCACTGGGTAGATAAGTTGTAAATAAAATGTCACCATAATAATATAATTGCAAAAGACTGTATTCCATGAACTACAAAGTTTATGCAACACACTACCTGACCAATTCACATTTGTGATGAACGGTACAATATCATGACACATGTGAGGATAAAATGATGATGCACTTGGAATGTATTGAATATGTGATTAAATCTGTAATTTCTACCACACATGGATACTTTTTACTTTGGGCACATCATCTTGACGAATTCTGAAAAAGGTAAAAGGAGAATATTTTCAATAGCAAAATTTAATCATCATTAGGCCTATATAGTCAAAGAAGAATATTAAATTATTTAACTTAAATAGATATAAATACCACACATTATAATCATTGTAACTCATTTCAGTTGAGATGGCTGAAAATTTCTAGCTAAAGGTTCAAATGGCCATAGCTACTTTCACATAACTATGATAATGCATAACCAGATAACACTGTAGACAGACATTGCCTACTTCAAAAAACCAGGGTACTGCGCCACTTTATCACACTTACCCTCATATTGAAGGACACCGTCCTTATTTGTGTCAGCTAACTTCATCATGTCTTCAACCTCCTCCTTTGTCATTGGTTGTCCTGTACACGTTAATGCCTCCTGAAATATATTGATTTAATGTATCTGTTTTTCTATAGATCTGAGTTAACGTATAAATGCAATTTCAGTACGTGTTCTCATATTTGATTTTGTACGAGGCTTCTCGTATAGTAGAAGAAGCCAAATATTAGAACATGAACATAATTATTATCATCATTGTTGTATATTAGTGATTAACATTAAAATTCCATGGTTCTGAGGCTCATGTGACGCAATATTACAAGTACACAAATGTTATACATGCTTATTTGAAGAGTAGTACGTTCAGTCTCAGAGCAAAAAGCTGAGCTTAGAGTGTTGGTTACAACCTTTGTGCACTAAGGAGACTTGTATCTTTTTTCTTCATTTTTATGTCTTTCGCAAAGTTGTATTTATCAGTAGTACATGTTTTGCATCTATTTATGAAGAGATTATGGGTCACACGCTACTAGTGCAATTTTACAGGTCTATGAAGGCTGTATATTCATAGCCTCTCCTGAATATATATACATGGGATTTAAGTGATGCCATTTGGCTTGTTACACACCATTTAAATGGGTTAATAGTCAATTTAATACGCAACTAGGCTATGTTACTCAGAAACTGTGACATATGAGCCTAGACGTTAAACCTTAAGTGCATCTGAAAACTCCTTGTAGGCCTACAGTTTTACACAAGAACAATAATAGACGATGCCATTTTTATGTCTATGACACAAATTTCGAAGTTTTATCTATAGAGCCTTTATCATTGCTTCTGAAAGTTGAGTAAAACAATGCTTGATAATATCATGTGTCCATCCGCTAAACCTGTAACCTAGTTATTCAAACTCAATATCTATACTTAATAGTAAACAAATAATTTGACCTGTAAACTGAATAGTAAAGGCATTCCACTGTAGGCTCACACAAGTGTCCTAGTGATCTGGCGATACATAATCATGAATATCACGGCCCGAGTTCTCCAGTTATAGAAACAAGAAGCAAATGACTATCAAAGTTCCGATCGTTGGAACGATCGATGTTCGCGCTTAACATAACAATGGACATTTCATTGTGTTTGAAAGGGAATTGAACGAAATGTCAATATATCTAATGTATGTAATCTATAGCAATGGTGTCCCTCAATAAACTGAAGGCCTTCCTACAACCAGAAGGCTATATGGGCTATGAGTAGTGACCACCACCACCACTCCTGCTGTCAGACACAACTCAGGGAGGGGATTAGGAAAGGGGCTCCTCCTACTAGATCACCTGCACCCACCCACCTGCAGGTGACAGTGGAGGTCCTAATGTGGAGGGGTGAGGTTGATTGGCTCAAATACTGGTTATGTAACCCACTTCTGGCTTCTCAAACTGCACCCTCCCCCACCCCCACTCCTTGAACTGAGTTCAAGGAGTTGGGGTGGGGGAGGTTGCAGGGGAGAGGCCTGCCCACTCAATTACACTTGATACACACTAATTGTCCTTGCTTACAAATGCATGCCGGTGGACAAAGGCCTGTAGCTACTTGTATGTAAGATTGTGTAACCGGGCAATCAGATCAAAGCCCAAATACCTACAAAAGACATGACTGATTGAGTGAGCCCTTCCCATAAGCTACAATACTAAAAACTATAATTAAGGGCTCACAAAAATTACCAACGTGTCGGTAAGGACTCCTATGTGATTATCTACAGGCAGCAGGTATAATAATGCAAATATACCGCCGCCACCTTCACTGCACTTTTGGCGTGAAAGTGTCAAATTTAAAGATTTAGGAAAGTGGCATGATAGCAATAGGCATTAGGGGCCTTCCATTAAGTATGTATGCATCAAGGGGGGGGGAGGGGGGTCTGATATTTTTGAAAATGTGCGTACACTTTAGTACATATCCAATGCATATTTTTGCCCAAGGGGGGTGGGGGTGGGGGTGGGGGTGGGGGTAGGGTCAGTGATTTCTGAAAATGTGCGTGCGTACTAAATGGAAGGCCCCTTATGCAGACGTGAAAACATTATTTCCTGTGACTACTGCGATTGTGGTCCGCATAATATATGCACATGGTTATCTATAAAATCTGGAATTGACAGTTATATGCGATACAAAGTATGTAAAACTATGTTTGCTTCAATAACATGTGACATAGACGTGTTCTCCAGATATCTTTACATTGTAACTAAAAGTAACTTTTTAAACTTTCCACCTCTCATTTCTTTTCTCCTTATGTTTAAATCCAGTTTCTGGATTAACCTGTAAAATCACCAATTTGATTACCTTTTTATCTTGAATGTAGTCCCATTTTTATAAAATGTTATTAATTCCCAGATACCATATTATATATACCTGATATGTATATATGTCTAAGTGTTGATGTTGAAGTTCTTGATTACATTCAAAATCTGTATAACTTTTTCGAGCTTTTGTATTAATGTTAGTCCATACTCAATGAACTAAACCTGAACAAAAATCTGAGCAGCAATATGGCGTCAGTCCATTCGGGCAACTATGATGTCATCTGCACAACGTCTTATGAAAATGATTCTAATAATATTGCAAATGGTATGTGGTATACTACTGAAAACAGACCTCAAATCCTACCATTAGCTCTAAAAACATTGTGTTTACCATTAGCTCAGCCTTGTCAATAGTTCCATTGCCATCCTTGTCAAATGCAGCGAAGGCTCCTCGCATGTCCTCATCATCAATGTTTGCTTTGCTTGTATTCTCCATCAGTACCACGAACTCTTCAAACTCTATGTAGCCATTTTCTGAAAATAGATAGAAATGATTAAGATTGTGAGGTGTTTTTTCTATTTTCAAATCGGTTATCTATTCTGAGAGGGGTATTAAATGGTTCACCTCTCTGATGGTTAGCTAATTAACCATGATGCATCTAGTCGCGAGATGGTGCACTATATTATTTTGTTCTCCTAGGTTTCCCATATTTTGCATAGCACCATCGTAGCTGCGTATTAACCCATTTGAGTAGTTTTATTACCCGCGCGGCACGTTTAGCGTTCACACAGGAGGAAGTGAATAGATTATTACCATACACATCGCTCCTTCACATAGATTGTTGTGAATTGAAGCTATTTCTGTATGATTTTATTGCATAAGGTTTAGTCAAGCGATCTATTTTCATTCAATACCATGTAAATTTATAAAAGTGTGGATAAGACACCAAACTCGGCAAGCACAAATAGATGGACGACTTGCTATTTATTAACTGTAGTGTAGACAAGTTGCACAGAGATCGTGTAAATTTTTGTGTACTTATTTTGTATATAGGAGAATGTGCTGATAGTTACACAAAATAATAAACTTATACATTAGTTCCATCGTTCTTATTCTTAAAGTGTCAAAGTATATCAAGAACACTCTAGACGTTTACCACGACCTGCGTAATTGGGTAGTTATAGGATTAAGGAAATTCACAGTAAAGAAACAGGATTAACAAACAGGACTCTTGGAATGACCTGCTTCAGGCTAAAAGATTACGTTCACCAGAGGAACGGCGCATTGCCACCACTGCTGTATGATTTCATACTTTAGGCTTTGTTCCACGATCATATCTTTTCTAGATTCCAATATGTAAAGCTTGTATTCAATATACCGATTTTGATGCTGTCGATATTGTATCAATCTGATGTTCTCTGAGAAAATGACATGAAACCACAATTCCTGTCTTCCACTCAAAAGATAATTGTAGTGATATACATGTCTATATTTACGTCGCAGCTAGAACAACTTAGAATAAATACAGAACAACAAACAAGGTAAATTGATTTGGACATATAATAAATAACATTTATTTTAATCCTTCCTGTAACAATAATTCTAAAGTTTAAAATTCTGCAGCGATGGTGAATCTCTGGTGGTTAGAACGAGAATGACCAACGGTCAAGCTCGGGCGATTTATATAGTCGAGGTACAACAATCTCCGTAGCGATGGAAACGGAGGGCGATGACGTCACGCTCACTCCGAAATAAATAAATTGCTTAGGTATCGCTACACAATTTAATATCATTTACGTCGCAGCTAGAACAACTTAGAATAAATACAGAACAACAAACAAGGTAAATTGATTTGGACATATAATAAATAACATTTATTTTAATCCAATTCCTCCAAATCAATTACCTAACGTAGTGATAAAAATTTATCATAATTAATTTTATCGGAGATTGAAGGCCTAATATATTTGTAAATACAATCAGAAGACCATTGGCCTCTCTCCTTAATATAGGTTAAGGAAGCACCTTTATTATACAAGTCTGTGGTGCCCCCCCTCCTTAGAGAATGGGTTGAAAAATTACCCTTAATTTTTGAATTTGATAACATTTGTTTAAATTGTTTATTAACCATTGTGTAGGATAAATAACCAATTTTATCAGTGGAGAACAATGGATCATCCCTGGACTTTGGATGAATTTTAAATAATTTCTCCAATAAATATACAGCGCAGACTCTTTTATTTTCTAATCTATTAATAGGTATCTCATGTACCTGGCCTGGCTTTTTTGTTTTTGAGGATGTAACCTTTACAATACAACCCCATTTATGAAAAATAACATCTTTTCTCAGAAGCATGTGTTCCGACCTCACAGTGTGTCCTACTCTAAGTAGTGTCCTAAACAAAAATACAATTACAATGTATATTAAAATCCCTAACTGGTCGGACCAATCTACCTTCCTATACAACATTTCTAAATGCTTCTCTTTCAGTGGTTCTTTACTATCCACCTCACAAAAATTGGAATTTTTAATTCCTTTTACAACCATCTTTATGTTTACATCTGACCATCCTGCGACTGGCTTGGCCTTGACATTATGATAATAGATAACCGCTTGATAATAGTTTATCACAGAGGATGCTTTCATAAATTTTGAAATATAAGAAACATACAGACAACCCTGATTAGAGTCACATTTATAGGGCGCCCAATGAAATTTTTTACATACCTTTAGGTAACATTTCCATTGCATCCTCCGCAATTTCTGGGTATTTTCCCCTACAGCGGCTTTTTTCAACGCCACAACCCGCTTTTTCAGGTTGATTTTCTCTGCAAAATTTAAAAATGGCGTTAGTACAACACAAATTCGCCCCTAGGATACACTTTTTAACTGCGTCCTCACTTTTAAAATATAAGAGGCGTGACAAAGTGTCAGCCACTAAATTATTTTTTGTGTTAATGTAGTGAGGGACCAGTCTTATTTTATATATTTTGCAGATCCAAAATATTTCCCTGAGCCAACTCATACATGTTGGATTACAACTAATGCCCTTTCTGATCATATGGAAAACCTGTGTGTTATCAGTATAGATATTAATGCTATGACCCACAAGTTGGCTCAGCCATTCCTGTAGGCCACGCATGATTGGAAATAATTCCAATTCATTTATATTTTCCTTATTATATACAATATCAGAAGGGGCCGGTATAATATGTTTGCAATCAGACTCTGGAAAAATAATGCTATTGTCCCAGCTACCTGCCCTCCAGTCACTACCCATATACACTGCAAAGCCTTTCATAGATGAGTCTGATACCATAGGGAGGGGAAATTCTTTGTATTCGATTTTCCTTTTACCATTAAAATTTTCCAGAAATTTTTCCCACCATAACAGGTCGTCCCTACATGCCTGTCCTATTTTTATTGCTTTTAAATTATTATTTAAGAGGACTTTATATAGGTTATAAACACTTCGACAGTATACCCTGCCTCCCTCCACAACATGAGCGCAATGGGACAATAGACCCCCTAGACTTTCTAGTTCCTTTCTGCCTATGGTTGCTTTTTGACCGTATTTTACTACCAAATTTTTTAATTTAACCAGTTTCTCCTTGGGCAACCGAATTTCCATTATAATTGAATCAATTTCCAGACCCAGATAGGTGCATATCTGAGATGGTGGGGTAACTTTTCCCCAGCTTATATGGAAGCCTATGTATCTTAAGACCCTTATAACTACCTGTTGTGCCCATGTTGCCTCTTCTAGACTTGACCCAATGACAATAAAGTCATCCAAATAATTTACTGTTTGAATACCATAAATATCTGACAAAATATGATATATAAATTCAGAAATTTCATTAAAATACATGGGTCCTAGTCTAAGACCAAATGCCAAGCGGGAATCCTGTAAGAATTCAGTTTTACCATTAATTTCCCATCTAACTCCCAAGTATTTCTGATGGTCTGGGTAAATAGGTACTGCCCTGTAAGCTGATTTAATATCAACCACAGCCATATAGTCTCCTGGATTTAACAAAGCCACAACATTATCTACACTTTTATATTTAAATTCCTCAATAATATTTTCACAGAAATTATTTATTGAGATTTTTTCAGGCATACTACAGTCTGTTATTGGTCTTATGTTACCATCCGGTTTTGGGACTGCTCCCATAGAATGTATGCAAGCTGGCTTTTCCTGTACTATTTTAAGGTAACCCTCAGCCAATTCTTTGCCAATAATTTTGTCCATTTTTTTTCGATTATCACCTTCAAAAAGAGAATTGTAATTTCTGCAATCATAACTCAGACCCCCGCTTGGCACAGTATCATCAACAATTTTAAAACCATCTGTTATCCCATCAACCATAGATCTAAATCTGTTTTTACACTCATCAGACCCCAATGAAAGAAGATATTCGAATCTACAAGGCCTAAGCTGCGCCAATGCGCCATTAATATAATATTCGCAGGTGCATTCCCCACGAGCGCATTTCTCGAATACATTGACAGTTTGACCACTCGGCGAGCGCGCCGAGACCAGAAGATTATTTTCAAAATATTTAATATCTCTTGAACTACCCGATGGAATTTTTTCAAACTTGGGGTAATTGTCGACAAGGACCTCAACTCCATCCCTATCGACCGTTAGATAAGAACTATCGGCTAGAATTTCTATATTTTGAACAAAGTTACCTTGCCGATTGACATTTTCCTCCTCCTTCTCCGACACCGCTTGTGTACTTTCGACACGGAAACCCGTGACGTCAGCGGTATCGGCGCTTTGACCCGGGATTGACCCCGGCGATGCAAAGTACCGGCGTATACCGATCGTACCAATACTGGAGATAATATTTGAAATACAACACGAAAGGTCCTCCCCAAAGACTGGGTTAATACTTTCTACCTCTAGAACACGGAGGAAACCACCATTAGGACCAACACTTCTGGAATTACTGTATAATTTAACATTTTTTGCTTGCGAGCTCGAACACGACTGAGAAGAAACCCATGTACCCGTGACGTCACTGTCAGATAAGTTTTTAACGCCTGGAATCTTCTCAGATTTTAAAACGATATCCTATTTTTTATCGCTGCTTGCACGCCCACAATCTTTTTTGCTGTGTCCCTTCTTCTCGCAAATTATACAAGCATGGTTAAGGTTACATTTGCCATAGCATCCGCTGTCAGAGTTGAAGCGAAAGCAAATTTTTTCGGAGTAGGACCTCCCATTTCCCTGGTTTTGTTTACCTTTGTAACCCCCTCCAGATTTGCTACTGACACCAGCCTTGAACGTGTTGTCGAAGGAAAAAGATGACATTATCTCCTCCTGGTCAAAATTGCCAAATTCATCGTGTCCCAGCCTCCCAGCTCTTTCCCTTACTGAGATATCATATTGATTAAACGTGTCGAACGTGTACAATCGCTTAGAGGCTTTCTCTGTCAATAATTTTACATGCTTGACAGCGGGGAGTGGATCTTTTTTATCCAAAATTAATCTCTCGATAGTCTTCAATCCTACCAACAGAACCTCCTCCACATTCTTAGGCTTATCTCCGCTTTTGCAATACAATTTCTGTGCATATTTCTTTGTTTTACCTTTATCTTTTGTAGGCGAGGCGGACCTATCGCTGGAGCGGCTCGACTCATCGCTTGACGACTCGGCGGCGGGGCTGACCGGCTTGGGCGATGATTGCATCTTCCCCCTCTTCTTCGTCTTAGGCCTGGATTTTCTTGGAGATACTTCTATCCAGCCATCGCTGTCGTCGTCGGAATCGTCTCTTGGAGGTACCTTGGACGCCTCTTGCTTCTCCGCCAACCGGTTGACAGCGCCTACGAGTTTAGAGATGTTTTTCTCCATTACCCCCATCCTGTCGTTGAGAACTTGAGTCCCAGCCTTCGGAGGCGATTGGATCGCCGCCGGGAAATTGCCCGATGGGCTCTTCCCCATCTCCATTCCACCACCATCATCGCCAGAGAGGCCATCCGACCCCCCTGTTGCAGTCTCTTCAAGGCGATTGCATCTCTTCCCCGTCGGGGCGACGTGCCTGGATTGACAATTTCTGCAAAAATTCTTCTTCTTCGACATCTTGGTAGGTCTCCGTTAAATATTTTACGAAGAATAATCGATCTAAACCCCTTAAGATCGAAGAAATAATTCAAATAATCGCCTAAAAATGGCTTTAAAATTCTGCAGCGATGGTGAATCTCTGGTGGTTAGAACGAGAATGACCAACGGTCAAGCTCGGGCGATTTATATAGTCGAGGTACAACAATCTCCGTAGCGATGGAAACGGAGGGCGATGACGTCACGCTCACTCCGAAATAAATAAATTGCTTAGGTATCGCTACACAATTTAATATCAATATTATTATTTAACCTTGATTCTCATAGCTGACTTCTATAATTGGCAGCAAGATTGGCATGCGAATTATAGGCTTAAAATATAGGTTTTAAAGTTATACATACTGTTTGTATCTGCCTCTGAGATCATCTTCTCCAGCTCATCTTTTGACGGATTAGCCCCTAAGGCCATCATTGCTGTCTCCAGCTCCTTACTGGAGATCCTCTTGTCATTGTTCTCATCAAAGGCTTCAAATGCCTCTCTGTAACCTAAACACAGTAATATCTAATGTATGTTTTCTATCTGACACAAACTGAAAGTATCACCTCTCTTTAAACTTAAGTGTAACGCCTTAACTTACTTAAGGAAATGTTTGAATCTAGAAACTATTTTCTTTATGGTAAACAAATACAATAGGCATATCTGCAACCAATGTTGTCTTAGGATCATTTGTATCAAAAGGTTTAGTAACATCCAATTAATATTGTGTCAAAGGTTTTGGATGGCAGCGTTGCAATCTAGTACCATAGAAAATTAACTCTATAATATATTTCAGGATACTATTAAACCAATACTGTAACGTCTACAAAATATACATCCTTACCTGCCAGTGTCTCTGCACTTACTCCACTTACAGCCTTTTAAAATAAAGGATAGAGGTTTAACTATTAGGTAAATGAGCACTTTTATTTTAGAGAAGTAATCTTAAATAATTATTTTCCTTAACTAAAACTATGAAAGTAAGTGTCCTTATACTACTGTCACCGCTACATTAGAGTACTACAGATAGATCCAAATGGTAATTATTTATACATTTACAATCAATACACAAACGTGACTTTTACTCTACACCTTTATAATATGATGTTCTAATCTACAGCCATCTTATATACGTATATGTACATGTTATATGCTTGACAAACTAAGAAATTGACAAACAACTATACCTCAAATAAACTGACCCTATTGCAAATACTGTGCTTAGAGGCTAGGTGTAAATAAACTACCAGATGCTTTAAATACCAGAAAGTCTTATAAGATCATGTAGTCTTTGGAGCAATTACCTAACAATGCATACTTACCATGTCGACGATTTATGTGTAGAATTTAAATGGCTCCAAAAGTTAGTTCTCCTTGGAGTGAGAGTCAATAACGATCAAGGCGGAGAGTCAGAGGACGTGGGCAATTGGTAGTCCAGGTTCTTTACTTCAATCTAATTCCATAGACGGTACAGTGGTTTAAGCTGTTATGTCAGCTGAGACAAACCGTCCTACCTACAGTTACTCCCAAAAGTAAAGAGGTATGGTGTATATCGTGCACAGGGATCTAGGAAGGATCATAGGGGCGCATGCAGGACTTTCAATATTATAAAACTGGATATGTATGTCAAGTAATATGCACTTGAAAGAAACTTTTAACCATTCTCAGATTCTGTGAGTTTTGATCACCGTGATAGGGGTAGGGGATACATGACCACCTGCCTAGAAACTGCACCCACTAAGGATAATTAACAGTAAAATAATAAGGTAGGAAATCAGGAAAATAACAAATATTAATTGACCGATTAACTGTTAAAACACCTAAATTTGTTGGTTTCCAATTAAAGAACGATATTGCAAGACTCGGACAATATTAAAAGTGATATCATGTCTACAAAGAAATTAAACATTTTAAACATACAAAATGTTGTATGTGATTTCAAATGAAACACCTTGCATTGCTTTGGTCATAATATAATTTTGTATTGCCTGGGAAATATGATAATGCATTGCATGTTGGTTCTGTACTTTTTAGTGGTAGTGTAGCAGGACAGAGTGGCCACTACTTGTGTCCGGGCGTGTGTTTATGTCGCCCTGTCGTTGCTGTGTACTCATTGATTGTTCCTGCTCCGCTAGTGGCTGATATAGACCGCCACAACAACGGTAATACTGAAACTGACCTAGTTAGGAAATGTTGATTAATTTTTAATGCACTTGCACCTGTGAATAATGCATTTACCTCTTCTGGGGCCCGGAGACGGGAGATTTTTGTATTGGAGTATGGGCTCAATTCAATTAATGTGTAAAATATTTATTATAGACAGAAGTAGGCCCGATTAGGCCTATATATAATTTGCGAATGCAGAGCACGGTTCCTGCCATAGGCCTGACCTGTAGTCCATTCATAGGTCGACGATTAGCCACAGTATTGCTAAAGCTTAAGCTTATTAAACATTCTACCACTGAACCAAAGTCAACAGAATCCCTGATGAATTATATAATATCTCCCCACTACTAGTTGGGAATAGAAAATTCATGAATATAAGGAGTCATGCATATCAACTACCTTTGCAAAAGTCTCATTAATATAATTTTCCAGCTTAGAAAGTCATAGTTAAATTATCATAGGCATTGTTCCACTGCCAAACTTAATGTCTTTAGGTATTGTTGCTTCCTGTCTTTTCCCATATCTTACCTCAACTTTTGTTTACGTTAAGTATACACAGTCACACAACTAGAGCTATCACGATCAATTCCTAAATGAGAAGGGTGTGGTGAAATTGTTAACAGAACAGGGTAACAAGATCGATTTGCTTTTCCCTATCTTAAACTGTCACCAACCAATTTTTCTGAGAGCAAATAACAGCGTTATAAGATAATTGCTAAAATATGCATCGCTATTGATCAACCATTTTGATATTTTTAAATATATTGCTCCTCCTATCGCCATAATCAAGTAATCTGCAGGTCGACGATTAACTACAGTTTTACCAATGCTTAGTAAGCATGCATTCTCAACTGATCCAAAGTCAACAGATTCCCTGAGAGATAATATAATCTATTGCAAACAAAAAAGAAAGTAAACCATAGATTGTTCTATTTGCATAACTATTTATTTATAAAGATTTAGACAGATCTATTAGTAACTTATGTGGTTATCACACATTGAGTTATTACACAACAAAGAATGACACAGTCAACATCAGCATTTTACTGACTCCTGATGAAGGCTATTCCAAGCTGAAACTTATACAAGCTCACAAATTATAAACCATTCTGTCCCCTGGTGGTGTTTTTACTTTCATGCAAATTTACTGTCACTTGGAAGAACGTGCAGCGTCCTTGGAGGGTGTTATTTTAGATGGCTTATCCCTCTACCCATTTAGGCAGGGCAGTACTTTCTTTCATTGTATCTCGGGGAATATTGCTTGTCAAGGCTTTGTTATAAGTATTGTGCATTAACATAAATACTCTCATGGCAAATGTTTTTCGAGCTTGATATTTGGATATTGAATATTTAATGCAAAACACAATCAGATGTGATTTTTTTTAGTCTTGACATAGTAAAACTATCGGTTCATTGCCGTTCACTGTCAATTATAGCCAAAAATCATCTGAAGATGGGAACTTGATATGGATTGCTAGATGCTATTCCCAAGGATAGGTGGCAGCAGCCTTAGTAAAGAAGAATGCACAGTTGCCCAATAGACATATTCTAACAGCCTGCCATCTGGTGCCCATTTCTGGAAGCTCTCATCCCAAAGTCATGGAACTTTCTTATCACTTTTCTAATTAGCTGATCAAATGTCCACATTTTCTTATCCAACATTAATGTAGTATCATTCCAAGTTTTCAGAATCCGAAAAGAATTATTGCATATAATTCCATTTTTCCTCAGACACCCAGGTTCTTGTTTCTTCTCATGACATATCTTCATCACTGAACATCATCTTTACAAATTCTGTCAAAAGAAAAGACAAATTCATAGAAAATTGATTAACTTGATGGTTCCAGACCAATGGTAAGCAATAAGGTGTGTCAGCCAATCATTCTTTTAAGAGAAATTTGTTGGCATCATGTTCCAAAGAGGTTATCTATTTTTGGGACAATATGAAAAATACATGAATAATTATGACATATTAAATGTAATGTCCCACCTATGTGTTATTTTATATATTTTCTCTAGATATGTATTTCCTGAAACACTCTTACCTTTTATACCAGTTATATGTTCTAGTATAAATGGTAATTTTAGTGCCTTGTCTGGCCTACTTTGAAATACAAAGTGCAATGAATATTATAACAAATGTCTTGACCACTATTTGTTTATGCTTTTATGAAAGAAGTATCAGAGACAAGATAGATATGCATTTGGTGCAAAAGTTGATCCTATTTCAAGAATGAAAGAGCAATTTTATAAAAACTAGTTGAATTTATTTCTAAATTACAATTAATCTTAACTAATAAGGAACAAGTTTGTAAAAGCCCTTATTATATTGGTGTAAGAATATGGAATGAATTTGATGCTGCTATGGTGCAACATGCGGATAATATTAATGTGTTTAGAAGATGAATTTCTCTAGTAACTTTGTGTAAATGACAATAAAGTATTATGTAAAATAACTTTGTGTACATGACAATAAAGTATTATGTAAAATAAGATGGATATGGTAATGTGCTTATAACTATGTGTAACTATCACCTTTGTTCATCACTGTGATCACCATGTAATAATCACCTACATCGGAAGAACTTTGTGTAAATCGAGAGATGCTTAGTAAAATAAAATCTACTTGTGCATGCTTAGTGGGCCTGTCATCCAGCCTTCTAGGCCTTGAACCCAATAGGTAAAGGTATATTGGTGGACTTACCATCATACTGGATCTTGCCATCGTCATTCTGGTCAACCATCTTCAGTAGGTTCTCCAACTCTTCATCACTCAGGGCTTCTCCCATCGACTGCATAGCCACCTGTAGAAGGGAAATGTTACTTAGAATAGTTCTGAAACAGCAAACCCTATTATGGTACTGTAGGGTATTTATTTTCAAATCAGCTTGCTGCTACCAGCAAAACATGCATATGTGTCAACTAGAAATCTGAAGATTGTCGGCCAGAAACTGGCCGATGTTGCATTGGTGGTTTTTAAGTGCCCACCCCCAATAGAGGGCCCACCCCCCATCTAGCGCCCACCCCCCACTGCCCTGATCCAACCCGTCCAGTGTACCAACCCCCTCCCCCACCCCATCACCACCTCTAGCATAGTCCCCCCCCCCCTCCCCCGTACAGCGCAGACCTCCAGGGTCGCGGCTGATTGAACGCACGGACGGTGGTATAGGTGGGAGTCCTATTGGTCAATCAGGTTGACCAATGAGTGTACAGCTGCCCTGCACTGCTGCATTCTCCTCCCCCCACCTTCCCACCCCACAGTCCTGTTTGGCAAATCAGTGTGGGGTGTGGATGGCCTTCCCCCCCTCCCCCTCCTCGGGACACCCCCACCCAACAGACGTTTCCACCCCCCACCCACCCCGGGTCCTGTTTGACAAATCAGCTCTCCAAGCAGATCACTGCATCATTGAATTACTTTACTCAGTAACCTCTCACCTGGTGGGAGAGTGTGACCAGCCTGACCACTGAGTGGTATGGGGTGTGGATGGCCTCCCCCCCCCCCCACCTCCCCACTGCTGTGATCCAGCCAGCCCACTCAACTACCCCCCCCCCCCCCCCCCCCCCCCTCCCCACCACCACCACCACCACCTCTAGCACAAGTCTACTCTGACTGCCGGCCACTCCTAACAGTGGTAGTGGTGGTGGTGGTGGTGGTGGTGGTGGTGCCCCTACCCCCCCCCCCCCACATCTCACCTCACCAGTCAGGCCAGAGAGGAGCCAGTTAAGGCCAAAAGTAGTTTGGATTTCTGTTTCTTTGTTTGCCCTTACTAAAATTGGAATTAAAATCAATTTGAAATGAAGATATTTTACATAATTAAGTAATGATAAATCAAATGCGTATTGATAAAAATAGTTTGAACATTTATACTCTAAGTATTTGTCAGATATAAATACATGAGTACATTTATTGGAAACAACAAATTAATATTGTTTTCAGAGCAACCTGGGCTTTCCAGTCTCTCAAACTTGACATACCTCTATATATAGGACCCATAGGCAGTGGATGTCAATCACTGATACTTGTCCCTCCTACCTCTACCACCAGTGACCAATGAGAAGACACTGAGTGGAGGCCCCACAGTCTGACCACCACTGGGGGTCAGAGAGGGCACACCAATTAAACAATTACACGGTCCACTGGTCCACAACAATAGACCCACTTCAAAAACAGACCTATACCTTAGTTGCATTGGTAACTTAACACCTATATGATCAATACTTATATGTACCAATGCAAAAAAAATGAAGAGATAGGCTTCATGTTATATAAATACAGAATACCTGATGATTAGACAATAGTAGACTCGGCACAACCAGGGATCAATCACATATAAAAAATATATGATTTATTATATATATATTAATTGTTATGAGTCATGACTACATCTACAGTAGGCGTGCGGGGTGGTGAAATGGTTAGAGTGTCTGTCTGCTGTGCGGGCGGCCCAGGTTCAAGTCTGGGCTGAGGTGGTCTGGCTGCTACTCCCCTCTGTATGTCTCCCTGTGACAACAACAGGGTTATCAAAGGCTCCTAGTGGGCCACCGGCTGTTGTGTGTCTGGCCCTGTCTATGGGACCAGGCACTTTAAAGAACACCTGCCTCGGTAAATGTGTAGGGGTATGGTCTCTACCTTCTCATAGATTCGATCATTCCATAGATACATTCATCCAAGACAGAATTGTCAAACCTTGTTCTCGCCGTGATATGACCTTAGATGTTGTTACGGCGTTAAACCCCAATAACCAACAAACCAACCAACATCTACAGTTGTAATCTTCAGTTTAATATCAAATAGTAAAAGGTTGAATTGGTCTCCCTACTAGACTGATGGACATGCAGTTGGACTGCAAGTGCTTTATTTGGTGACATGTATACTGTATCGAAACCTATTAGGAGTTGTTTTGGATAAGACGACTATTGACTGCTTGGCCTTAGCCTGGTGTTATTTGTGTGAGGTAGCATGTGGGGGATGATGCTGTAACCAAAGTAACCACCATTGTTTGTAATACTGATCTTGTGAAGCACATTATTCAGACATAAATAAAAGTTTCCTCCTTTATGCCTACAAGCGAGTTGACTCAATGGCTCGATCTCGATAATAATATTGTGATTTCACGATATTTGGCCTGATTCGTTTTGTTTTGGTTGTTTTCCCCTCTCAATATAATGCAAAAGAAAAATAAAGAAACATTGAAACATTGATTTTATCAAGATACCCTTCTGTTGAATAACAACATATGACATAGTTGCAGAGTGGGATTAATCAAAGATCTAACCTGGTACAAAACACATTAATACACTCTAAAATGTCCTTGATCAAGATACGAGGCTTTCTTAAATTATTCCCTAATTAAGCTGAGATGCCACTCAATAGAAATTAAAAGTAAGAAGGGCATTTCTGGATTTAAAGTTAGAAACTAAAAGGGTGGAAATATCTGCTGGAAAATTAACATTTATGGTTTAAATGGCCAAGCAACTGTATGTGAAAATTATAAAAGGCCAAAATAAGCAACTTGAGTTCCAGTAAAGCAAAATTTAGTGTTAATATCATTTTCGGACTACACTGGCAAAATCTGGAAAAATGAGGAAAATAGCATCCCTGATTAAGCCTGGAATAAAACCTTACCTTCAACTCCTCCCGGTCCACATAACCATTACCGTCACGGTCAAACATCTTAAAAGCTGTCATTATGTCATCTTCCTTGTATCCTTCCTTTTCTTTGTTTGTCATCAGAACAACAAATTCATCGAAGTCAATGTAACCATTCTCTGTGAAAGAAAGTGAAATAACAATAACTATTAATCTCATCAGTCATAAAGGATAATATGCAAGAGTTATAGTGTGACTTATTTGAAATTAGTAGACCTGTGGACACCTTTTTGTAATTCGTACAGAAAGTAAGATAATGCTTCTGAAGCAACTGAGTTCAATCATAGGCCTACCAAGGAAATC
This sequence comes from Lepidonotus clava, assembly GCA_936440205.1. NCBI lineage: Eukaryota > Metazoa > Annelida > Polychaeta > Phyllodocida > Polynoidae > Lepidonotus > Lepidonotus clava. The sequence continues at coordinate 32,689,157 of OW387145.1, read as the reverse complement.
AAGGCATACCTCGGAAGGCGGCTTACATCACAAACACATTCGATTTATTCCGTTTATTAGATAGGAACGGTTTCACCATTCATATAGTTAAATCAACATGAATTGTCAAAAAGGAATAGTAATGTAATATCTGGATGCTCAGACTCGTCCGAAGATATGAAATGAACTTATTAGAAAAAAAAACGCTATTGAAATGGCCTGCAGACTAGATGTGTAGGATTGTGTCCCCTATGCACAAAAAGATCCCATATTCATATTCAGATTAATATGAGCAGACGGCAAGCCCAGGAACACCTGTCTCTCATCTCAGCAAGAGAAGGCAGTATACTATCCAAGGACAATGTGGAAGAACAGCTGATTAACTGAACATTAATAGGTGCCTGAAAGAATATCTAAATAATCATTATATAAAAGTGCCTACTTTGTACTTATGATATACATGTCATGTTATGAGTTACAATGAGTAACAATGTTATGAGTTACAATGGGTAACAATGTTATGAGTTACAATGAGTAACTTACTATTTGCATCCAGCTCCACCATAATGTTTTTCATGTCACTCTGTGTCAACTCCTGTCCCAGGGCCATCATGACGGTGAAGAGTTCGTCGGTACTGATCCTGTTGTCTCCATTTTTGTCAAAAAGGGAAAAGGTTTCTTGGTACCCTATCAAAAAGCCGTAAATATTTTATAGACGTATATATAAAAGTGCATTTGACTTAATTTAAATAACATGTTTCACAACACATTTCCTTCATACATTAATTGGGTGAAATAACAATGCACTACCGAAGTTTCAATTAAGAAAAAAGAGAAATGTTTTCTATCATTTTTGTATATCAGTTCCTCACTGTATACATGAAAATGCATCTCACATTTTAGTATCATTGTCGTCATATGTATACCAGTGTACATACAACACGGTACACCATTATCTAAATATCATGCTGTGAATACTGGATTTATTCAGCCTAGGTTTCAGTCCACTCTACAATTTTGAGACATGAAAAGCAAAACATGACAGAAATGAGGTGTACAATAGAAAGGATGTGCAAGTTGTAAAAAATCTTTATGAATAAAGAATACACCACAATCTAGGGCTACAGTTACATATAACTGAACAGACAACCATAAAACATTGGCCGATAAAGATTTCGATAAGGATCAATATAAATACAAGTGTGCAATACTTACTTTTTATTTTGCTGTCTGGCATATTGTCCTCCTATTCAAGAAACAACCAGAAAACAAATGAGGCAGCTAAGTCTTACACTCCTTCTAATCAAAAGCGCTGACGCAAACAAAAAGCCACTGATGTCGGTAGGTCTATGTGACCCGGTCAACAACTTACATTAAGTTTAGAGTAGGCAACGTTAGGCATAGGGTCTAAGCTGCTCAGCGATCTAAAGCTAAGTCGCCGACTACTTTCCATACATTTAGACTGCATATATATTTTGTTATCATTGGAATTTGCATAAGAGTTTATGGTTGGGCTATCGCCACCAAAATAAACTGTACAAGTATAGACTTCATGATAGTGTCCCAGCCTATAGTCTGATCATTTGCAATGAGGTAAGTGTACCAAATAGCACAAGCCTATCCTTTCCCTGGGCTAAGCGTACCAGGTAACAAAATGATCATTGCAAAGGGATAAGTGTACCAAATAGCACAACAAACTACTTCAGATTTCTCTCGGTTCAAATTGTGTGCCTCTTTCGGAAACTAAAACCATAATGCTTGGAACAAACATTAAAAAAATATTACATTCCTACCTAAATGGTATGTATGGAAATGAATAACAGTGTAATTGCATTACAATATAGGTAAATAGTCAGCATGATGATAAATGTAAACCTACCATATCGATGGCACTAGACGACTCTTGGCCTCCAAGAGTTACCCCTCTGAAATAGGGGAAGGTAATCGATATGAATCAAAGGTAAGGCCAAGGAAATAAGGGACCGTTGCAGGAGGTTGTTGAAAGAGCTTAATTTCTAGGGATATAATGAGACCTAAAGAACATCAAAGGTGGTTCTAGAGTGTTTTTTCTCTAATAGATCTAATCAGAGATGCCACCTAAGAGAGTTGAACAATCAAGAAAGAAGGTAATCAGGTTTTTCACTTATGAAACGAAAAGGGTGAAATGGAGCTTTTCTTTAAGAAATTTTATTTTTGTATTCAAAATGCTTAGAGTTGGGACTCTGAAATGTAAAAAAAAAGTGATTTAGAAAAGATAAAGGGAATTTCTTTTCTATACTATACTGAGAGAAAATCCGGAAATCCAGAAAGAGTCGGGAAAATGGCATGGCTGTCTAATTGATTTGTAAGAGCAAATCCAGTCTTAGGTCTAATGGCTAGACTTATAGAAAGTATTGGTTATACTTACCCTTGCCTTGGTAAGTAAAACCTCTTGGTAAACTCCTTTGCCTGTGGTTAAGCAGATCTATCTGGCCAGTGAACCATTATAGGCTGCCGGTGGTTGTAGGAGCACTTAGACCGATGTTTGCACAGGTCGTGCACCAAGGATAGAAAAAGTCAATAGTTACCACCACCCTAATGTATGATTATATCATCACTTTGCTCGGGGTCTGGGTTAAGCGATTAGTGTTGACTTTATGACCGTGCTAGCAGTCTATAGAGCACCAAGATTGTTTTTTTGGTTTATTTTTGTGTGTGTTTATTTTTGTTTATTATTATTATTATTTTTGTTTCTAAATTTAATTTTTATATATATATATTTTTTAGCACCAAGGTTATTGATTGCATTTGGGTTTTTGGGTATGATATATAGTGAAAGCTGTAATCTAACTATAGTTTTGAAATAACTATACATGTTGTAATAAGTTTGAAATAACTATACAAGTTGTACTAGCTATAAATAAGATTATCTAATCATCAACAGCTGAATAAAACATAATTGAGGTTTGACCTCCATCTCCTACCAACCCGAAGAGGTTCATCAAAACAAAATATTCTTGATATTATGGATGTAGACCCTTACAATCGACAGGCGTCATGGCCCATATCTTCATAACTAATTTGGCTGATCAGGGAAAATTTGATCAGGGTCCCATGATCAGAAATTTTGTCTGTCATCAATAAATTTTACAAATGATAATTCCTCTTTGACACTATTTTGCAATAATACAATACATTTTGGTACAAGACAAAATCACTGATCATGGGACCCTGATCAAATTTTCCCTGATCAGCCAAATTAGTTACGAAGATATGGGCCATGGTCATTTTTTAAATTGGACATACGACATGGGACCAGCAACATGAACAAAATATAAAGGACATGACAGAGGGCATTCGATTTGCAGCATGAACAGTTTTTAAATTCAACATGAACATAAAAATGATAGTGACCTATGACATAGCCATTTCTTAGATTCGACATGTGACAGGGGAACCCCCATCTACACCCCTGATATTACATATTAGGAATCTGGATTCATAGTGTAAGCAACTTCAATTCGCCATGCATTCCAAATGCCGACACAGACACACCGGCACAGACACATAATGAATAGGCTAATCAGTTATGAGAATATGGCCCCTTCTGTCTGAAATGTTTTAATGGCAAGCAGTCACAGGTTCATTTGTGGATTTGTTGATGTTGTGATGAATCTGAAAGGTAATTCATGTTTGACACGAGTTTTAAAGACAAAGAAGAATGTATGAATAATAGGTAAGATAATAGAATGTCGTTTTAATGTCATATCATATGAATAAATAAGTGTTTCTGTCTTGATACAATTATTCTCGTACTGACACAAAAGCCTAAATTATTTGGTCATTAATTAGGTAAATGCACAAAATCATGTAGACCGGAAGTGACATTACGAAAGAGTAATCATGCTCATGTGACTTGATTGGCCAATGATCAAAGAGAGTATACCTATAAAAGCATGTGTTAGACCAAGATTAAATAGTCCCAATCTGGAACTCATGGTGTTAACATCTTCTACTTCTTGGGCTCAAGCCAATTAAAGGCCTAGTTCTAGCTTTCTATACATGTGACACGAGATACGAAGCTGGGAATTAACCCAAAGTTAGGGTAAAATCAGGCAGCTGGACTTAGAAATAAATTGGGTGGACATGACACGAAACATGGGAAATGGTGGCATCTGGGCATGACACAGAACACGGGGACCAGTGGCACATGGACACGGAAGGACAGGCTGACAGGGGCATGACAATAACAATGAGGGGCACAGCCCAATGACAAGTGAGAAGTCATGTACTGATGTAGACCCTAGATCCCCCCTGGTTTTCTCAGCCTGGTCCACCTGCCGGTATGCAGTCGACTTCACGCAAACACAAACACCATCATCCACCACCCCAATCCTTTTTCTCCTCCCAAAGACAACCTGAGTACTAGAAGGCTCATCCTTTCCCTAAATCGTAGACCGTCTGCCCTTGAGTACATGAGGCACATCTCTGGACAGCACCCCCATCTAGTCATGTTTCCATTCCCGGGACACGGCCAGGCAATAACAAAAGAATGAATCCCAAGTCAAGAAGCATGACAATAGATCCCCACATTCCTTGTACTTTTCACCACAAAATATTCCATGGATTCATAAGCATTAAGATGACAATATTTATGCCTGGGTATATTCTGCACCGAGTTAAGTGTCTGGCATTAAAAATGTTATTTTAAAATTAATCCTTTATCCTACTTCTATAATATGAATCAATTTATCAATAATTTACTCTAATTGCGAAGGGGTTTCGGAACAGATATACTGAGATATTACTTCTGGCAATGAAACAGACATGTAGGTTTATCTTGCAACTTTTGAGAGATTGGTTTAAGATGATTCTATTGAACCTCCCAAGTATCAATTATTTTACTGGAAATCTTCATAATATTATTTCTCGTAGACACTAGTTTCATAGGAATTTTCCGAAAATATACTTGAAACCAATTTTGTACCAGGTTATCAGTACAACTTATGAGCTTTATCAGCCTTTATAAAGAATACTAGAATTTTCTTCCTCATAGTTCTAGACTTTGATATGCAACATCGTGGAATATGCCTATAAAAGTTTCAAATCTAAAGTATTATTTGAAAGGCAAAAGACTCAGCAAACAACATATAAATAGAATTATAGGAAAGAGCAGTCGCACAATTATCTAGTTTTCTTCACTTTTCTTTTCCTCTCCGTCGCCATCCTCCCTCGGCGAAAGTGGAATTGGGAAATGAAGTATGCAGTAAAGAACGTAGGAATAACTTGCTGGTTTTCTCTAAAAAATGCATCTAACTTCTCAACTTACGATACTTTTCATTCTAATTCTATAAACCACCCAATGTTAAGAGGTAAACACCTCTGTTAGATTATCCAAACAGATCATCTAAACTCAAAATACTGCAATGTTGCCATTATGCAACGTTACCGTGTCCATATGTACCTCCTTTAAGAATATCAAGGTCAGCTATTTATTAATCCAAAATGATGAAGGAGAAGAATAACATTGAATGATGACAAACGACGTTTACCAGTCATGTTTATTTTTCACTATAAAAGTACGAAGATCGTGAAACATACCAAGTTATATACAAAGATGATGTCTCAGGCATGAATGGGTACTTCAAGGCCTTTCACAAAATGTAATGTACAGAAACATTTATCACACCAATGGAATAATCGTAGACACAACAATTGACTTGAGAATTAGAAAAACAAGAAGCAAATGACTATCAAAGTTCCGATCGTTGGAACGATCGATGTTCGCCCTTAACTAGAAATCAGAAATCTCATCATGGTGGGGGGGGGGGGGGGGGGGGGGGGAACCCAGTAGTGTCCATTGGGCAGTGCAGCTGTCCTGGGCAGCTGTACACTCATTAGTCAACCTGATTGACCAATAGGACTCCCTCCTATATCACTGTCCATGCGCCCAAGCAACCATGACCCCCCTCTCCTCTCCTCCTCCCCCTACCCGGCCTTGCATACACTGACTGCCTAGACCCCCCCCCCCCCCCCCACTATGATGAGTGGACTGTCAATGCCCCAGTCCCCTGCACCCAGCCACCTGCAGGTGACTGTGGCTCAAGTACTGGTTATGTAACCCACTTCTGGCTTCTCAAACTGCACCTTCCCCCACCCCCACTCCTTGAACTGAGTTCAAGGAGGGGGGTGGGGGGGGGGTGGGGGAGGGTGCAGGGAGAGGCCTGCCCACTCAATCACACTTGATGCACACTAATTGTCCTGCTTACAAATGCATGCCGGTGGACAAAGGCCTGTAGCTACTTGTATGTAAGATTGTGTAACCGGGCAATCAGATCAAAGCCCAAATACCTACAAAAGACATGACTGATTGAGTGAGCCCTTCCCATAAGCTACAATACTAAAAACTATAATTAAGGGCTCACAAAAACCAGTGAAGGAAACTGAAAGTTTGTGCAAAATTCTACCAATAATGAAATATACTTATAACGGAAATTTCGTTTGGATGATACACCGTTAAGTTATTACATTCATTATATAGACTATACAAGTCCGTATGCCTCAGAAACGCACAATAATAGAGGAAAATGTACCAGGCGTATGATACAATATGATATTGTAAGTGGGTGTATATACAACTTATTTTTCGTTTCAGGAACATAATTTATCATAATCAGATGATCTAAGTATCTTGTCAACAAGAAATGTGTTTAATATATTACATTTATTAAAGAATTTTCTAGATCTTCAACCTCCTGAAATTCTGATGTAATAGGAAAATGATACAATGAGATGGCTTTTCCCATCTCAAACACCAGTTCCATAGATTCTTTGCAATGACTGAATCAGGTTAATCTGTCATTATTAAACATAACCCTCCTTCTATTTACAATTCTTACATTAATTTACATACTGATATTTACCGAGTCATTTTTTGGTAAGATGTCTGTTATTACCATGAGGAAATAGGACAATCGTGGTTGCACATGCAGAATAGTGGGATCTAGCTTAGATCTGTAGAACAACGAGGGCCTTATACAAGAGAACCAAAAGAACTTGCTTTTGTAAGATTGTGATACCCACTGAGGTATAGGAGGTTATAAAACAGTAGCCAGTAGTCAAAGTGATATTTTTACATTGGTTTTAGAATGATGAAGCCTGGTTCTCTCTTGAATTTGCGTGAATTTTCAAATTTGAAATAGAATTATTTTGTAGTTGTAAGTATTTTAGGAAAGAGATAACGCTTCTCAATGGTGTTTGGTTGCTGAGAACGCTTTGCAATGGTGTTGAGTTAATTGAGAGCGCTTCAAAATTGTGTTGGCCACTTGTATTATACCTCAGCATGTTGCATGTCCTTCCATCGGAATTAGGTAGAATCCACTCTTTTTTTTTCCTGGCAGTTAACGCAATGATTACACTAAACAATTATCATGAATGTAGTGTTTCGACCAGTTTGCCTCTTGGTGGGTGCATCTGCACCCAAGATAGGCCCATAGTTCAGGATATGAACGCACTGCCTCAGGAAAACATCATCGTCGTGAACTCTGGATGATAAGAAGAAACCATTAAAAAATGTTAGTTGAATTATAACCGGGCCTTGACCAAGGGAAATATAATGCTTTTGTGAATGTTGGAAATAATAATATTATATCCTTCAAGGGGTGAACGAAAGATATCAACAACATTAATGTTGGTTATGTGGTTGAATTACATACTGATTGAGTAATCAATATGCAAATATCAATGTACCATTTATATTCATACTTGATCTGGAAGATCCGGGGTGGGGGGGGGGGGGGTTATCCCTGAAGATTGATTTAGAAAAAAAAGAGCTCTGATATCATTTGGATAATTAACATGTAGATTACTGGTCACGTGGAACTACCTGAGTCGGCCCCCTATTCAGAGGAACTAAAACATTTACATAATTGTAGGTTTCTATTCTGAACCCAACAAAATAATTATAGACGGGTTTACTTAGGTGTTTATCATAAAAGGTTCCACAATTGCGCCACCTGGCCTCTGATATGAGCAATTTTTGTCTTAATATTTATTGTTATGGTCCTGAACACAGGAATACATCCTAGGATCTTGGAAGTCAAATGACATAATTGTCTCATCACAGGGAAAGGTTGCTCTGAGGGGGTTGCATCCTATGCCCGAAGGGGCAATATTTAGGAAGATATGAGTAAATTAATGACAAATAGTGATAAAACTGCCTTAGACTAAATTCTAATTTTGTGTATATTTCAACTAACATACCCTAAGTATTCTATTTCATTCCAAATGCCCTTATTCAGAATACCAAATAATCCATCGATATGGAGTGCAGAGACAAATTTGACACCCTTTTGAGGAAATTTTCTCCATAATGTCCTTCAGTTGAGGACACACAAGGACTTACATACATTTGTCCTTCACTTGTTCAAGCACAGTTGAGACCAATTCATCACAGAAAACACTCTGTGAAGTGTGGCCATTGAAGGCCAAATTCATTAAGTATTACCTTTCTGTTATTCAGAATATGCACGGGAAAAATCAGTTACGTACCTTTATAATTTATTCTCCCATCTCCATCAAAATCTGCAGCTTTCAGCATATCTTTAACCTCGGTGACAGTCATTTTATTACCTAAACTCCTCATTGCGTCACTTAGCTCAGTAGCATTGATAAAACCATCTTTGTTTGTGTCAAACATGGCAAATGCAGCTTGAATCTCCTCTTCATTGTCAGATTGTCTCCGAGATTGGTCCGATACCACTGCCAGATATTCCCTAAAGTCTATCACCCTGTTCCCTGCAAAAGCAAATAGACAGTATACTTTTGAAAAGGTTTTTGTTATAGCGGCGGTACAAGTTTATTGAAACAAATGGCTGGTAAACTGATGTTGGATCAACGTTGGATTTTGGTAAATTGAAAACGGCGTTGGTCCAACTAATCAATGACTGTGGACAGCCGAGGGGAAAGGTACTCCGTGCGGGATTTGGTATTAAATTGATGTTGTAGAGCATGTTGTAAGCTTTCAAATGATATCAAGCATGTCCAAATCCGACCATGATTAAGCAAGTTATGAGCTGTTAAACTTAGCACTGTCAGGGAAGTGGAAAATGAGGAAAATCTTACTTTTCTTGTATTTATTAAGATTTTGCATAAATTATCATAATTGTGAGTAAATATTAAAAAACACAATTTTATTCATCATTTTTGAACCAGAAATAATAAACGTATTCTGTTTTCAATGTAGAGACCAGAAAATGGTTGTTTCTCACTTTTGTTCTACTTTTCTTTCTTGGTAGAGAAAATGTATCAGCCAACAAAACAAGACTTACCATCTTGATCAAAGTCGGTGATGTGTTGATCCAATTCCTCGTCTGTATACTTCATTCCGAAGTAGTGTGTACAAATTTCAAGTTCACTCTTTGTGATATAGCCGTCCCCATTCTTGTCAAACAAGTCAAATGCCTCTTTGTACTCTACAACCAAAAGTTCAATTGCATGTTTCAATAGTGTGCCTTTCTGATTGCAAACGGAAGGTTAAAGATTGTTAGACAAGTTCTTAGAATACTAGAGTTTCACTGTTATTTTATAAAGTTGCTCTTTATATAGTTTATTGTATTCAAGGTATTCAAAGCCTGGAATATTCTAGTTTTTAGGGATGTGGTTTTAGTATTATCTTTTTGTTATCTCTCCAAATGGGTTGGTGTCAAAAGTGATGATTTGAACAACTGATTGATCAATCCATTATGAAGTAACACGCGGTATAACAATCAAAGAATTCAATATGGAAACGATGTTATGTTTATCTCTTCAAAAGATATCATAATAATTGTTTCAGATCACAAACATTAGAAGAAATAAACATGATTTTCTCTCTTGGATACACTATTATCATATCATACAGGACTTCGTAGGAAACCCTATTTTTCTCAACAAAATTTCTTTTTTTTCCAATTTGCTTAATTTGCTTTAGCATTCTTCTCACATGAAAACCAGGTAAAAAATAAGAGTAAAGGGTGCACACATCAGTTTTTTTAGATCATATATGTACACTTTTTCCTTTACCTGACCACTGAATTATGGTTAGATCTTGTAAACGTCAATCAGCTTGTATATTCTGTACTATGTCATTGAATACGTCTATCTGTGTCTGTTTGAAGTTGCATAGAATGATGATGACAGTGTTTTAAAAAGTCTTAATACTATCTTAATCTTTCCATATTTAAAGAGAGGTAGGTCAATTCAAGGCTTACATGCATCTTTTGAACAGTACATCTAGTGCAAATGGCTTTGGCAATTGCAACATTCAAGAAGTAGATATCTTATTTTGCGACTGAAAAAAGTGATGCATTAATCAATAGAAATAATCATAAGCAAAGGTCATGCAATCCTCTCAACAAAGATGCATCAGTTTATGGTATAACCAGGATACCATAGTTGAAATCTCTTAAAAGGTAAAATGATGTCAAACTTGAAGCATGTACAGAAGTCAGGTGTGTGAAGCCTTTAATCATAATGAGGTATGACAGTAGTAAATGCAAGCCTACAACTTTCATGCAAAGCTGATATGAAAGGCTAAAGTGCATTCTTTGTGATGAGAAGCATTTTGTTGTCATTGGTGTTACTGTTAGTGAATTGCAAAGCAGCAAATTTGTGATTATTTGAACTACCTTCTAGAGTTTTTCCCTTTTTGCCTTTAGACTTCGATTTATAGTCTGGTGGATAGTAGAAGCACACATTGTAACATCACACGATGATCATTTCAAATTGAACAAATTACACATAATACCTTATGCCTATATTACTTAATATCTTACTGAAAAAAGGTTAAAACTGGTTAAAGGACAAACTTACATTTGTACTACAATTGTTACTTTTAAGAATGAACTACTTGAGTTTATTGGATTAGATGACTTGACCAGCTTGCAATTTAATGTATAATAATGTTTCACGTGCAAACAAACAGCTGAAAAATTGCCATAAATGACTATCACTATAGATCTGGTCAGAAAGAAACAGCTCATTCTGTGTTCCTTTTATTGTGACATAGCAATGGTTAACAGTTCTGGCTAGATAATATTATAAAAGTTATTCTATATGAAGTGTTGTACATTAACAGGGCACATGTATTGTCATTACACTTCAAATATGCCATTAGAGTTGCATTTTGGTGAATTTATGAGAACATAGGAAAAGACGAAATAACAGGAGGTGACAGAAAATATTCAGGTTTTTAAGTTGATTTTTGTGTCCCAGATCTATAGTATTCTAATACTTTACTTTGTGTAAAGGATCGGTTATATTCCCCCTAGTCTGTATTTACATTTTGCTATAGATCTCAGAATGCTTACATCTCTCTCAAATTTGGGTTACATAGAAAGCAACGATTTCTCCATAACCCTGAAAATAATTAGGTGAGCAGCAGGCGCCTGTTTCTTCCATATGATTAACAGTAAATGAATTATTTCGAATAGGTACTCTTTATTATCTGAAGCAGATATATAGCATTTTCAATCATCTACTTTATCTCCATATCGTTATAAACAGACAGTATGATGGCATATTAGTAAAGTTTGCACGTAAAATTATTCATTTAAAATTCCAAGCTATCCACAGTCACACCTCACCACTGTAATACGTTTCTCCGATCGAGTATTTAGAAAAACGACGGAGAAGAGAATGATCAGACAATGTAAGCCTGAAACAGTACAAAAGTTACGCCTTTCTCTATGTTCAGAACAAAAGTCAGGCATACAATAGCTAAATTTGACTAAAATCACTTGATCAGAGGCTGAACGATTATTACAGTGAGGTGGCATTCAATGGAAATTCAATATGTTTAATTGACTTATCTAATTCAAATTAAGCTAATATACATTGATAATACTCACGAGCTATTTCCTTTTCGGACAATTGCTTCGCAGCCCCTTTGTCTTTCTGTTAAAAGTAAAATACCAAATAAATGTTTGTTTAAAGTAGTGTCTGATATACAATCAAGCATTACTATCAATATGATAATTATTCTACAAGATATGATATTTATTACATGACAGTGATTAGGTCAAATTCTATTGCATAAATTGTTCTATTTCACCTAAAAGCATTCTTGTTTAAATTCCATGACTATTTCCAGTATAAATTTTACAATTTTCACACTTGTAATTTATCGACTTAAAATATTTCGTCTTAAACATTTCTCGCAATTTGATTTACATATCTGACAATTACAAGATATATTTAAACAGCCTGTTACAAGATATATTTAAACAGGTGTTTCTGTTCACGGTCTCATAATACTAAGGAGAATATACGGAAACAATGGTTCTTCGTCAGTAGGCTATTACTTAGGGTTTTAAATGTCCTAACGAAAACATTATTTCAACAGAATATAATCCATATCTTGGTCTTATAAACGTAACTCTTGTGATCATTATATGAAACTTTTACAACTGATTGTTCAATATCTAATTATGCATAACACCGTATATATTACAGTTATTGATACCACAGTTCATATAACTAATAGAGTGTACCTCATGCAGTTATGAATATATTACGACTCAGTATTACACAGCGTTACCGAACCACAGGTTCAATGCCCGCTATTTTAGAGTGTATGCACAACTACCTTGTATATGCTGGCACAGTTCCATAGGCCAAACAATAGAACAGTATACAAGAAACCTCTCAATGGTCTTTCAGAAATAAGCTGAAATCTTTAGGACTTTGATTGCAAGTTAAGCTGCTGGCACGTTTGGTTTGACTCAGCGAAAATGTGGATGAATAGTGTACTAAGACAAAGTTGGGAACCATTCTATGAACAAAATTACATAGCTTGTTCAGGATTTGCTCGGTAGATTACGTAAGGAAGCAGGCTGCTAATACACTAGCTGCTAGCTAATCTTAAGCTTAGACATATAGGCCTACATGCATGTGGTGTAGCACTGGGCAGCGTTCTATTTGATTTGTCTGACCCTAGCTCTAAGTGTACATTGATTGCACAACACTTGTCAAAATATCATTTTGCTAGCAGTTTAATATAAGCATACCCTGCAGTGTAACAATATTCATGTACATGTATTTTGTTTGAGGAAATACATGCAATTTGAAATGTAAAAAGAAATTCTTAAAAGCAAAACATTTACTAAGAGGTCGTTCATGTTCTGGAAATAGAAATAGAATAAAAGAGCCCCCCCCCCTTCAGCATATCAGTCAAATATCAAAATTCTAACCTCATCAATTACACACGCTTACACGTGGTATTCTCTCCAAAAGAATGGGGGGGGGGGGGGTCCAGATCCCCCCCCCCCCTCAAAATTCACCCTTAAGCTTGTTAAAACGTGGTGGTCAGAACTGCTCTGTTTTGATACATTACGTGACACAGTATTCCCATGTGTCACCGATATAGTGCCAGCAGTAATCAACTTGAATAATTTAGAAGACTATTTTTGCAGAAACAGATCAACAGATCCGGGACGGTCAATAGTATAAACTCACTGTAGAAGGAACAACTTACACCTCACTATATAATGCGCGTCACTAGTCATTCAGAACTATCCAACACTTCAAATTACATTCGTTCTTTGGTTATTTTTTTAACCTACACTGCCAATTTTTATTAAGGAGAAACTAATCAACTAGCTGTTGCCATTGATGAACTTATAATTAATAAAATAAAGATAAAGATTGCTATATCTTTATCAATAACCATAAAGTCAGTGTGAACTAACATTAGTATTAACATAATAATACAATATCAAACATAACTATAACCTTCACAACATCGGATGGTAACTATATGAAGTGAATCAATAGAGTTGCATGCTTATTTTTCTTGTTCTTCGCAAAACTACTAGAATAACAGGGTAGAAAATGTTCAAAATTATTAAGCCATTGAAGTAAATAAGAGGTGGTACTTACCGACATTTTGAGTGCATAAAGGTAGTCAACCGTGATTTGTAAACCAAGGGTTGGTGGGCCAGTCCAATAACACAAGAGATGGTATAGTGCCTAATCCTGACCGCTTTGTGCAGGCCTATAGCAACACCGTTATATTTAACTTGGTCCTCCAGTGAGTGAAGCCTATACCTACATAGTCCAATAAACCAGTACTATTATGGCTTTATTATACAGCCTTCTATATGACCACTCCTTGTTGAATTGCTTTCCTCCAGTGTATAACCCTATATAACCGGGTAGATTCACTGAGCTCACCCTGGAGATGCTCCTGAACCTTCCTCCTGGCTATAGGCTATACTCCATCCCTTCCTCTCCTCTGGCCGCTTGCGTGCCTTTAATAATATGCTGCCGCTCGTGACCCTGAAAACCAGGTGAGTTGGTTGGATCGATCCTAGACTCTAGTTACGTCCAAGTTCGCTAGACACTCAAACTAATATGTAAGAGGTAAGTAGGTCGTGGAAAGACTAGATTGATCCAAGGCACCCCCTCCTTCCTTCGTCCACTCCCACCTAAATAACAACCTGGGCCTGGGACTCACACAGGTGGGCAATACCTACCCCCTACAGGCCGCGTCCCGAGTTTGGTTAGGAGGTATGGAGCAGGACTGCTGGGGGGTGGGGGGCACTCCCCCACAAAAGTGGTATAATGTAAACATATACAATAATGTGTAGGCCAGCTCATCCGGTGCAGTATGGGAATAAGTGGGTGCATATAATCTATAAATCTTTAACAATAATCTGGTTCTTAGAGGGCATATAAACTACAAAAACATGAAGGCAGTTTTACATTTAAAGGGGAGTTGTTCAATACATGTATGTAGGCGAAATGTTATTTCTGTGTACCTTGTAATGTCTATTATCCATGAAAAAGGTGTCTATCATTTTTGTTCACCATTCTGGTACTATCGTTCTTTTATTTCACCTAGTTTGGCAGTGGCGGATTTAGAGGGGGGCACAGGGGCGCGCGCCACCCTTTTTTTGGGCCAAATTTAGATGTTTTTAATATAAAATTCGGCCAAAAAGTAATTAAGGAAACTTTTCTTCCGAAATCCTGGATCCGCCACTGCTTGGGACTTATGATGGGATAACGTCACTTCCTTGCCCACTTCTGTGACATCGTATGAGGCCTTTCATTTTACCACAAGAGCATTTTCCTGAATGATAGACCCCTTCCCACCCATACACCTGACATCCTTCTCAATTCACATAGTCGACTTGCAGCTGATATTTATGTTGTAAGTAACCCCCTCCCCTTTGACACAACCACCGTGAGGTTTCCACTGAGGAGGTTTGGGTTGTTGTTAGGTGACTGCCTAGATTGCAGTGTACCTCCTTGCTTTCCTCCAACAGTGAACTAACAGACCATTTACCTATATATGTCTACCACAGTCGGCTTAGCTACCGACCACAGGGGACTAACCGACTAACTATCGTCCATTTACAGCTACGCAACAGCTGACCGATAATCGATCCATAATCAATATCACAAATAGTACCTAATTATGATAACTATATATAGGAATTAACCAGATTACACCAATAATATTCATGACTTACTTTTGATCTAGAAATGATGTCTATGTTCTGTTGTCAATGTTATGGTCTTAGATTAAACATTTCCCGGATGTGATATTTTTCAATTTTTAAAATTGATAAGAATTATTTTCTTCAAAAGGGAAATAGAAGGAACTAGATTATATTTTCCATATCAAAATATTCAATTCACGTTCAAAATATTGACATACTTGTTCTAATCAAATGCTTTTAGCATGATAGCTGAACTCTACACAAAAGGTGTGGACTAAACGTTAGCTATTTTCCACACAAGTGTTCTGTCTCATATAATGTTTGTCATAGAGTATCAGAAGGAAGTTTAATACATTTTTAATTGTAATGTTGTGTCACTCATCCTGAAATAGGCTATCAATGATGGAGCAAATAATTCAAATGTGATGTAGCTGGATAAAGATCCAGCATTTTATGCAAATATATACGGTACCTGTCATCACTCAAATCACTTGCCTGTACAAACACCAATGTACTTCAAACAAAGAGGACAAATAACGAAGAAGGATTTTGCTAACAGTATTACGTTGGTATTTACAAGTATTATAATATAAATGGACATCACCCTAGCCTTCGCGTTGCACGGGCAAATTTGTAATAATTATAATTTCTGTCGACCTCTTCTTAGACAGATTAAGACATGATATGAAATATACATACATACCTGTAATTGCCAAACACCTAGTGGCTTTTAAGTGATTATTGCAGAGTCATGGTGTTTACACATTCTGGCATGTGTGTGTGTGGGGGGGGGGGGGGGGCGTTGAAAAAGCTATGGCATGATTAACAAATAGTCGCACAGGCCTGTATCAGATCCCAAGAAACATCCATGATATATCTAAAGTATCATACATTTATTAATTTTGTTGCACACCCATGATAATTATGTGTATTTCAGTGATATCTTTTATCTATCTTCTCAGAACGTTCTTTGATATATCAATAACACAAAGACAAAAGGACCTCATCAATCATTGTTTAGTTTTTCACCTGCTAGATTGGAAACAATAGAAGCATGTTCTGTAGGTTATATCTAACTTTTCCTTTCACAACATCCACGGGAAATAATGATTCACTGTTTTCTTTTGCAGACAATTGATACAGATCTTCACAACATACTGAAAATAAATTATTGAATTTTACTGCTTCAAACATGGACCTCCCATATAATTTCTTTCGTAAGATTTGACAAAATGGCTACTCTGCACAGCATTATGCAAATAGAACTACCTACAGAAAAGGCAGTGGCAGTACTAGCATAGGCCAAGGTACAGAAATCTTTATGAGGTTGATACTTAGCATACATGTGCCAGTTGCTTTCTCAGTTAGATTCCAGGTGGCACCACTCGTGATTCGTTCTCAACGTAATGGCCAGTAGGTGGTTTCCTAGTTTTGAATATACCATACTGATATATAGGTTGAGATGTTTCACCAGATAATGGTCACGATTCATGTTCAAATACTCTATCTTCATGAAGCAAAATTCATCTAGAAATATATGATGATGTAGAGCGTGCAAAGAAAGCATTGGTATTTAAACCGGAGTTTTGGCAAGGAAAATCCTTCCCACTCTTGGCTGCTTAGATCCAGGTTATGAAAAAGACAAAAGTGGCCACTAGCCATGTGACCTTTCTGACTTTCCTAAACTTAATCATCAACATAAACCTGTCGTGTCCTGTGAGAGGTTATGACCTAAATCACATCTTAGTTGAGGAATAAAGGTTGGGTAATAATGCATTAATCTGTATTACCATGTTGGTGAGAACAAGGCAATGACCAAAGTCACTTGGCATGGGGTTATTGGTGTGGGTCATATTGGGTCGTAGGGGCCGCCCGGCTATGTGGATTCTTGTGGGGTTTTGGGGAGTCATTAGGAGTCCTGCGGGTCATAGGGGGTTATTGGGGATCATGGGTATGGGGTATGGCCATCGTTATAGGCTAGGTATATAAAAAAATGAAAGGGATATGGAGGATTGCTATCATAAGTCACAATTTACGAATTTTTCCTTTCCTTTTTTCAGAATTTCTGGTATTATGGTTTTGTTTTTGTCTGGAGATTTGGTTGTTCTGATTTCCTATTGAGGATAATAGTGAATAATCGTTATAATGAAAACAATTCATAGAGTATTCAAAGTGAGCTAAGGTGATTTGTGAGTCAAAAAGTAATAAAAAAACTAATTATTTTATGAATATATGTATAAGAATACAAAAATACGACTCAAGTACAGCGATTCCAGGGGTGTAGTTAGTAAATAAAGACATGGCAGCAGACCCCAGGGCTGTAGCCCCGACTCCTTAAGTCCGACCGGGCCTGGAGGGGGACCTCTATATTACCTAATCTGTCATAAGGACTGGAGTTATTATTTTTTTTTTGACAATATTTTTATTTGGCGTCTTCAGATAAAGTCTGCTCTTCCAGACGTTACAAAGTATATTTCCATTATGTACATTCGTTATACAGTATTATCATTTGTATATAAAAGTAATATATACAATGAATATGAATATTGGTATGAGTATTTTAGGAATTATAATAACAGATTGAAACACATTCATGATGAGTTGTATTGAACTGACAGCATCTATATATAGTCTCAATATAAACTTCCGGAAAACACACATGGACTTCTCAACACAATGCCAGTAGAATGCCTACCTATAAAACATATTTTTAACCTTTATTTTAAATTCATATTTATTGTCAAGACTTCTCACATCGCCTGGAATTGACAACCGCAACTTAGCACCCCATATTATACTAAATATTGTTTTCAACAGGTGTTATTCGTTATGAACCTATAACAAGCATCCCCTTTAACCTGACTGACATTATGTTACACTTCCTTCTCCTTAATGTAACATGACAAAATTCGTTATTTGCGGGTAAAGAGTACCTTAGAATATATAACACAAACAATATCTTATTTGTTCTGATGCACAATGCCATCTTAGAATGATAAAGACGATGATAAGATTGAACAGATTTGGAATCTCTCTATGAAGTAGAACCTGCAGCCTAGAAAATGTACTTTGTTCCTAGACTTTGCCCTTTGTTCAACAAGGTCTAAAGAAAGGCCACTTTAAATCGGTGACCACCAGGTTGTTCTATTAATGCGCAGAAAGTGATAGGTATACGTCGCTGTGACAAGCAAAACAACTATTACAAGTAATAATAATGTCGTCTGTAGCATCAAAAGCAAAATGTAGCTATATCCATATGAATGAGGGGTTTTATCGT
Source organism: Lepidonotus clava (assembly GCA_936440205.1). Taxonomy (NCBI): domain Eukaryota; kingdom Metazoa; phylum Annelida; class Polychaeta; order Phyllodocida; family Polynoidae; genus Lepidonotus; species Lepidonotus clava. The sequence continues at coordinate 32,670,440 of OW387145.1, read as the reverse complement.
ACATTATTATTGAAAACTGGGCAATATCCCTGAATTGCAATTTATGTTTAAAATTGAAATAACTAATTATTAAAAAAGAAAAAAAAAGATAGATATTGCATTTCAAGCAGTGTAACGGGGTGAATATGATGAATATCACAAGATAATGATTCTTCATCACCTGACAAACAAGTAAACATGCACATGTCACCTGTATGTCATTTATACACAAGCAGTGCTTACGAGTTGTTATACCTTTGTAATAAAAATGTAGCAATGTCTCAATCCATTATCCTAGAGCCTAAGGTGACTGAGACACAATCTGGCTATCAGGCCAGGTCATGGTTGTGATAAGCAGATACATACTTGAAGAGCTCACGCCACTGCCAAAACCTGTGAGTAATGCTACCTCATGTTATCAGCTGATTATGAGATATCTTGACCCAACAATCCTTATCAATGCTGGGCCTTCAAGACTTTCACTAAGGCCAATCTTTTCCCCTCCATTTGCCTGAACTTTCAGAGCGGTGTGTCTTTCTTGAAGAAAACCTATGCATACCTATTTTTTTCATTGGCACCCAGATAAATATGGGATGTACGAACATCAGTTCCGGTTTTAGAGGAGGGCGCCCTGCTATTTTCCTTCTTCTTATTCTTTTTTTTTGTTTATTTTGCCAATATCAACTATTTTAACGTAAAATTCTCCATTCTGGAGGGTCCAACCACATTTCTTTTACAATAGGGCACCCCCTGAAAATCTCTGGATCCTCCCCTGAATATGGAATTTTGAGAATATATAATGCATTGGACCTTATAACGCTTTGAAACTTCTAACCGCCGTTGAAAATTACAATTTTCTATAGCTAACTATGCAAATTTTGTTCCCAGCATAGACATTGCTCATATTTGTTTGGCCTTATATTCAGCAACTGATATGACTTAATTGTTTAGAGTCGTGACCTACTTAGGATTACCTTATCAGTTGAATTGATTGTGGTCCAGGTTACCTGTAAGATCCGTGATCGATCGCGTCTTAAGACCACTGACATGGGCACAGAAAGATGAATTACCAGCCTTATCTCATATATCTGTAAACCTTGGGGCTGACCATTAATCCTTAAGCCCCATATCCACTTTAATTGATCAATAATTGTAAGAATTATGAGGATTTCTTTAAAAAGGGTGAGGTCAACTTAATGTTTTTGATCGCTATTTGCTGCAATGATCTATAGGAGGACACTCTGGACCCTGACGAACGTATTTTATTCAGTTTGCCGATAAGTATGGTATATTGAAATGTGCATGTTTGATCAAAATGTTTGGAAAACTGACAGAAAACTTGCCGGACGATTTTATCAAACATGATCGTACATTTTTTTTTTATTAAGTCCACTTCCTATTACGAATACATAAGATCTTCCAGCGGAACTATATATGATAAAGTAACATATTTACAAGGTATTTACAAAACAATATGGCTTACCTACCGTTGGGCGATCAGAGGTCCAGTGTCCAAGGAAGATGGTTAGTGAAGACATATAGTTGCACTACAGAAATATATTTATTCCCCAAAGAATACAAAATGTTCCTTCTTTTAATATAGGAACACCAACTATGTATGCTTATACAAGTGTGACACATTTCACCGATGCAGGGAAAACCCTCAAATCTTTTCAATTGAAAATATAGATACATTTCACTCGAAAATGGATGGATTATCAAGACTCATGGAAAATAAAACACATTATTTGACGTTAGACATGTTTTTAAAAATTCACAGCTGTCAACAGTTTTAATAATTCTTAAGATGGTTCTTAAAAGTGGCTGTGATCTCAATCACACCAATCTGTTAACCCCGGTTTCGGAAACGCATGCCACATAACTGTTATCTTACCACTCTAAGATAGACCTTCAAACTAAGTTATTGTCTTAGTCTATGCCACGGGGTGATGTGACCACTTTGGATATCAAGAAACAAGTATAGGCCTTGGATGTTTAAGGTCTCAAAGTCTGCAACGATTTCATAAGTAAACATGGCAATTACAATGACTACGTTCACATTAATATTGTGTTTAGCCTCAGGAGTCTTTATTGTCGATTCAGCTGAAGCTGAAGCTCCTCAAATGAGTAAGTATATCTACCTTATTTGTCACATGCATAATTATTATATGTCTTATAAAACGTTATTCAGGAATATAAAGGATTTGATGGGCAGTGTTAGATACGTTGAAATGCGGTCTTATAAAATTTGATGAAAATAATTTTCAAATATAATGATCTTTCGTATACTTCCTTATACTTTGTTCAAATCGTTACGGCCAAAACGAACAAACATCTGTAAAGCTTTAAAGGCAAATACTCTTTCGATTTCTAAACTTTGCGCAACACAAAAATAAATATCGCTGTCACAATCAGAAACACAGATTGGACACAGAGTTCATGAGAAACAACCATACAAAATAACGAACCAACTTTTTGATTATCTTTCAAACGTTTGTAATCTAGGGAACCTATACTGTTATTCCATAAAGACAGTACGGATGCCATAAGAGATTATGTATTTAAAAAGCCAATGATTGCGGGCTATACAATAGTCTCAGTGGCGTTCATCCTATAAAGAACACAGACAATTCTCTGTTCTGACCCAAAAATACATAATATTATATAGGGGCATATTCTTGTTGGATGAACATAAATTTATTAGTAATATCTAGCATTCACTCACTTTATCATTCCTATCAAGCTGGATTGTTGTTATTTCTATGTATTATATTTTTATATTCATTTTATTCATACTGGGTGTTTACAATTTAGCCAAATGAGGCCATTTTTCATTATTCTTAAATATGCATTTAATTCTCTATTCAATTTTATTTCAGATTGCAACTTTACGACTGACTTTGCCCTGGATTTACTCGGATGCGCCTTCCAACCCCTGGAGGAACTGATTGGTTCTCTCCCCTTCTCCAGTGACCGACACGAACCCCATGCCCAGGACTTCCACCCCTATATGAAATACACCATAGGAAAGCACATGAAGTTCATAAAGGCTTTGAAAAATACCAAGACAGTGGAGGATGTTTTCAAGGTGGTAAGAGGTGAAGAGCAGGAAAAATATGAAAACATTTTGGAAAAAATGAACCCCAAGAAAAGGGCCACTTTTCAAGACGAGACCTCTCTGAGGGAGCATGTGTTGATGGAGATTATAAACAATGTGGATTTTGATGAGGTTGCTGACACTGCAATGATAAGACTACTAGGCTCCTTAGGGGCTATTAAATTAAAGCTCGTGGATTTTAAGCAGAAACAAGGGGCACTAGAAGACTTGGTATGTCTGACATCACCAAAACTTTGTAGAATCCTAAAATGTATGATGACCTACAGTGAAGCATCTCTTGAAGATGATCTTTCCTTTGCTAAGTGCCTCTTTGAGTGCAGGTAAGTTTTGCCTTGCTATTTATCATACCCTTGGGTGATACAGGTTTCAATTGGTAAGAGTATATGCATCACTAAGACAGGAACCAGTCCAGTTAGTCTAGCCTTTAAAACTGCACTCAAATATTTTGTAGGGTATAATACATAATTATGTAAGCAATCAATGTTGGGGTCCTTGATGGATTTACAACCCAAGGTATGTCAGGGATATCAGCCTTATTTACTCATATTTAGACTCCCAGGTTGTATGCTATCCCTATCATATACCTTGGGTTGATCACCCCTCCCAGACCCCCTCCCCAATGATTATATACATAATTCTCTCTAAGGTTATACTATTTAAACTTAAATTGACCTAGATGCAGTTCATCGTTTTCCGGATACTTGATAATAACACAAGAAGCAAATGACTATCAAAATTCCGATCGTTGGAACAATCGATGTTCGCCCTTAACATAACAATATGGGCTATGAGTAGTGATCACCACCACCATTCCTGCTGTCACACACAACTCAGGGAGGGGCTTAGGAAAGGGGCTCCTCCTACTATTACTAGGTCCCCTGCACCCACCCACCTACAGGTGACAGTGGCTCAAGTACTGGTTATGTAACCCACTTCTGGCTTCTCAAACTGCACCCTCCCCCACCCCCACTCCTTGAACTGAGTTCAAGGAGTGGGGGTGGGGGAGGGTGCAGGGGAGAGGCCTGCCCACTCAATAACACTTGATGCACACTAATTGTCCTTGCTTACAAATGCATGCTGGTGGACAAAGGCCTGTAGCTTCTTGTTTGTAAGATTGTGTAACCGGGCAATCAGATCAAAGCCCAAATACCTACAAAAGACATGACTGATTGAGTGAGCCCTTCCCATAAGCTACAACACTAAAAACTATAATTAAGGGCTCACAAAAATGATATTACATGCCCCTAGAAGACACAATAAGAATCAACCTATATCATCACCATTAGGTGCCATACAATCACACTAAACGATTTCATCACAATTTATTTTCAGTGATTTGCCAGTTATTTCTCGCTGTATGCATGATGCGTTTGAGGGTTGTCAAGTTAAAGTACTTTTCAAAATGATTAAGATCAATCTAGACTGGATTGGAGACTTGATCACTCGAATCTTCATGGATCTCATGGAACTTGATAAATGTATCATAAAGGCAAGACCATATTCATTATCTTCTTCTTTCCTTCTCCACTTCTATTATTGTTGACCTTTTGAATCGAAAGTAATAACTCTCGGTTGCATTTTAAAGCAAATTATATACAAAATTGGGAAGTCTTTATTTGTGTTCTAATGCATATTTCATTTTGACCTAGGATATAAAATATAGTGGGAAGATTAAATTCGATCCATATCAATTATTATACTTGGATTTCGATCTATCTTGAATAGGTTGTGTCAGACAGTACTATACCCAATTTCATAGATGATAGAAATTACTTGAGAATTGTATTAAAAATAATAATTATTTATAGTTATGTTATTTCCTAACACTTCTGTTCGTATCAATATTGAACCATCTAGTAACCTCAGCCTATTCTGATAGCCTTGTGACATTGACTCCAGGCAGAAGTGATGAATAGAATGAAATCAAATAGTTTATCATTCTGTTTTTTTCATTTGCAGACTCCGGAGGAGGGTTTAACCTTGACGGAGGGTATATCATCCCCAGTGATTGAGATAGAACCCTTAGTGCCACCTGGTGTTCTTTGCTTTAACAGTGTAAACTTCATCAACACACCTTTGGGTGTTGCTGAGCTTCTGTACCAGTTCTTTACTGGAGGCATGGGTAGGTTTCAACAGTAGCTTGTAAAGACAAAATATCTGAAACAGGATGTAATATTTGGGTTCCAATACCTTAGAATATATATTTCTGCTAGTGATATGATTGTAATCGTTCTGTAACGATGGCTCCGCGGATTTGTTGACGCGTCACTATATAAACCGCGGGGCCAACGGTTATTTTTTTAGTTGCTCAATCACCTTGTTCATTGTTATTTCCTAATCACTCTATTTATCAATCAATTTATCTAGCCGATCAGTAAATATAATGATAATTTATATACATCCTGAAAATTCACATGTTCATTATTTTTCTAAACAAATGTACATGGCTTTTTATTCATTATGCTGTTTTAGTTACTAAATTATTTACAGTTTTGCCAGAAAAACACTCGATCGATAATGTGCATTTAACAAAAAAAATATCGGTATAGTGTGGGCCATAATAATTATGTTCATGTATGTTTTATATTGATATTTTGATACGCTCATATACAATTATAACTTGTGAAAATCTTCATACTTTACATAAATACAAATACATATAGTAATAGTATTGTTAAAAAACATTTCAGGTGACTGTAAAGTCGAAATCCAGATATCAACGAGTAACTACATCCGAGACCTGTCATCAAGACGAATTCCTGGTCTATTTAACCCAACTGTGATCCAGAATCCAGTGTATGTTGACTACTATCTATCGAGAATACGCATGGATATTGGTTCTAATGAACCAAACCCCATTCTAAATTCACTAGATGTATATTTATTAGTAACACATCTAGGGATGATTTTAGCTGTCTTGATTGCTATGCATGGTATCTCCTATATATATAATCGTTTTGATTTCACTCAAATTCTGTTTGGTAGATGGTATCAGTAATAATGTTATATCTAATTCCAATGATATAATGAAAATGGACGTTTCGATAGAACATTTTTTAAGAATTAAAGCCAATATTGGGGGGCCATTTGCGGTGCCTAATTTTGCCAACACAAGTAATTTACATTTCAGGTACCAAATCATATTCCATCTTGCGGTGTTGTAACCCCGCAAATGTGACGTGAAACACCGCAAATAGAGGTAAAACACCGCAAGGTGGAATATGGCCTTAATTAATCTTAATCTTGATATTAACAATTACACATTTTATTAAAGGTGTCGTTCTGGAGCTCGTATACCCCAGTATGCCATCGGTTGGCATCAATATGCGAATCAAAGTTCAGGGGTTGTCAGACTGACCAATGACAACTGGAATGATACCATCAGGATCCCTGTTGAAGCCACAATTGACTACAAAGCTCTCGACTCCTTTAAAATTACTAAGGTTTTAACTAACGATTCAGTCACCGTTAAAGTTGTGGCAGGATTGTTTACAAAGTACTCCGTCAAAATACCGGTGAGTATAGCCACATCCAATAGAACATCAAGCAAGATTAATAGAGAAGAGAAAGGTCCACGTGCGTCCTATAATTGAGTTCCTATTTCCAATTGGTCAATCCAAAAACATCTTGTTTGGATATCGTTATTTGAATGGGAAAATACCCAGCCTAGGCATTTATAAATCAGGATTAGTTAAGTAAGTTTACACCATACAATTGTTTTCCATATCTTGTCTTATGGTTATGTAATAGCATGTAATGAAAATAAAGTATTGATTTAATATTGTAACATTTCAGGTGACTCGAGTAGACAAAGATGAAGTAGGAGTGAGATCCTGTTGGATCGTAAACGGTCCTCATGTAAAGACGTTCGACGGACAGTAAGTATGTTTTTGAATATAGATTTTGAGGATGCCTCTCACTCATATCGAATCAATATCATTATTGATCAAACTCCTGCTAACATTGAGTAATAAAGCGACTCACTCTCATGCGGAATCATGTGTCAATGTAGGATAAATTATCAGAATATTTTTCCAAATAAAATTGTATTCAAGCGATAGATATACATATTATTGTATCTTAACCTACTTATTGCTGAATCTGTTACTTGACAGTATGGGGTACATTTTAGTTTCTAGTGCACAGTTGTACATATAGGTTAATGATCAATATTGGCTGGTCAATGTAGGTACAGTTTACCACTTCTTAATTACCAAATTTCCCTTAATGAAAGAGATGCTAAATATGCAACCGACACAAATTTTCAAACTGACAATACCAAACACATGTTTGTTCTCTGTTCTAGCTATTATCACAACTTTTATGAAGGTCACTTCGTCATGTATCGTCACACAGAACTACCTTATGAGGTAATCTTATTCAACCACAACTGTAGAAATCAAACATGTTGAAGTTGTAGCCTACCTAATTTTAATTCTACTGGGCAATACCATGAATGTTACGTGTTACCCCGGAGACATGTTATATTGGTTAACCTTGCAATGAAACCATTTGGATTTTAGAATATCTGACCTTAAATTAATGCTATTCATTTTTATTGGTCATTATAAGGGCATGTAAAGAAACATGTAGAAACCTATTCTTTACCCTTTTGAATTCTATGGGTCTTCAAAATAGGTCTCCTATAGGATAGAACCAGTCATGTTTTAAATTCCAATCCCTGGACATTTACTAGGTTCAGACTGTGACACAGAAATGCTCCAATGAAACCAACACCACCTGCGCATGCGCAGCCTCAGTCCGATCCGGTGACGACGTCTTCACTGTGGACTTCTGCAGGAGGAAAGGGCAATCACAGGACGACGTCATTAAGAAAGTAAGGTCAACGAAAGGGCATTTCAAACCCATTTCGGGGCCCTTGATCGGGGGTCTCTATGTCTCATGTACAATGTAAAAAGGGCAAAGTCGCCTGTCACTTAAAATCCCATGTTATATGTCGCCTCTAAGATGCTGCCATGTTCTCACATGTCGAATTTGAGAAACAGGCTCTTTCAGGTAGTTTATTTCCCCCCTCATGTCACTAAGCCTCATGTCGCATGGCGTGTTTAAGACATGGCCAAGTCACCATGTTGAATTCTAGAGTCCCTATTTTCTCATGTTTTCACAGCTAAAATAATGCTTCAGGCAATCAAGTTCTAATGAGAATATATAGCTGGTCACTAAGGAAGATGTAGCATCGGAAGAATTTTACTTGTAAACCTTATACTTAGCTATTAAGTATTTTTCTGTGCATTGATTGTGTACATATGATTGTACTTACTAATCCATATTATTCTCTGCATTTCAAATATTCAACGATATTACACTTGAACTTCATAATCCCAATAAAATGATCAGCTTTAGGAAAAGGTCGATACATAGACATAGTACAAATCTGTACTGGCTTAATTCAGAAGAGTCCCGACAAAATTGCGGCAATGTCAATTTGTCATGTATTTGCCTTTTGACCTTAGGTGACCCTATTCCTTGTGGGAGAACTTACAACTGGTACCCGCATTTTTCGACATGATGGGGGTCTAACTTACCAGGTAATGTATCAATAATAATCCCAGATTGTTTATTATATTTTATCATCTATGAAACAGGAACACCGTTACACAGGTGAAGATGGGCGATTCGAGGGCGCTCGAATTTTCAGGCACTTTGACGGTTTGAAGCATCAGGTAGAACAGACGAAGAATATCATAATTCTGGCTGTTCCAAATAATTGCATACATGAAAAGAAATTATGAACATCATTAACAAAAATCTGTCTGATTATATTCTATGAAAGTTGAAGAACTGAAAATTTAAGTCAGATCATTATCCACCTCCCTGTATGTGAAATGGAATTAAATTATTTTCTTTTCACCTCTTAACAATCTGATGACTATTTTGATTCTTTCTTACTCACAGACTGTTAATAATTAGTTACTGCCTTCGGATGGTCCATCTATCACTGATCGATATTGACTATACTTATATCTAAATTATCATAAAAATATAAGCTAGTTGTAAGGGTCTTTTAGTCGTTGTTACTCTTGTTGTTGTTATGCTATAACGATTTATTATCATAGCAAAGATCACTTAGCATAGAACTTCATTAAGGTAAAGTCAGAGAGGCAATTACTGTTGTAATATCTCTCTCTTATGATTCAGTTGTTATCATTCTCTGTTATCTCCGCTTTAGCCTTTAGGGTACTTGGACTGGAATGCAATTCTCGTCATTCAAGTTTTACTTCAATACATGGTTATCTCATTGGAGACTGAAAAAAGTTGCCTAATGTTATATTCCTGTCATTCTGATTGGAATGAATTGTAACTAAAAAAAGTAGAATTAATTATTTTGATACCATGAAGTTCATTATTCCGGCGATATCCCTACAGACATCAATGAAAATGAAACCCAGGTATACGTAATTGTACATACGTAGCTTATATTATAGGCAAATAGTGTATACAAACATATCCAAAGGTCACCATCGAATTCTATTGCAAGAATTTACTCAAAATACCTTTGACTTTACAAACAGGTATTGTTGCCACATGGCACCTTGATCACAATAACGTCCACCGACCAACGTCTCAACGTCTGGATCAGGCCATCTCCTTACGACTTGGCTACTCCTGACAAAAGTCGTGTAGAGGGTGAGTTTGGGCACTGACTATTAGCTTATATCAATTACGTAAGAATAAAGGGGTCGGGAGAACAGACAATTTGGGGAAACAGCAATCTATTCATGCACATTTATAAATCCATTGAGTAATCAGTCCGTGAGGGACAGGGGTTGGGAAGGGGTGTCACAAATCCAAGAGAAATTGTTTACTCAATGATAATTATTCTAAACAAACAACCTACACTGACCATGGTAATCACAATAATGGTGAAGGCAATAGAGGAAAATACTCTCTAGTAATGATCGAAAACCCTGGTAGTCCTTTGGAGATGCTTTAAAGTTTATGGTATCCCAGAGGTGATTCAGATTGTTCCAAAAGTGGAACCTGAACCGAAAAAAAAGCTTCTGTGGGATATTGTGAAGACATAACAACCACGTTAAAAAATAAGTCAGTGAGCAATTGAAATAATTATTTTTTAGTTTCAGACAATATGATATTAAATGTATTTAAAATTTGTTTCAGGCTTATGTGGAGACTTCAACAACAATGCTACTGAAGACCTAATACTGAGGGACGGAACACCTTTCACAGGCAATGGTTCAAACAAAGCCGAGCAGCCACAAGAATTCAACAAGGACTGGAGGTAAGCTGGTTCCGCATTTTTTTCATATAATTATAGATTTGCTGAAATTAGGTATTGTCACTACACATACAGGTATACCCCTATGAAATATAACACTAGCATATTGATGAAGATGTGACCACGGTACTATAGAGTAACCTTTTAATGAAACCTTCCAGGTGTTTGCGTGGCAAATCTAGAAATATCAAAATAATGCACATTCAACATTCCAATGAACATGCAAATGGCCAAGTTCTATCTTATAATTGACCGTACATTGCTAAGACGCTATCCTACATACAGATGCTATCCAACAAAATCCATTATTTGTCACTTAGCAGCAGTATAAAGATGCTATCCTACATACAGATGCTATCCAACAAAACATTTTGTTGGATAGCATCTGCCACCTTCTGCTATCCTACATACAGATGCTAACCCATAAGGGAGAGGTGGTGTGCATAACAGGATAGGGTATAGGGCTCAGAGAATACCCAGGATACAGAGTATGGGTGGTATAGAATACCCAGGGTACAGAAGTGGTATATGGGGTATAGAATACTCAGGGTACACAGGGGGTATAAGGGGTAGTATACCCAAGGCATTGATGGTTTTTTTACAAGGGTAGTGTACCCAGGGTATGGAGGTTTTTTTGGGGGGTAGTGTACCCAGGGTATGTAGGGGGTTTTAGGGGGGGTGGAGTGTACCCAGGGTATGGAGTTTCAGGATGTAGCAGGGTGGAGCATCGGGTGCCTGGCTTGAGCTACTGTACCCTGGGTCTCCACAGACCATACCCTGGGTCTAAAGTTGCAATTTATCTAGACCCAGGGTCTTTGCTGACAATAGCCTGGGCCTATTTTAAAATATTGAGCCCTATTCCCTTGTCCTTGTCTGGGTCTCCTTATGCAGACACATTGGTACCCCCTCCGTACTCTGGGTACACGACCCCCCTAAAAACCCTTCCATACCCTTGGAATACTATATACCCTCTAATACCCCTCCATACCCTGGGTACACTTTACCCCTCCATACCCTGGATACACTCCCTCTCCATACCCTGGGTACACTACATCTCCATACCCTGGATACACTACTTCTCCATACCCTTGGTACACTACCCCCCTAATCAAACCCTCCCCACCCCCTTCCCAAAAGGTTTTGTCACTTAGCATCTCTTTGTGACTTAGCAAATGCAGTGGATGCTAAGTGACAATTGTTTTGTCACTTAGCAGCAATTTTGTCACTTAGCAGCTTGTGTAGCTGCTATCCTACAAAAAGATAGCATTACCTATCTCTGCTACTGCACATCATGATACTTGATCATCTTTCTTTTTAAAATACTTTCAATAAAGTATTGTGCTCTTACAATATGAGAACATAACTTTGACATAGTTTTGTAATAGAAAATAATTAATTATTGCTGTTTACTTATTTTTCTCATCTTTTTCATCTGAATGTAAACCCATTGCCATACCAAACCACACAACTGGAAGGTCACACTTCATTCTGGAAGTGAAGTTGTAAGAATAATAATAGAAAACTTGTTATTCTAAAACATTGTTTGTGTGTTGCAGAATAACAAACGCCTCTGAGATCATCCTGAAGGGAGCCAATGACACTATTGATTACCCGGAACCTCTCCGTTACTGCACCTGCTCCCACACCATCCTGTTAGGGGTACAGTGTAACTGTAACCACAACAGGTTGGTCAGTGACTGCGACATCAACACAGGTAAGATATGCTGCTGACCATCATACAATAAGACTTAAATTTATTATCTTTATATGAAATTGGGGGTAACTCAAATTATAATACTGTAACATACATGTTTGTCACGTCGTTTTCACGTAGTTTTTTTTCGAACATCTGTTAGACCGTAAAATGTAAATGTGACGTAAGATGTAATTTGACATAAAATGTAACCCAAAATGACGTAAAATGTAAATCTGACGTAAAATGTAACTCATATTGCCGTAAAATGTAATCACAAAAACTGCCCTAAAATGTAGAAATGTAAACACATTAATGAACGTAAAATTTAATTCAGAAGCCTCAGATATAAAATGATGAGTACTATTTCTATCTATATTCCATCTCTATGTTATGCAGGATGTGAGATATAAGATGATGTGATTTGCACGAATACAAAGCATTTTTAGGCATACCCAAATTCATGCATTACCAATCTATTTCTATTGTATTTTTATTTGTTTCATAGTTTCTTAGTTTTTCGATCACGTCATATCTGTAACCATGAATGATAGTGTGAGAAATACACTACAATATACAGAGTGGAAATCTCACTATATTCATTTTTTATTTATGACAAGATCGATTTTTCACGAGGAGCGTTGTATCATTAATATTATGTGATTTTTTATGCAGACGGTGAACTACCAGAGTTGTTCCCTTCGGTGACCCAGTTTAGTCAAACCCAGCGTAATATCGACCAGCCTGGGCAAGAAGTGGACGATATTCTGGATTTCTCAGATGATTACATGACGGCAGATCCCGAGGTAGGCAGAGCTTGTTCTACGGATTTACTAATAATTGGATTTGGCGGGAGAGGAGGCTCAGTTTAGTATGACGGACTTCAGATTTTTTATGAGTTGGCAATCAGATTCTAAATGAAGTCCGCTGCCAAGAGGCATTTGAATTAGTTCAATTTTCCCTTGGCGAACTTGTAAGGGACCTTCCCTGATATCACTGAGAGTAAAATAAGAGGAAGGGGGTTCGGAATTTTGGAAATGTGCGTACGTTTCTGGACAAACCCAATGCGTTTAGTCCAAGGAGAACGATGGGGTCTGATATTTCAAAAATGTGCATATGAATAGTACTATACAATTGTACCAATCTCTAAAGACGATAAATCATAATCTTTGATCCTCATTTCCCCCAGGTAATTCAATGGGAAGGAGACACCGACAAGGAAGCAGCGCAGTATTGTAAAACGCGGATTGAGAACGATGCTGTGCAGCTTCAGTGCAGAAAACTATCCAAACTTAATAAGAATTGGAACAATCAACTCGTACTTTTCAAGGACACATGCCAGTCAGAAATACAGGTATTTCACATCTATTACACCTACAGCAGGCCTATAAAGCTGGTGATTCACGGTGCAACAAAACGCCAACCGATTTCTTGTCATGCATTTTTTCACAAATTTATAAAAATATTTTAGGATCAAAATTCTCTTGACGCACAATAATTGAGTAATAGATATCATGATTTACAAAATATGTCAAACTGATTTCTGAAATCGGTTCAAAATCGGGTCATAATCGTAAGAGGAAAAAATATTTAACTACATTGAATGTGAAGAAGTGGAAAAACTCGAAATGTTTAGAATGAGAAAGCCAAGTTTTGTCAATTAAAATTAATGGTCTGAGGAATCATTGACATTTAAACTAATACTACCGTAAATCTGATGTTTTTTCCCAGCTGACGGGTGGACACGATTCTACACTCTCTTCACTAGTAGCGGCTCGTCAACACTGTCACGACTACATTGACGTGTTCTTTAGGATCAGTGAAGACAATAATAAATATAAAAAGCTGAAAGAAGCAGAATGTCCTAACGACTGCAGTCCCCATCTTAACAATAAGAGTTCTTGTTTGAATGGTAAGAACTAGAAGATACGAACAGATTGGGTCTTAGGGCCTACTGGATGATAAGAAAAGAACTTTTTGAGAAATAGCTGGTTTCGAGCTAGGAATGGTTTCGTGCTGGCTCTGGCGGAGAAAATTTATCTAATTTTCTAAAAGCTGACATAATAAATATTGTTTAGGAAAACATATACGTATAGAGGCCTATATGTCTGCTTACCACATACGATTATCTTTAGTAACTTCAATCACAAATATCTCCAAAAATGATGTACAGTATATTAAAATTTAATATAAAACAATGAAATACAGCCTCATTTGGGACCCAATGCGAACATATACCCGACGCGGAGTGTATTTAAAGCTATATGCATATTTAAAAAAAAATGACCAGGGAACCCCTGAGACGTGGCCACACAACCCATATCATTGAGAAGAAACCCACTTTCGTAGCACTGATTTAAAGAAATGACAATGCTCTTGTATCATTAATCCAATCTTTAGTAACCCTTATCTTTAATTAAAAAACTTACTCTTCAGCCACCTGTATCTGTGATGACCTCCACACTGGACCAGACTGCAGTATTAGGAAGGCCCCAGCTGAGGTGGTCATGCCCAAGTACAGCCACTGTGACATCCGCTACCAGAACTGTAGCTTTGCCACTGTGTTTGGCAAGAACTTTGTCAAGGATAATGTCAAATGTGTTGTTAACCAGGTAAGATTGTTGTTGTTCTTGTTGTTGTCAGTCGCCACTTGTCATAGGATTAGTGTTTCTGACATACTGTATCTTACATATTTCATACATAATGCAACATTATCTTAGATACAGAGCAATGTAAATGCATAATTATGCATATCAGTGATAAAAAATAGTTGCACTATCACTATATATTTCAACTCATCATTTAACTAAAGCAAAAAAATAATAACAATAATTTGTGTACCTGTATATTCTAACTCTCATTCTCTCATTGTGACATTTGAATTTAGCTGATCACAAAAGCATTACATATTTGGTCACTTCTTCAAATCATCAATATTGATCACTGAAATCAATTCTCATAACATTTTAGGCTGGAAAGAATCACGAACATGAACCAAACATCCTGAGCCCTAACCAACTCGCCTGCAAACTGCCAGATGCCAGCCAACCTGCAGAGATCAGTCTTTCTGCCCCAACTTCCATTACATCAAGGGAACAAGAACCCATTTTATTTACCACTGGTTCATTTGAGTTCAGGTCCTACGACTCCCAGTGCTTTACGTGTTCACAGACTGACGGGAAGTGTGTGAAAAAAGAGGTTAGTTTGAAATTACTATCAACAGTTTTATGTACTGATTGAGGATGATAAGTTAAAAAGGGTGAAATTACTACATTCTTAGATAATGATATATTTGTGATGTTTGGGAGCTTTTATGGAAGAATAAAGTCGGTAATAGGCCAATTATTGCTTTCAGCACTTAAGGGATTTTTTTTATTTACGGCTACGTAAAATCAATAATTGTTTTCATTTGCTCATCAGTTTTACAGTATTTTGTAGTTAGGTTTGCAATAATAATTAGAAACGCTAGCTTCTGACCAATTACTACTTCCCCTCGAAAATATCATAACGAAAATCTTCTTCAGATAGTCCAATTAAACAGAGAACTCCACCAAATTATAAGTCTTTTCTTCTATTTGGATACATTTTACTAGGAGGCTTGACGCTTTTTGCACTTTTTTTGTTAATCATTTCTTTTTTTCCAGAAAAAAGATCACTGCCTCGTTGAATCTTCTTGTTACATGGATGGGGAAATCAGTGCTGATGATAAATGCTACAGCTGTAATGCCACCAACAGTATGAGTTTCCTCACGTACAGCACAGGTAGGAAAGATAATAATGCAATATCATATGAATTATGAGAAAATGTAACTGATTCTGAAAAGCAGTGTTAAGCCTAGCTTAAAACATTATAGATAACCCAGACAATTTACACCAACTACCATATATGATTAGACTTGTAGCTTAATAAGGATTGAGAGATATATCTTGATATGGTCGTATACCGGTAGTTGCAATATATATATATATATATATATATATATGATTCTTAATCAATACCTACAGGTTTACTAAGGGCTACTCTTAAATCTCACTTTGTCTGATGTAAATGGTGGATAAAGTGAAAACAAAGTAAATATTTTATTAAAGGGGATATCTATAGTCAGCATGACTGTGGTGTGGTTCTGCAGTGATGATTCAGACATATTCATGCATAATCGCTGATCCGGGAATCATAATGTAATTAAAGGATTAATTTTACTATTATGAAGTAGATTGATAAGTATCCCTATCAGAGCAATCCTGCCCCCTTCTGGATATCTGAAAAACTATATGTATTTTGGGTATACCTATTTGGCTGCCACATAGCGTGCTAATTGGAAGTTATCCTTGGGACATGCCTCTACAAAATTATTTAGGTATACATTCTCATCAAGAGCACGTTTTGTTTGTCCAACCCTAAGGAATTTATGTAAACAATTAACTGCTGTTGTGCAGATCACTCATATACCCAGAGCTTATTCAATCATTGTTACTTATATCAATTGCAGTATTTTGCATTCAAATAACTATTTTTTCACATATAAAATGTTATATATCAGATGAGGAGTGTGTAGAGAGACGGCTGAAGGAGGAGGCTGATTTAAAGGCAGCTCGTAAAGAGAGGAACCTGAGGATCGTTTTCTCCTGCCTATTGTGTGGGCTTGTAATTATCATCACAATCATAGCTTTCATTATCTCCAAGAAAACAAGGTTAGCACTGGAAAATGCGTGTTTTTATAGGATATTGTTAAGGCACTAAGTCGCAAAAGAGCAGTAAATACCAAGATCAGAATATTCGTCCCTTATTGCCTTGAGGGTGGCACTATGTGACACTAAGTGACCTAATTTTGAGTCAAAATAAATTGAATAATGACATTGTGTGCTCGGCAATAGGTTGTTAAGCTGTTTACTTGGAAATTGATATTTTGATACAAGATCCATGTATGTTGGAGGATTGAATAACTTATAATTTTGCTTTTGTTTATGAGCATGTATTAACGTGAGTAAGTACATTCATTTTGGTATTATCAATCAAAATGGTCAACAAAACAAATGCCACAAGAATGAAAAGTTGATTGTTAACTATTTATATATTTAATCACTGTTCTCAACGACTGCTTTTTCGGTATTTCAGTAAAAATAAAAAGGATTCTGAACTGACGGTGGCAGAAAATGGTGACCTTCCCACTCATACAAACCTTGGTTATGAGATGGAAACTACCACCCAAGCTGACAGGTTAGAAAAAGGATTGATATATAAACAATATGAGAAAATATCAAAAGAAGTCTACAGTTGTATAACAAGATAATTACAAACTACAGCCATGGAATAATAGCTGTTGTAATATGAAAGTGCAGAGCAAAAGTTAACTCTTCCAGAAAACTGAGTATTTTTGGGCTACACTTTCAATGTATTGGCATTTGGTTCCTATCATTGTATCCGTCACACAGTGACAGTTTTGCAATGTTCGACCGACCCACCTAATGGCTTTAATGCAAAGATAAAAATATTATGTATGAAGGAGTTAGCTCAGAGACCTTGTATGTATATATAGGATATATCGAGACTGGAAAAGCTTCTCTGTGGCCCTATGTGACCGTTTCCCTGGTGGCTGGTTGGAACCCAACTAGTCAACCATGACCAGGGACTGACCATATCCAATGTATTTTGGGAATAGTTTAGTGGCAGCCATCAATACACTACTACAATGGTGAAAATGGTCAACCCAAATCCAATCCAACCATAGGCGAGGTGGCAGGCCTGTAGGGCATAACAGGTTTTCCTCTAGCTTTCCAGTCCGGATATATCCTACATATACATACAAGGTCTCTGGTTAGCTTTAAAATGTTGTGAGTAGTATATAAAAAGTGGAGTAGACTATGGTTGTTGGTACGGAGTCTTTGTGTCCATAGACCCCCATGCAGCTATAGAAATTACCTAATTTCGCCGATACTCTCATTGACAAGGAACAATTTTATCATTTGAGGTAAGAGAACATTCCTTTCATTAGATCTAGTAGTAGTTTCTGGAATTTCTTATCGATTTCTTTACAATCAGGCAACAGACAAAATTCAACATAATACATAACCCAAGCGTGCATTGGATCTATCCAAAGACTTCTTACATGCATCCATCTATCAAAAAAGACTAAAATATTTGTACTTTTAACACTCATTAAAATATGATTGGAATTATTATCACAGGCAAGGAGAAGACGCAGTGGACCATCCAGGCACAGAAACCCCTACCACCACCCCTAACGGTGGTGTCCCAGGCACCACCAGCACCACCAGCACCAGCACCACCCAGGCGGTCCCAGGACCCCCACCCAACGAGATTAACGCTCGGGAAATGGCCGAGTTCTGGAAGATTAAGCACGCCGCCATGGAGAGGGCCCGGATCCGTACAGAAAGCGTGGGATCCAAATCCTCAATTGCCTCAACGGGAATAGGCGGGTCCGGACCGAGCCACTTTTCGGCTGGGCGCATGCGCAGTTCGACCGGAGGAAGTTATGGGATGGGGGCGGCGGGCCCTGCCCACCTGGGACGGTTCGCCAGGAGGGCCTACTCTGGAGGAACCGCCACGGATGACGAGGATCCAGTAGAAATGATAGGATTGGGAGGAGGGGGCAAAGTGGGCGGCACTCTGGTTGCCAGACTGTAGTTTGATTACCCCTCATAATTGTTACTAATTACCAATATTGTTGAAAGATGAGACGTGGCTATGTGTTACTTCAATAGCAACCGTTTTGGAAGTGACAGTTGTGATGTCACAGCCTTCTATGACAGATCAGTGGCGCCAATGGCGAAAGGGTGGTTACATCTCATGTTAACATGTTATGTTTCCAGCCCATGACTTATGACATCATAATTTTAATGAGGGGGGGGGGGTCATGGTATTTGCAATTACTTCTAGAGGGGCCTTGCTATTGGTGGTTTCAAATATGTTGGTGGTATTGCTTCAACAGCAATCGCTTTGGAAGTGACAGTTGTGATGACAAATCAGTGGCACCAATGGCAACATTGTGGTTGCATCTCATCTAAACATGTTATGTTTCCAGCCCATGATTATGACATAATCATTTTGATGAGGCGGGGGGGGGGGGGGTCATGGTATTGGCAATTACTCCCAGAGGGGTCTTGCTATTGGTGGTTTCATACATGGTTTAAAAAAAAAAGAAAATTGTTATTGATCCTATGCAAAAATAGGCATTATTGATTTTTTTTGGGTTTTGTTAATAAGGCCGTTAACATAATTAAATGTAATGGAAAGGTCATCTCTACAAGACTATTCCAAGATGTTAAAGGTCATCTTGTAAAGGTCTTGTTAAGGTTGCTGTTCAGTTACATTTGATAAGCATTAATGGTCCCATTTACAAAACGCAAAGGTAAGTAAAGGTCTACTTTAATGCAGCGCATGAATTAGCAATTATGAAACTTCAGAGATAATAATTATAAGTCCTACTGTGATGTGATTCAGGATAGTTGATACACGGGTTTGGAAATGACCATGCCATGTTTTAGAATGACCGTATTCAGATGCTGCAGAGTACTTTTCTATTGATTTTTACAATAACTGTTATAATGCTTTTCTTTTGTATATACATTGTATATAGATACTAGTATGCATAGAAATGGATGCCCAATGGTGTTGATTCTAAGTACACGTATGTAGCATGTCTTATTAAGTTTGAACTTAGCTCGATAAGGTCTTCCTATGACACCTCCCAACAAAATCAGGGGTCAGCGGATGAGCTCAGCCAGCTGGTTGATTTTAGATAGAAGCATCCAAGTCTGAATTGCGATCAATTGAATACTCTACTTGACCAGATCAATTTTCCATACATTGTAGAAACGATTTGCAAAAGGGAAGAGGAACTGCATGGAAATGTGTACACATACGCTATGTGCTGGTTTCCTTCTTACTATAGTATCATTTTGAGAGAAGGTTACTTAAACAAAATCATGTCAGTCAACTGTCAAATTTCATGATTGGCAATAGAATGACGAGTCGCGATAGCCTTGAAGCTAGTCTATGCAGACGCTGGGGCATGGTATAAAGTTATCCCCGTGAACAAAAATTTTTACTCATTCAAAACTATAGCCCAGATATTCATAGTTTCAATAAGTCTTACATTACGTTGGTTTCCAGAATTTCCCTTGTCTTTAGTTATAGTTATCAATTAGTTATATTGTACATATTATTAATGTCAACCTATATACAACACATAATATTACATAACCTTTCATTGAATGTAATGCATCATATTGAAGAAGGGAATTGTGCGTAAGCATTTGCCAAACTATGGCGATAAAGACGAGGAAATCTATCGCTTTTCTAAAAAGTAGTAAAGGAAATTAAATTTGAAAGAATGATTTCAAAGAACATTGAACAGCATATAGTCAGAATAACCGAAAATTGAAATGTTGAAATAATCAACAACATAATACACGTGTGTAGCGTTCCTTCTGTAAGAAAGATCCTTTGTCAAAATGAATCTTTACTTTTGTAATGATGTATAATTATAAAGAGTACATAAGTAAGCAGTGGAAATTGCTTTAGTTTTTTAAATTGCTTTTCATTGATTTATGGCAATATGATATTCGGTCTGAAAGGTTTTGGACTTTTCTGGATTTTGAAACATTTGAAGATTTATCTGATATAGAAAAATATGTTACTTACAAAACAAAAATTTGTTTAAGAACTTGAAAAATTCTTCTGAATGCTATCAGTGTCATTTTGTGTAACGGTATCCACGTCACTGGAATGTTTCATGTATTGTTTTACATTTACCCATTTTTTTTGTATACTAATTATCATCAATGTCTAAGAACTGAAAGTACTTATTTCATTTTTGTAAATATGCAACCATTATCTTGGTTTATCAATTCGATGTTGTCAGATGCACGTACTTTGAAGACTTCCAATAAAATCATGGCGCAGGATTAAGTCATCAGCGTTATGTTATCTGCTTACTATTATGTTTCCATAATATTGAATAGAAATATATGGATATAAATGTAAGAGAACGCCAGAGGGTGCCACCCTAGGCCTATAGGTTGTGCAGAGACTCCAAGCTGACTCATTATACTTCACTGCCAGTGTTCAATGGAAGGTCTAAAGTTTGCAGCTCATATCTATTTTGTTGGAGTTAATTTAAAAAAAAAATCGTATAGTTGGGCGGACGTTCAGCCGCCGGCTAAAGCAGCCCATTTTTGTGTTCTTGTTCTCTTCTTCTGATCTAGTTACCTGTAAGATTTATAGTGTTTATAGAGTGACTATCACAGTGATCTTGGTCTCCCATTAACTTCATGAGCATATTTGACTCTATTTCATGATGCCTTTGCATACTTATATATATATATATATATATATATATATATATATATATATATATATATATATATCGTCAACAGCTGGCCGATGGTCATGAATAATACTCGTCTACTGATCGCTGTAAATTATATAATGATCTAGAATCATGATTATTCGAATTTACCTTCATTCTATTTTTCAGTTATGAACACTTAGCCGTGCCATCTGATGCAGCAGGCCAACAAGACGACGGCGAACATATTTACCAAGATATACTGAAAACTGCACTCTAATGCACGTCATATGAATATCAGGCATTAGGTTCAATCGGAAATTAAAATGCTCCGTTCCTATCTCATTAGATCTCTATAGCCATCATCAAAATGTCTTTAGGTTAACTAGCTGATATTAACCCTAACTGATCAAATCATCCCCATATTGTATTGTTTTACGATTTCCGCACAATTTATCATATATCTTCATAATGTTCAGAGATGTGTGTAGGATCAGAATACGCCATTGATTGCGGTCATGTTTTTGATTGACAAAATTGACAAGTCTCTGTAACAATGTTATGACCATTACACACAATCTTCACCTATGTCGTAAATCAGGCTTCTGATCTAATAATATTATATAGGTTATATTCAAGAAACTATATATACTTCATATCTCATGACAAAAATATTGTAGTAATTATTATGATCGCAATAGATAGGTGTTTATCAATGTGTCAAAATACCTCTTGCATTTTGACCTATTTGCAATAGAAATTATTCACCAATCATCAATTTATCCACTCTCCAAGCAGATCACCCCACTACCGTTTTGTAACGGAGGGTACCGGAGGAGATTGCAATTTATCTCATAAAGAGTAAGAAGAAACGAGAATGGCCAGAAAGGCCAAACGGTTACTAAGGGTTGTTGGAGGCAGGTGGAAGCATAATATCAGACAGTTTTATGTGTACATTTGACCATTGTTTACACGTTTATATATGATAATCTACCTATATTATAAATGTAGCGTGCACAACCTACAAATGTTTGCATATAAAATATATAACCATTGTGGATAGATAAAGAGGATACGTTAATGCAGGAGGTCTAATACAATTGAACCGCTAGTTAAAGTACTAGTTTAAAAACGCTCATTCGAGGGTCAATTGCAAGATTATCAAAAGAGTTGTGTTGCTGCAGATCCATCGAACCATATATCAAGATCTAATTCCAGCGGTAACACGAAAACACTACAGAAATAAAGCCTCGATCATAAATACCATTGTTTCTTTCCAGAAATATCCAACGTGTTTCTATAGAATCATATGAACACACATAATGACGGGTAGAATATAATACAAAAATATTTGGATTGTAGACGCGACTTACAGGAGCAGGTGTCTCAGTGAATCTTTGAAACTCAAGACCCAGTTCTAGGAAAATTCCAGGTGGTGATTGCATGTACTAAAATAATGTCATTCATAAACACAAATAATTTATAACATTGCACCTACCAGTAGTAAACGATGTCCGGTGACCAAGGATAGGGCGTCCTTGATTGTCCTTGATTGGGAGTTGTTGGTGAATAGCGGAAAAGTAATGATAGCTTACGTAATCTGCCAAGTGTCTGTCGATCACTCGTCATGGTTCAGTGAGCGAACCAATGGAACATATCAAGCAACCCTATGATTACTTTAGGCCTACTAGTTTACATTTCCAGTCAGGTTACAAACTGTCTCTTGAACTAGGAACTAATGGTTGCATGCTACATGTAACTGGTTAATATTCCAATTTCCAACAGTTTGTCGAGGGCATTGCCGAGGCTGTCGAGGGCAGTTGTGGGCAGTTGTGGGCAGCAGATCTGTATAGACGAGATGTTATAAAAAACAAACAAACTGTGCACACCCACACACGTGGACAGTTCTTTGACAATTTCAGGTGATTCCGAACGATTAGTGCTGCCACCTGGCACTCAAAGTATGATCTAGAAAGGTTAAACTTAGGTTCTAAAATCACCACTAGGTGTGTAGGATCAGGAGACTCCTTGTTGAAAGAAAATATTCATTTATCAGAAACACGATGTGTTCTTTTGAAAAACGTATGTAATATTTGCCTTTAAGATCACAGAAGTGATTAAAATATTATCGTTTGTGCAATTAAATTTAGGACTGCGTGTATTAATAGGATTATATATAGAGCTGAATCATTGACACATTTGTCAAATCGACCTAGTCGAATTTCAATATCATTTGTAGTTACAATACATTTTCATATAGAAAAGACAGCGTTAGTCAAATGTACACCTAGAGTTCCGTTCAAATAATCCGATAATTTGAATAGAAAGGGTGGCAATCAGAAATGTGAGTAGTATATGAAAAGGATATTAACTGTGGGACTAGGAACAGTTTGCCAATTTCAGATTTTCATGCAACCTCCCATTATTACATAACTGTCTCCTGTTTGCAATCTTTATAGATGTTTTTTTTAGGATATTAAACATAACATAGTTTCCACTTCACAAGAACCAAACAGGTTTTGAAAGAAAACAAACATAACACAGAGACTATATATTCCGAAACTAGGACATAGTTTATTGTAGGCGACTTTACAATCCAATTTGATTTTCAATCTCTTTTTGTTTCAAGTTCATTTAATATTTGCTCGATTTCCAGATGAGGGTATACAAGAGTACATAACAAATAGTCACATCTCCTTTTATTATCGTGAAATAATTTGAAGCCATCACTTGATAGTGAACAATTAGATATTTTGATAAAACACATTATAGAGTCAATTTGTTTGTCAAATATAAAGTCGTGCCTCAGATTTGAATAGCAAACCAACATTGCAGTTCACTATACAATTTACAAACTCCTTTGAACCAAAAACTAAATATTTCTCTTCAAGATGTAATTTGATTTTTCTAAGCCTTCCGCCATTTTCATTTCATCGTGAAACATGTTAGTTTTAAATAAACGTTCTTTACATGATTATACCGTTTCATTTAAAGAATCACAGCCACATAGTATGTACAGCACAGAGTAAAGTACGAGTTTGGCATGAGAAACTGACTCCAAGCGGACTTTCCAACACTAAACATACTCTGCTGTGAGAGTGTATAGGCGCTACGTACGTACGACAATAACATTCAGGATATTAACCCCAAACTGCTCCGGTTATACCACCGCTAAGGGGTCATAATTATTATGACATATAAGGATGATACATACATCACTATGGCTGTGCGACTACCTAGGCAGTATATCAAAATGATAAAGTGAGGTCTAGGCGTATATACACTGACGAAAAGTTGCTTTGAAAGTAAAGGGGTACATAAAGGGGAATATATAGATCCGAGTGGGGTCAGGATAATATATAATAATCATTATTATGTTATTTTCTTCTCCAAGTAAATTCTGTTGCGCGTTGTAACAATTTTACAATCCTGTACTGGGCAATCGGGCTGTGATACACACTCGACAAAATAACTGTGTTCAACTAATACACGATTGCTCTTATAGTAGTTCTCAGGTTATTCAGTGCTTGCCGTAGACACAGATAGGTATTCATATTCTTAGATAGACATGTAGATGTATACATAATCAAGGGGGGATTATATATGCACCATAGTATCGCAACGAGCGCTGTTAAAGGGGTTAAGTTTATTTACCGATAACCTTTTCAAATCAAAGGCAATATGAACACAAAAACTGCGCCGCAGTCAGGCGCGCATGCGCGGATAACACCTCCTTCAATAGTCCCAACAGGTGCAAACCGGAAGTCCCATTCCGGAAGTAGTAGTCCCCGTCCGTCCGCCATTAACAAGGAGTGGTGCCCGGATGTAGATCACCCGCCGACACTTCCGGTTGTGCGCTCAACATGTTTCTACAATCTAAAAGTCACGTGACCAATATGAGATTTTCCCTCTCCTTCTCTCTATTAAATCCTTCCTCCTCTCTCTTTTAACTCGCGTTCTAATTACCATAGAAACCTCCAGACGTCTACTCCACCTCCTCCTCCTCTTCGTCAGAATCCTCCTCCTGCCCACTTCCGCTGCCGACGCCCTCGTCATAATCCTCATCGTCGCTCGGCCCGACGGCGCCGTTTCCGCTTCCGGTTTTCTCTCCCGCCGCCGTCTCCCTGCCTTCCTCCAGGGTGTCGGGGTTGGCGTCCCCCCGGCGGTCCTCCCCCTCCTCCTGTAGGGGGGAGATTGGGTCCTTCACTACTTTGGGTATGGGGTTCACGACGTTCGACTCGCTCCTCCCCTTCTTACGTGGATTGATCATGTATTCTGGATTGGGATTAGATAAAAGGGAGAAAAAGAGAAAACCACAAGAAGAGTAGATTAAAATCACAATCCACACAAGATTGACGTTTGAATGATAAGTTTGTGCTTATATATTATCTAAAAAGAAATAGATTCGGGCGGTTTGCTTTCACTTCAAGAGTCATGGTAGTTACTTATAATTATTTGAATAATCTATTTGATTTGCTTTTCCTACTGAATCAAATGTCGTAACGGCTGTTGGATCGTTTTTCTTCTATGGCAAACAGATGCCAAATAACGATATATAATAAGGATATAAGGGTTCCTGGCACTCCTTCGAACTTCACCTTTTTTGCAATTTGTTTTTTAAAGTAACGAGGAAAGAACATGACTCAATACCTAAAGTCATGTTGATACATCTTACCACATCTCATGATGTTACACTAAAACAACACCTTTATTGTTTCACATTTAGTTATGGTTATGTTTGATATGGGGGATTAGGGAAGCACATATGTATGGACCAAAGTACATTACAAGAACACCCTTGGAACCATGACTTTAATTTCTGATGGCAATATACTAACACATCTAACACATACACATTAGGTAAATAAATTTACATTTATTTCTCATTCATAAAGTGCAAAGAAGAACTTTATACAAAATGTCCTATGTCATATTTACAAAGTGTACGCTCTAAAGTGAATAGGTCCATATCAATTGTTTGATAAAGTATAATTTATTTTAACAAATCTCATTTCCCTTGTTCTTTTTGAACCAGAGAATATCAATTATTAAGCAACACATTTAGAAGGAGGAAACATTGAATTTTGAATATCGTAATATGCCTTCAAATTCATAGGGAGTGAATTAAACGTTTTCAGCCAAAATAATTATTACTTCTTCCAACCAGATATCATCCACTAATGCAGTATTGTATGCTGCCTCTTTTTAGTGAATTTGTATAAAATCGGGGATTCAACACAAAATATCTATTTGAATAAATTAAACAACATATCTTCATGTTTTGGAAAGTACAAAATATTAATCCAAACTACACACTTCTCTTTTAAAGTAACTTCCTGTACATGAAAATATTAAACTTGTCTATTCTAGTTTTTGAGGACGCACCAGATTACATCAGCCAAGATACTTGACAAGTTGATATCCCCATTTTGATCCTAAATAATTGACAATAAACATTCTTCAGGAAATAAATGCAACAAGGACATCTTCTGAGAATATAATCTTCAGTAGTAGTTTAGAGGGGTTGTGTAGGGTGCAAAACAGACAACAATACTTATAATACCTTTTAATGTAAATGTACAACTAGATCAGTCGTTTAAGGGCCTATTTACACAAGCATCTGCATTAATTTTACCAGTAATTTACTTTTATTATGATTTAGATCACCCAAAAAGTCTAATCCACTAGTTAAGCCAGAAATTTACACCATCATTTAAATGATATATTTTTCCTGGTAAAATATTGTCGAAAGGTTTTGATTGTGAATCATTCTTTTAAAAAATAAATCAAAGGCCCTTCAAATACTGTCTGACAAAACACTTCAGTTGAGGCGTTTAAATATCTGTAGGAGTTAATACTAAGCCTCTATGTAAAAACCCTCTCTCTCTCTCATAATTATGTTTCAATAACTACAAGAAACACTCACAGGGTGGAGAGAAGACCAAGTCCTAATATCACTGTGTAGTATAGGGTATAACTGCAGTACCTATACACCACGAGTGGCAATAAATCTGTGCGTAAGGGTAAGCCTACGAGAAAAAAGGGATTATACCAGTTTTGAACACCCCTAGTCAATACCACATGATATACAGTGTCCAGTGTCTCTAGATCTGCCTTTCTAAACCAGCAGAACTGCCTTTTAAGGGCAGCAATTGCATTGGCTGCCTCCTTGACTGCTGACCAATCAAAATAGAGCTCTCACTGTCCTTGCTTATACAAAAAGTCTATCTACAATGCAAGGTAGTGAGAATCAGAGCTCTTGGTTGCAGTCTCTTTCTCTCTCCTGTTCTCTCTCCTCTTTCCCTCTCAACCCCTCCATCCTCTCTCCTTCCTTCTTTCCTTCCTTCCTTTCTTCCTTCCTTGGTTAATCTTCTGTCTCCTCCAGATCCAGATCTTCTTCTAGCTGCATGGGTTCCCGTTCGCTTACTCTCACTGTTGTGCTGTCTCTTGCTATGATCCTAGGCACTTGGTTGCTGTTGTCACTCAAGCGTTCGAACCCTAGAGGATAAACCATACACCACACAGGTTATGTACAGACCAAGATAGTAACTGTGTCTAGTTTAATCATAAGGACTCACCCAAAAGGTTAAAGGAATACACAGTAGACAAATGTAGCAAGTGTTAATTCATTTAAAGCAACAATATAATGATAATATTTATTATACTTAGATGATTACTTATTTTATTGTAGATAAACCATGGTTAAATGCACACAATATGAAACACTGTTTCTACATATGAAATGCTAAAATTCTATTGTATCTAACTTTGAAAAGGTCTAACTCGAATGGAAACCACTAGACCAATATACAAGGACATGTAGAACCTTCAACCGAAGGAAAACCTAAAGGGAAGTCAAAATAACCATTTTGATGAAACCGGTAAAAGACAATGTTAGGTTAATAAGCACACAGATTCTTAGGTAACAAATGCTAAGCTATGCATACCTCCATCTACAAGACAGATATTCTATGAGGAATTAAAACATAATGACAATTAGGTGTGGCTGGGGATATGTAGCTGGAGGTGGGGGTGGACAGACAATACAAGGAAGGCAGACTGCAATCACGATACCGCACGGAGACAAGGGGTGCAGGGGTTCAAGCTTCAGGCTCTAGAGGTCTCCACTGTCCTCAGGTAGGTGCTATGATTATAAGATAATAGACTCATCTGTCCACTCTTATCTTTTAGTTCTTATCTATCCTGATTAATCTCAGACTATTTATTGGTATTATCTTCCTGAATTAGCACATACCTGGGGACTGGTTCAAAGACAACATGCAGCTGTATAGGAAAATATTAATTTAGCAGAAATATATCCAGTGAATGTATTCTTTATCCAGGAGCAACTGAAATATTTTGATATCTTATCTTAACTGTAATGGCTTAAATAGTCAATTTATCAGAAGAAATAAGTTATTAGCAGAGTCATATTACAATTCACTGAATCTTTATAAGAGGAAATATCTTTTTTTTAGTTCCATTTATTTGATTCTGAATACTATTATATATTTTTCTCCATGTTCATTGAAATCAAGATATTCACTGGATTGCAAATTCCTAGAGCAGCATCCAAGTTGTCGCAAGTGCAAGGGGGCCTTTTGAAGAAAGTTGACACAACAAGAGGGTGTTTGGGTGGGGAATTATTAATACACACCTTTGAGTGGTAGGCCTCGGATTGATCTCATGGCCAGGTAGTAGTGATGGTGGTAGTTTATAAGTACATTATCTCCGAGGGTGTGAATAGATCAGTCAGCTAGTAGGAGCACAATCTGGTGTAACTTAGCATGGTGATGAAAGACTGAGTCAAGATTGGCAAAGACACAAAACCTCCTGGCAGTTATTTTCTGTGTTTCATTTTGCCCTATGCTATCCTGGAATGACTTTCGATCCAATAGCAGAAACTCTATGCAAGATTTATGCAAGTTTGACAAAGGTTAAGTACTGTATGCCTGAAGAGATTCTTTACTGATATTTTATTGCAATATTAGTTTTTCTTCTTTTGGTCTCAACATGATCTATTTTTCTTGTTATTCTTTTTCTCACATACAAAGTCTTTTCTTTTTCTTTTACCCAGGGTGCTGTCTTATACTCTAGAATATCATGTGATCATTCTACATTACCACTGCTCTTAAAATACCACTTTTTCTCTTATTCTTATTCTCTGATGCACTATCATTGACTTAATGGATATGCTTGTAGCAGTTGTAGATCAACATGGCCCCAAGGCTATATAGGTCCAAACACTATCACTATCTATAAAATTAATGATATTAAAGTTGCACAATACTACCACTATGTGGGTTGGTAACTCATACTTTCTTGGTCAAGTGGATGTGCTTGTCTGTATTCATGGAATGTGATGTTAGTTTGGGCAGGCAGTTCATGCTCTGACTTAAAACTCAAACTATCATGGTGGCAATGCTACTTCTTTTACCCAAACAAAGTAATATGACCTTTCACCATTTTTTTACAGCTAATAGATTTCTCTTCAGCCTTATGCAAAGGAAATCCTGTCAAAATACTCAAACCTAAAACCTAAAACCTTTAAGAATCGTATACCGTTAGACCTTTAGTTGACTCTCAATCATTAATTTTATAGTGCAGAATAAAAGTGCAATGAAAGGGACTTCATGAACTTCATGAGTATTCAATATCAGCATAGATATCAAGGGTGAACATGCCAGTGACATGATCTTCCACTTGTGCCTGGCAGGTACACTTGTTCTACACATGCTGATCTTCATGAGTTCTCAAAATCCCTGACACCCTCATTTCTAAAGATTAGAATAATATAAAAATATGGAAGATAAAGGCATTGATATTTAGACTCTGAATTAACTCATCAGAGCAAGGACTTCAGGAAGATTATTGGGGTTAGTAATTAATATATTAGTAAAATGGGATTCAAAGAGGTGATTTGCACTTACCGTTAACGAAGAATTCTATCCGTTTGGATCTGAAGTGGTTGCTGGCCAAACATGTGTAGTTGGCTTGGTGACGTGGCACAAACTTCATGATGACAAGAGTTGATGACGTGTACCCATCTCTCCACTCGGGTTTGTCCTCCTAGAAGGTGAAATTTAACAGTAATTATTTTTTCAGAGAAAATTTAACATACTAGTGAGTTCCCTCTCCAGAAAGCCAGGCTCAATTCTTCACTCAGAAAATGGTTTCAATTAATAGTAATAAAAAACTCCCTTAATATTAATACTGGTAGCTATGTAGGTTCATAAGAGAAGAATAAAAAATATTTATTGTAGATCACCTAACAATTTCTACAAAATACATTACCTGATTACAGGAGGAAAGAAAAACAATGTACATGCTTATAAAATGTAGGTAAATACACAAAATGATAAGCCTTATTCATATAAAGAAATATCTTCAGTGTCTTAATCATTAAGTAAATGCCTCTTGTTGGATGAAATCCATCCTAAACTCTATGGAATTTTCAAGTATATTCTAAAGTATAACCAATGGGGACTTGTTTGACTTCATAAACAATACGATTAAAGGTACGATTCCAATCTTGTAACTTACGATAATGTAAAAGTGTCTGTTGTTTCTGAGCTCCCTGGTGTTCTTAAACCATCGGATCTTGGGCAGTGGTTTGGGTGTGCCCCTCGTCTCACACATGAGCAGGAAGGACTTGCCCTGCACGGGCCGCGGCTCCACACTGCTGTGGGGGTACCACTGAGAGCTGTCAAAGCGCATCTTGTAGCCGTCAAGGTGCCATGGTCGGTCTGAAAAGAGTTATTGTAGAAATTAATATTTTTCTTTTTTTTGAAGACATTTACTTGTTGTTAATACTTCGGTATTGCTTTAGAAATTCATCTGTACAGGCCTACTCTTCTATGAAATTGGGGAGGTACCAAACAGAACAATATTAATATCTGATGGAATTAACAAAGCTGTAAAGGTTAACAGTACAACACACATGAACTTTCTCTGTGTTCGAAGTGGCGTTGCTTTTTATTTGATGACCGTCATGTGGTAAACGTTATACATTAAATATTAGACCAGAATATTTTTTCGGGAAATGAAAATCAGTGACAAGAAAAAAGTTGTTTAATTAAAAAAATATCACTGTAATAAAGAAGTTGTTTTCTTATTTGTTACTACTACACGCTTAGGCTTAAAATCCTGTATGTTGCAGGAACAGAAAAAAAACCTAATTGATTATCATACCTTCGACGACCAGGTTAAACTTGTAGGAGACGACAGGTTGGACGAAGTTGTCCAGGTAGCAGGCGTAGATGCCGGTGTCGGCGTCTGTCAGGCGTTGGACGCGGAGCCCATTTCCCTAATAAACCATTTTTATGAATATCATACACATACAAAACACCATGTTTTTCCTTTTTCTGACCCACTCACCGATTTCCTGCTATAACTCTTTAACAATGTTCCCATTAGATATAAAGGCTTCCTTATTCAACCATTTTATGATTCAAATTTTGAGAAAAAACTTACATTTTCATTTAGGCAAGATTTACCATGGTAACTTATAATAATAAGAAACAGAACTACATCTTGATAAAGGCATAATATTATGATAATTATGTGATTTAACATGTGATTTAAAAACCTACATTCTACTTCAAAATTTAAAAAACCCAGCTAGGCCTACATTTGTTATCAGAAAAATAAGTTAGCCATTGTCGGGCACTATCAATATGACAAACCAAATGACAGACAACTTTTGCAAAATGTTTTAATTCATTGAGAAAAAAACTTGTATTTTCTGAAAGAATTACTGCGACCATCAAGTGATTTAAAAAAAAAAAGTTCAACACCTAAATATGAAATAAGATTTATTCAATTATCAAAATTATATCATGGGAATAAAAGAGACTCACCCAGAACTGGTAGGTGCCGTCGGGCAGCTTGTGGTTGGAGTCCTCCCTGGTCCAGTAGACCACGGGGCGGGGGTAGCCCGTCGCGTTACACCACAGCGTCACGTCCTTCCCAATACGAGCCTTCAGCTTAGAGGGGCTCGTCTGGGCCTCAATCTTAGACTCTAAGGAGATAAGCAGATACGCAGTTGATAAGTAAGAAGTTTTGTCAAGATGCACCGGCTCGAGCTGTGGAGTTATGTAAAAATAAATCTATGTATGTGAAAGAAGCAATTACTTCAAGAGAGAAGAGTGCTAGGCATTGCGGAATTATATCAGAATATGCAACATGGTTGACCAATTAATGTGATACTTTTTATATTTTATCTATGAGCTAGTATAATGGTTCATAAAATTGCAGGATAAACCCTTTGTGGCTTTGATTCAATCAGTTGTACAATCACTACCCAGCCATGACTGTTTTCAGGACTTCCCTTTATTTCTTACTGCTAACACAAAACACTAGGTGGCGGTGTGGAGCCACTGAATATAGGTATGTGTGTTTCTGCCCTGAGAGGAGAACTTCGTGCAAAGGAATATCAAGTCGCACAAAATCTAGTTCTTCGCGATAAGAATATGCACGGCCAGTTATAACGCGGTGGGGGAAATGATGAAATATTGATGATTTTAAGTTATTAAGTTTTCTACACATTACCCCGATATTAGCATTTATACCACACCTATATTACATAATATTATATCCCATATGCAAACTCATACTTGTCTTGTAGCATATTTTAGGAGTTTAAATATTATTTAAACCCCTAAAATAGAGTTGTTTGTGTTCTGTGTGTATAAACACAATAACCAAGCTATTGATAATAAGCAGAACTTGTTGTCATCATCATTGGAAATCTTCAACAACTATCCTGAACAAACCTTATCGATCACTGTCATCATTCAATTATTTCATGTCACTCAAAAGAGTCTTTCAGACACATCTTTATGCTTAGCTAGATTAAACTATTACACAGATTAATTCTAATCAAATATTAAAGAACATAATCTTGCAACCTTGGAATGCCAAGTGATTTTAAAATGTATGTGGATTCCACACCTTCAGGAATTATACTAAATAATCTTTCAAAACGATAGTAGGGCCTAATCAGTTCGAAGAAGGCGGGAAAACAAAATCCAATAACCACGTCAAACATACATGTGTGGCTATTAATTATTACGGCTAAGTATATAAAGTCCTTAGCAATTTGTCAAGTTCACCTCCCCTCAGGGGTCAATTACCAGGATTGACACCTTGTTTGTGATATATCTTTTCAATCTTAAATGGTCCACGTCCAATTGCAAACTGGCACCATTCACCAAACTATAACGGGATTGCCCGTTAAGCACGTGTCGAGGTCTTAAGTAACACCCTTAGCAGAGTTCAAAAGGTCATAGCGCGCCACTGGTGATAGGATTGGGTCCATTCTACAAGGAGGTGCAGCCATTGAGTCAAGTCTTGGGTAACTTCACGCAGTTTGCCCCCAGCCTTCACGCAGTTTGGGTTGGACCTGAGTGTGGATTCTGCCGACAATCATATTAAGCCCCCAGATTAGCTTTACCGTTTCCCCAGATCTGGTGCCAAACTCTATTAACTCAGGGCATGTTCTGGGGTTGGTAACATGCCAAAGGTGTGGTTGTTTTGTTAGCAATGCCTTGTTCCATTGGCTTTGTTCATTGGTGGGTTCACTGAGACTGATTTAACGTCAAATGAAAGCTTCTGCTACCAGTAAAAACTATTAAGTTAAAGGAGGCCTCAAGGCCAAATGTTGGTTATAGCAGGCTGCAATGTAACTATTCTACGCCTATCAAAATACAGGTTTGAGAGTTTCTTTCAATATTTCTTTTCCCCTTAAATAACATGTTCTTTCTCAATGGCTTCAGGCTACAACGGTTAGCGAACCAAATTGCAGCTGTGAATAGGCTTGCTTGAAAGCAATTCTGACAACATTTCCAGTTTCGTGCTTGATTTACTCAGATGATAGATGTTCGAACAAATGAGTGTAAGAAATTTTAGGAGTAGCTAAAAGGAATTGGTGTAAGACACTTTGGAATAGCTTCGGTGCACATTAAAATTTTAATGGTGCTGTTTCGAGAGGATTTTGGCCTATACTAGCAGTATTCGCAGAACTGCACATTTCTCTTCTATCCCTGTGATCGTTATCTCATCCATGCAATATTTCTTGATACTGACATACCCTCTTGTAAATAATCAAAAACCAAGCGATAAATATATCACAGCGAAAAGCCAACCTGCTAGCACCTACTTCCATAC
The DNA here is from genome assembly GCA_936440205.1 of Lepidonotus clava. NCBI lineage: Eukaryota > Metazoa > Annelida > Polychaeta > Phyllodocida > Polynoidae > Lepidonotus > Lepidonotus clava. The sequence goes on along the minus strand of OW387145.1, from coordinate 32,635,914 downwards.
ACCTGTGGTTAAAAACGATAAATAAAAGACCGTAGAAAAAGACTACAAATAAAAGACCCCAGAAAAAAAAAGACTATCAAAACAGTAAAAGACCATCAGGAGACATCTATCTCAGTCCCATTATCCTAACGATGTACACACGATCCCGAAGGATTCACCTGTTAATAAGAAATCACCTGGGGCCGTAGACGGAGCGACGACAGGTGTGGGGGCAGGGTTGATAGACGTGGAATGAACGGACTAGCTATTATGCCAACTCAAATGTGAGCTGCTCCAGTTGCTATCATACACAGGGTGAGCAGATAGAGTTTCGCCTTGGGGAAGGTTTCGCGTAATCATTATCGATGGATATTTTGATGCAGTCATGTTTTCGCGCATTCATAGGTTGTTCCTGTAGGTCCGATAGAATTTTTTTCATTCATTCACATCTTATTTCCAGTGTGAGGGATACTCAATAACATAATTGTTGGAGTATCTTTAACCGTGTATTCTGAGTAAGTATCACTCAGATTAGCCTATTTCAGGCTCAATTTAGCAGGATCTAATACTTTGAATAATTTAAAACAATTTGTTATTTTCAGAAATAGATATAAGCTACGACCTAAATTGGGCAATTAATGTTAGTAATGCATTATACATATGGCAACAGGTTGTCAATGATGAAAAGGGAAGGCGCATCTACATGTCCATGATACATACCTATAAGAAAACTACTATCTTTTATTTTATACTAAATATGTTTAAATGCTGCAGTATATGATTCCGGGATTTTTTAGGGACTTAAAAATATAATGTAGTGCAATTCTAATCTACCCTCCTTTATACCATTATCCCCTGGAACCCCCAGCCGCTACCCCCGAAAATTGTCCCCAAAAATCCCCATTAAAATTAATCCGCTCAATAAGCTCAGGTGAGCAGCTCAAAACAAACAAACCCAAACAAAGCACTCACCTGTGACGTTAAGAATGAGGTATTTGTGCCTGGTGCTGGAGCCGGACAGGTTACACTTGAAGATGCCGCCATCCTTCTTCTTGGCCCTCCGGATGATGAGGACGGACAGGGCCGAGTTGTGGGGCCGGTAGACGCGGTAACGCCGGTCCTCCAGTACCACCTTCTTACCTGTGGCCAGCAGGGTGGCCTTGTCAGGTTTACCGGTGGGCGACTCCTTCACCCAGTCGATCTGTGGGGAGAGAAAAAGGGTGTGGTTTAGGTATATTGCATGGGGAATGATGGGAAAGATTGTGATTTATTATTTTGGGGAATTATGGGGACATACTGAATGTTATTACAGTTGTGTATGCTATAAAAAGGGTTGTGTATGTTTACAGTGGGTAATACAAATTAAAATCAAGATTTGCTGGCAACCGGTGGGCGACTCCTTCACCCAGTCGATCTGTGGGGAGGGAAGAAAGGTGTGATTTAGGCTTATTGCATGGGGAATGATTGGAAGAAATTGTGATTTATTATGGTGGGGAATTATTGGGACAGGCTGAATGTTATTACAACTGTGCCTAAATGATTGTATGTTTACAGTTGGTACTGCAAATTTACATCAAAGTGTGCTGGCAACAACATCATTTTACTTTTTACAGCTTATCGGAAGCAGTTTAACATTGGTACGTTGTATCATTAAAGGGTAAGCCTAGTTCCCCAAGATCATTTTCATAAAGTTTAATTTTTCTTTTTCATTAAGTTTATTTTCCTTGAAAGCGGAGGTTATGTTAAATAACCTCCTCTGGTGACGCCTCAGAGGTTATATAGCATAACCTCCGCCTCCGCGGTGGTTTACCTTCACATAATCATTGGTGTTTTAATAACCGCTCATTGTTCGTCAATGAAGAGGTCATAATTGTTTTTAGAGGGGCTATGATATATGCATCTTCCTTTTACACTCGAAGTACATAATTACCGAAAACACTGTGCTTTTATGGTATTACGACAAGGTCGTAACAGACATGAAACAACACTTTTATAAGAGCATAACGGACACAAATCAACATAAGAGCATAAGAGACACAAAACAACACTTCCACAAGGACATAAAAGACACAAAACAGCACATGGGTAATAAAACATAATTATGTCACTCTGTCTAAACGTTCCGAGTAGACCTCATGATAACACGTTTATCTTTTGTTAGGTGACCTTCAGCTTAACAAAAAGCCCCTGTCAGGAGCAGTTAAATCATTCCCCTCACCCCTCATTGTCTATTGATGGTGTGTTCCGACGCCATTATGAACTTAAAACGACATGTTCATCACCACTCTGCAACAACGACGCTCTCATCTAAGAATTACCTCTGAACAGCAGGGCTGATGAATGCTAAATTTTACTGCATGGTTTCCAGTGTTTTGATCTCAGCATGCAGAACCAATTGATTTACTTGATTGTCGAGAATTGCTAATCTAAGCCTACTACTACTTATCTTCTCGCATGCACGAGAATATATTTTTTCATTTATTATTGGAGATGTATTTCCCTACATAGCTCCTACAGAAGTCTATACTAAGATATGAAGCAGGGAGTTTGGCGGAGAATGCCTCATCACACTAACGTGAACCTGGTGCTAAGATTAATGATCATTGACTCATTGAGCGAGACCCTCACTACTACTGGAGGTGGCTGAGGGGGTCCTTTGGGACAGAGTCTAAAACTGATGTCATGATAAATGGACGCATGAACCATATGCTCACAAAAACTCCCCCACTCAATTCCCGCTCTTTCCCTATAGACCCTCTTCCGTCTGCTATTATCGCCTACTGATGAGCACAGTGTCGTCTCTAGGGACGAAGCCAAATGTCGTCTGCTTTCGGTTTAATTTTGGCGGGAAACGTCGGGAAAGATGTACAGTTTGGGGGCATAAAAAGTAAACGGCCAGGTGAGATGTCGACTGCAGATTGCCAGGGGGGAAGGGGAAATTAAATGTGAATTATCCATATATATATAGGGGAACAAGACGAATATTTTCGCTGGAAAAACAATTCAAACCCATTGGAAATTTAAGAAAAATACATTTATTCCAATGAACCTTAGTCAGATGTAAACAATCTAAGGTTCACAAAGTAAATGCCATAACCACACAAATCTTAATATACAGTAATACATTTCTGACTATGCAGCGATATTATGTCAATGCACCTAATAAATAATTCTAAAAGAGTAAAATGATAAAACAATGAAAACCTGTTTATCTAAGTCCTTTCGAGTACAAGAAATCTCCCATCCTTTTCAGCACATTCATAGAGGCACATGTACACCGGAGGCCATGTTTTCCATACATGCTCCCTGGAGAATCGTATTCTTGGATAGACTACGGGAGGTGTCCTCCATAGTTCTTCGCCTTAATGTCTGGCTTGCTTCCTGATTAATGCACATCAAATGGCTCCTTCTTTTATCATAGCCATTTGGAGCCGCCAACGTTATTGTGATCTGCTGATGAGGTGTGTGCAGATTAGGGAAGCTCCCACCATTATCGTAATTACATCCCAGGGTACCCATACATTTAGCCACACTGTGCCCATACATTTAGCCACACTCTGCTGCCTGTAAGAGTGTGCCTTCAATGTGTGGAATCCATCAAAATTATGGGAAATTCTCCGAGAAAATGAAAATTAATAGCATAACAATGCTGCTTGTGAGTTATTGGCCATTGCATGAACTGGCACGGTGTAAGCTGATAGGGAGTACATATATCATTTAGTACGGTTGTTTCATAGGCCTAAACCATGTTTTCATTTTATTACTAACTACATATATATTTACTGTTCAACTTGTTATGGTTTCACTTCCTCAAAGAAAAAACTAAACAAGTTAAACCATCCAATTTGCCGACGTCTTTCAATAGAAGCTGTATGGTGTTAATGTCTAATGTAATATAATCCCTAATTACTGGTAAGCAATTACAACATTACCTAAAATATCTCCTTGCATGCAAGGGGATATAGATGGGGGGGGGGGGGGTCCCACGTCCCCTGTCGAATTTAAGAAGTGGCTTTGTCACCTGTCGTTATATTTGAGTTTACAGCCATGTCCCTTGTCGAATTTAAGAAATAACTATGTCGCATGTCACTATCTATTTTGAGCTGTTGTCCCCTGTCGAATTTAAGAAAAGGGCCATGTCATTTGTCACTAAATTGCCATGTCCCCTGTCAAATTTAAGAAACAGCCATGTCGCAGTGTCGAATTTAAGAAATGCCCCTGTCGCGCTGTCGATTTTAAGGGTCTATACCCCCATGCAAGCCCCAGGATAAAAAACTAAATCCTTTAACATTGGACTTAAACAGAACAAACATATTTGTCTGAACCTCCTCTCAGAGGTAGGGATTGACGCAGAATATCTTATTTTTCCTATTATTTCTCTGTTCCCTTTTTAGAGAAACATCTAATTGGAATCAACCTTAAAACCAACTTTAAATGATCATGCCTTCTCTCAAACACAGAGAGAGGCCTATATTGAAACATGTAAACCTACAGACATCCCTGCTGCCGCATGCTTCACATGTCCAACATGTGAAGACCACCCCACAGGCAGAGGCTACCGGGAGCCCATCGGCATTCCGTCTGCGTCAACCTGGATCCTACTTTTGCGCTCCATTACCTTTGATCTCCTGAGTAAACCTGGGCGGTCCGTTCCGGCTGTGGGGTGCCGATTCCACTAAATTATCTGTCAGGAGGAGGCTGACATAGGAGTGACGTGACAGGGGTACCAATATGGGTCTGTGCGGGACGCCCATGTTTAGAAGGACAATGTGAACATTGTGCATAATGTGTGATAATACGCTGTTATAATATTATGATCTGAGCAATGACACGTACAATACCGGAAAGGTATAATGTTTATTTTAACAGTTTAAGGTAGATGAGAATGTTTACTAAGTTGAACAGTGACAGGTTTCAAAAGAGTGTTCAGAATCGAAGGTACATTGTAATATTGATGACAGAAAACTGTAAACTAATCAAGTTATGTTTCTCCTAGAACTATTACAACTTTAAATATCACAACTTCTCCCTTTGAGAGATATGCTCCAGCACACTGCTTAATAAGCATGTTTGTGAGCTTAGGTCTCAAAATCTGGGAAACTTGCAAAATGTGTATTACCATTACACAGTTTATGTTGATAATTACAACATGAAAATCTAGACAATCTGCTAATATAGCTTATGTTTTGAACTCTGTCATTCTTATCAGTGTACATAGAAACCCTTAAGCTGTCTATAGAGAAATGTTATGGCATTAGTATAGCAATATCATTGCTATAGGTTCTGCTTTGTCCGAAAAGTAATACTAAGAGCTGTTCGCTAATAGCCATTTGCCTTGAGCTGCCAAGTGAAGTGGCAGGTTGTGTATAGCTGCTGTCCCCGTCTCAGGCTAAACCCTGGGAGTTTCCCTAGTAGACCTTGGCAGGGGCACTGGTCGTGTTGCCCTGCTTCTCCCACCCCAACACTGATGGCCTGCCGATTGAGTTGTCAAGGCCGATGCAACGGGTTCGCGCCGTAACATCATTTCTCCATTTCCACAGTGACGTGAGCGTCTTCCGCTGAGACCACGTGGTCTGCCGGTCGGCGGCCATTTTGCCCCTGACCTCGGGAACAAGCGACGGTAGGCCTGATGACAGGTGACGTCGGTAGGGGGCAGCAGGGTGGCGACAATGACGTCAGCTCTAAGCCTTTGAGTCGGCCTGCCACAGGGGTGGGGGGTGGGGGGCTGTAGATGGGGGGTCCTCATGTCACATGTACTGAGATCCCATTTTTCATACTTTTGTAGGATTTCCTACTTTTTGTTGATTTTTGGTTGTGCAACCATTTCTTTCTTGCATTGTTTTAATATATGGTTTAAAGTATTTTTGTGTTAGTGTCAAACCAAGCAAATACCAACTCAATGTCACATCTCTATTCCTAAAGGTTATTTCCCTCCCAATTGCTTCTAGAAAAAAAAGTAGGAAATGTGTTTCCTACTTTTCCTACTTTTTAATCAGTCAGGAGTGGCACCTCTGCACGTAAAATTTAGGATATGGTTATGTCTCATGTCACTATTTTTGACATTCATGTCGATCTTGCTATGCTTAATGTTGCATGTCAAATTTAAGAAACGCCCCATGTCACCCTGTCGGTTTTAGGGGTCTACACCCCTATAAAGGCAGAAACAAATTGCCAAAAAGATCTACGACCCGGCGCCTATTCATTCCCTGTCCACCACGAGCTCTGGGAAGTCACAGATGATAGTTATGGACTCCATCAGGCCTAGGCTGATAGTCAAGGGGTAAAAGCAGTGTCTTGTAACCAACTGGCACCGATACAATAATTCACGCAGTTTTCTCACGGAAAGAAAAACACAAAATAAACACTATGGTTGGCTTTGTTTGCGTGTGTTTTAATACCGTAATAAATCTGGTTGCCAAGTCTATATTTTGTATAGGAACCATAAGTGTCTTCTATCCTGCCTCATTATTACGTTTAGACTGGACCTTTCTTCACTGTCATAATATCAAATAGAATTGTACACATTGACTGTTGTGATTTATAAATAACGATAAAGTGGCTAGTGTGAAGTTTCCACTGATGGTAGCTGCTTTTATTTTCATCCAAGATTAACAGTCAGCTCTCGTTGTGATGTATTACCTCATCCGATTCATCTGTATCTAATTTCTAAAACACCCAGTATTTATCAAATCCCTAGGCGGGTGTAGGGTGATGGGGGAGGTGTGAAAGTTAGATTCAACCACCTGATGACGACCGTTAACACCTAATCCTCTAACCTTATAGGTGTGAACAACCTTTTTCAACCTGGCAACCTAATCAGTGACCCGGTGTAAGCAGCTTATAAGGTGGGAAGTAGTGATACACTATTGACACCTCCCTCTGCCGGCAAACCGGAGATCAGATCGGCGGATTACAAATGCCTGCCATCACCTATAGAAATATAAACCCCCCAATACAATACCCCTTACGTCGGTAATGGGGATTGGGGGGACTGATAGGTGTATTGAGGGTAAATCCCCTCTATATCTCTAACATAGGGGGGCTTATTTAGAGCTATGGGATGCGTGGTTGTCAATCAGGATCGGTTTTATTGGGGTTGATATAGAGTGGCCTATGATCAGATTTATTTGTACAAAAGTGCCCCTAGGGTATAGGATCCGTGTTTTCCCCGACTATTGTATAATGTACTGAGAACTATAGACAATTTGCAAATGACGTCATATAATCTAGAAAAGTTTGGCATATTGGAGGTCAGTAGGTCATTGACAGATCATGATTTCTAAATGAATATAAATAATTTATCATGTTTTTAATATTTAAATCTTTAGTTAATTGGAAGGGGGGGTCATTGTTTCGATACTTGGTGCCCTCAATAACTTAGTTGAGTGACTTCATCTGCATATAGTCTATGGTCTATGGAGTCCTCTCAGGCTAGAGGGTGCAGCTTATAATGCGGATGTTCAGGACATATTGGTATGGTGGTTTTAGGGCTGAACAGAAGAAAGTGTCAGTACACTTCAGGGGGTGCATTGAGACACGACCTCACGGCATAACTAAACCAGCTTAGGTTTCTGTCTGTGTAACTGTAACCTGTGACGAACGCTAGGCCACATTCATATGCTTATATATATCTATCTGTACAACTATTTTAGAGAATGTCAAATCCAATAACCGAACTCATCGGCAATTTTACATACTTGATCAATATTCCTGTCACTTATACGCAACTCGTGTAAACAAGTCACAACACATATAATTATATATTCGAAATTAATAACATAAAATACTTCCTCATTCGAGTGAAGGTGTCAAGACATACCTGCCAACATAAAGAGGTCGCTTCAAACTGCAAGAGTTATCTTTTCAGACTTCCTCTGAAACACTATCCCTGTATCCACACCTCTGAGTGAAAGAGTGACAGCGGAAATTAATGTAGGCAACTGGTATAGGTCTCGCAAAGGGGGAGGATCTTCAGAGTAAAGGGGTAAAGTGCAGTTTGCTGCTACAAAGTGTTATTTTGGGGCCTCAGTGCGACCCTAGCTGCAGATCAGAATTGATGTTCATTTTCCCTTAGTAAAGCATTAGGCGCCAGACAGGGCTACATGTACTATGTTAACATAGTTTTCTCCTTGCAACAACATGGTTGATGCCTGTCAAAGTAAACTCTCATGGGGCACATTCGTAAAGTATTAACATCTATCCAACTTACACTATGTAAACACGTGATGGAATCTATGTGTTTTTTGCGATAAAATGATAATAATGTACATAGAGACTCTCAATGAATGGCATAATCTATATTATATTCTTAACAATTACAGCAGTTGTCACAATAAATAACGAAACAATCTATCAACCCTTCATGGCCATGGGGGCATTCCATAAAAAATTGGCGATAATCCTATGTAAGAAAACGATGCGATACCAACAAATGTTATCGCCACATAACATTTTTGTTTTTCATTTTTTTTGTTCAAATTTTTTTTCAATCAAACTCAAACTTTACAGGTTTCTTCCTTGGTCATATATATATATTTTCATATATTCATATTTGTGAAAATATATATTTTTAAAACGGCGATATTTTGTTATTATCGCCGCGATACTGATTTGAGGCCCTGGCGATAATATTTTGAGTATCGCCAATCTTTTATGGAAGTGCTTTAGCTGGCGATAATTATCGCAAAATTTTTATGGAATGCATACCATGTAATTGCGTCTTTTTTTTAAGAGCAACTAGCGTTTACGTTTTTAGAAAATGCATACTACATAACCCATTTAACCAAAAAGATTGTCAATAATAAGTATTGGTAAGGGCATTTTATCCTGTCGGTTCACCTCTTGATCTATCATTTACAGAGGCAAAAGGAAGCATCCTTATAATAGGCATAATAAGGGGTTGAGAATGTTTTATACTCCAATTGAATAACGCCCTGGAAACATTATCATGGTATTCTTGCTTAAAGGTACCATACCATAGTACTCAATTGTATGAATATAATCAATACACACCCAGTAACCTTTCCTTTTCAAGCAATGCAATTCGTAACTCATTATTCATGTATACCCGTTCACACATTTCACCAATTCTAAATGCTTAAACATGACGCCAGGTTCTGGTTATCTGTGGCCATAGCAACTACTGACAGGTTTTAAAGGCATAGTCTGTTTAGCGGTACTACTACCATGGCTTGTTGTGAATTTGTTGGGCTATAATAGTTCTCTGCCCCAATAGTTAACACCCGACGCAAAGGGCAAGACTGCAGCGCCCTCCCGTGGTCCCATTACAACCTTCTCTACCCGGAGCAACGCTTTTGGGCCATTACAGCCGGTGCTCTATTTCACCTGAGGTGTCATTAGGTAAATTACGTCCCCAAACTCCTTTCTCGCTTCAGATTCCCTTGTAATCATCGCTCCGACTATAGCACTCTGGGCAGTGCCGGGACTACTTTTCGCTGGGACTTGTTACCAGCCTGACTTTACTATTTCTATAAGAACTACTTTCTCGCGGCGGGCCACATGTGTGATGCGGTCGCGCAGTACTACAGTAAAAGTGCATGACGAAAAAAGGCTATAGTCGGAGCGAGTATTACATTTGGAATCCGACGCGACTAAGGAGTATGTTACGTCCCTACTCGGGATTCGGCGTCCACAGGGAGACAGGAATAGTGGGAACTTGTTCACAAGAAAGCACCAAGTCAGCCTTAAGCATGGCTGGGATGTTATAGCATTGCATTGTGGAAGGTTTCATTACTGGCGGTCGTTTAAAGAACATAAAGAACTCCCGACAGAACTTTGCGGCAAGTGAAATTCAACGCAGCCTATTTGGTGAATTGGCGTAATAGGAAGAATGTGGATTGGGTAAAAATAGGCGTTTTACTTCTCAGGTTACCTTGGACATCAGCAGGGAACTGTTCCTTGTTGTATAACATAAACCACTCTCCGGACCTACCCTTCCAACGTTGCCATTTGGTAGAGTGTATAAAGTTGCAATCCCAAGTTCCCTGTGTTTATCTAATTTGAATTTCCAAACTCGATTACTACTGACAAGTAACACTTTTCGGACTTATTACTCTTGACTTTACGTTTCCTTTGATTTACCAGAGCTACACCTACAAAAAATCAGGTGGTAAAAAAGAACATTTATACAAATATTCCAATTCAGCAAACAGTTTCTTTATGGCTAATCATTTGATTAATCATCCTGTCAGAGAACACGTCATAAATCAATCTCAGACTAAGGTTAGGCCTAAGGTTGGCTTGAATTTATCAGCTGTTAGATTCCCCACATACGTTCACCATCCCAGGAAAGCCTGGACCTGGTTAAAGTCAGACTTCTAGTAAAACTGTAAAGATTGGCATACGGTTTCCAGGAATTCATTCCACCTCCACGTTTTTACCAGCGCCAGAATAATTTCCAAATGTCCTGTTGGGTTTGGCCTTTTCATGTTCCCATCTGTTCAAGTAATCCTTTTTCTACTAGTGTTAAACACGTTGTGTTCGTACTTCAGCCAAGCCTATTTGAATTCTGCTTGAGGCGTGATGGAAGGTGTAAAATGTTGGATACAAAAACAATGCATGATGTATTTCATTCTTTTTGAATACAACAAAGCCCTCGGTAGATTAGGGGACTACAGTAAATAGCAAGATCATCTCTAAATTCATTCTAGCTAGAACAAGTATAGTTGTAGGTTATACTATGGAATGTGATGTGGGGGACATGGTGCAGTTTAATATGTTTAAGATCCTTATCAATGATTACATCTCTGGCTTTATAACTGTATTCAATTGCCCATATCAACCAAGATTACTTTCCCTTTGATTATGTATAAACAGTGAACTATGAATTATCACACAAAGTAAACTAGATTTCTTAACGATGTTGTGACTTAATAAACAATTCATCTACGTAAGTTGTATATCAATCATAGTGCATCATCATAAACTGTAAATTAAGCAGAAAAGTTGAATTGGCAAATCGGTTTTACCTGATAATCTTAAATATCCCAAAAGGAAGGTAGTAGATCCAGAAAAAAGAGTATCTCGAGATGCATCACCATTTCCTTCAGATCTATCAATGTGTTTGCATTGTCCCTTAGCTTGTTTTTCAAAGTTAGGTTTTGTCTCCTAATCACTAAATATAGACCCCAATCACTTTACACCATAACAAGCTTGTGTCTGGAGGCAAAACCTATACCCACAAGAACCGGATATTCCCATTCGTCGAGCGAAAACTTCACTAATTGGCCACCAATCAGCGACTAGGGTGTAAATGCCCGGATGAAGGACCTTTGACCTTTGAGGGCGCAGCAGCCAATCAAATAGTCCGTCCCTGACCTACTTAACTCTTACATAATAGGTCCGTACACCCACAACAGTCCATGGCTTTTATTGGTCAATTAAAATTTGCAAGGAATTCTTTTATTGGCCCTCTATAAATGGCATGGGGAATCCCTCTGATGGTTCTTGGCCTGCTGGCTGGTTTATGGTTCTCCCTGCCATAAACCAGCGGCTGCAAAGCATGCTGGGATTTAGGTGGGAATTCCCACCTAAAATGGTTGCCGGTGTACAGACTCACTTTGGGAAACAGTGGGTCTGGCCTACAGACTACCAATCAAATTGCTTTAGCGCTTGAACCACGTGACCTAGCCTGGTGGCGGCCCCTAGGGGGATTCTCTGGAGAAACAAATACCTGTGTGGTCAGTGGTGAAGTGTTAGGTCGTGGGGGTGCCAGGTGGGGCGCTTGTCCCTTGTGTATGTCCCAACCTCCACTCCTGGCTATTTAACTTTAATTAAATTTCCAATATGAAGATTAATTAACCCCACGTCAAGGTGAAGGATGGACGTCAGGGCAAGGGTTCAGGACTGCCGAAGACTGGTGGACATGTATTGGTTTGCTATTTCCCTGGGTCTTCTTGGAATTCATATGAAATATATTTGTCATTCTGCTGCATCATTCCTACTAGCACTTTATAGATCTGTTTGATTAGTTCCAGATGCTGTATTATTTCCTGGGGTCTTTTGATATATTCAAATACATATAATCTATTTATATTCCTACTCATGTGCATTAATTTAAACAACTCTCTCTGTCTGACGTCATCACGCCTGTTCAAATCAATCATGAAGGAAAAAGACTATTTCACAAACATGGGAAATGTAATAATTCTGCCTATGGCCATATTGCATATAAAGTTACCATGACATCATCATGCCTGTTCAAATCGATCATAAAGGAAAAGAAGAGGAATTAGACAACAGAAACACGGAAATCAAATACCACAGCTTCCCCAGGTTCCACTCTGTATGCATGTATACGATAGAAACCCAGTTGCAGGCTTAGACTCTTGTAACTGTGGCTGTGGGGTAAGAGGAATGTGGAAAAAAGGAATAATTTAATTCATTATCTCTCATTCGATTCTCTAATTAGCCCATGTAAAATAGAAAGGAGGTTGGGATTTCAGGGTATTCCCATTCGCCTAGTTTGGCGGGGGGAAAAAGACGAAATTTGTCCATCCAATCTATGCAAATCATTACCATTTAATAATAATGTTTTTTGTTTTTTTTTAGATTTAGATGTTTTTTCTACGAAAGACCCACCTTCCTCCACTACTCCTATTCTTCTGCAAAACTGGAACTGTCCCTTGCAATCTCATTTGCACTGGGTACACTCTTCTCTGGACCAAGTGACCCCCCCCCCCCACCACCACCACCACCACCAACACCACCACCACCTGGGAGCAGTGTTGACCCTGAGCTGGTCACCTGGCCTGACCCTCCCCCCACACCTCCCCAGTGCCAGTCCTCTGGCGCTACAGCCTCTGGGGATTTAACTAATACATCTGATTGTCACATGCACAGCAGGGTGTGCCACCTCTCCCCAGGGAAATGATGGATTCCTTCAACTCCACCCTACTTATCTTCGCTGGGTAATGGGTCTTGTGGACTGTTTGTTTTCTAAAAAGAATATTCTTGAGGTGTTAGACTTTGTTTGGCCTGAGGGGATTGTGGTTATAATTAACATAGGACTTTGTGTCCTATATTTGAGAATAACCTGCTTAGGATAATGTAAAGACAGTTTCCATCTCTGCTTGAACCACATTGTCCTTTCTGCAGTCTCAATGTTTTACCTATTACAGCAAGGTCATATTATCTTATATTTATACTATTCTGTTACATAAACATCGGACATAATAATGATTGTGCCTCTTGGTATGTTGCATTTACATATCATGAGTCTACATTGGCCTTATTTTGTATCTGACTAAAGTAATAAATATGCAGGACAACAGTTCCATTTGGATGCTTTAACAATATAATCTCTTACTATATGAACATGCTGTTGTATTCCACAAGCACAGCCATTCTTTGAATAATTCAAAACGTCTACATACACCCGTTGTTCCCATAAGTGAATACACCGAGGATTTACCCTTTCTGACAGTGATGTACTGGTGAAATTCAATCAACATCTGGTCTCGTTCTTGCTGTTCGCCTCGATGATCGGCTCGACCAATCCTGTCACTGCCTTTAGATCACGTGGTGTCTGAGCCTCGTTGCCGGCGCCAGGTCACGCTGGCGATAGCAGCGCCGCGCAGCGGGAGAAAGCAAATGTTGGCCCGTACCGGAAAGCCTGACATTTGATCGGCCTGCTGCGCCTGCGCCAAACGTGAATACTTTTACCCTCTTAAACACTGTGGATAATGAGGAGTAAACGAAATGCAAATGGACTACAGGCTGGGTTAACAAAAAGTGAAACGTTTCAGAGTTTGATAAGGGTGACTGCACAGGTCGTACATTAAACAAATATTACGTTTTCCTGTGAGACACTTCTTTGATACACAGCTCCAAACCGTCTGGTATCACAGTGTTAGGGGCTTTAGCTTATATGCTAAATCAGCCAGTTTGCTTGGCATATTTGACAACGCTGTTCTTTTAGGTTGTATAATGCTAGGGGTGTTGTTGGAATAACAACAGCCGTTTGTGTAGCAAAGAATGGACCTAACTTGTGGTATTGTTGCTTAAAAAACCCTCAAAAGGCAGCATTTGGTCTAGACCATCGGAGCTCGGCTTTTTTTCACTAAGGTATTCAGTCTCAAAACTCAGTGGTCGGTGAATATGCCCCCCACCCTCTGGCGGCCTAATGAAGCATGAAAGCGTCCCTGACTCTGAACCTAACTGCGCATGCCCGATCAGCGGCCCCCACTGCGCGTGCGTGTTGAGCGCCCCAGGCTCGCCACAAGTCGGGATCTTTATGTCTGGGGATGACGTCAGGGGTGTATGTGTGTGTGTGTGTGTGTGTTTGTGTGTGTCTGTGTCTGTGTCTGTGTCGGGTGTGTGTGTGTGTGTGTGTGTGTGTGTGTGTGTGTGTATGTTTGTTGGTGTGTGTGTCAGGACCCCTTCATTCCTTTGGTTAGACCCTCAACCAAAGAGGGGACATAGATTGTTAAGTGAGTTTCAGATCCTCTAAGGCCTAACATAACGCTAACATAACGTATAGATCTGTTATCTTAGTTTTATAAAGTATTTTTAGAAAAACATTTATGTGTGTACAAGTATACCTCAAGCATACATGATGATTTAATTACAATCACCAAATTGTGTACAGTTACTCCTTAATATCATTAGGTAGATTAGGGATGTAAGGAGATGCAGTATGGGATCTGAAACTCACTAACTTACTTCAAATATATATTCCCGGCATAGGAATGACGTAACCTTTCTTTCTGCCATTCTAAATTCTCATGTGTGGGTTCGATTATCCCCCCCCCCCCCAATTCTTATACTCATTGTTGTTCTCTTTTCTGTCGCAACCGTATAACTGATCGTTATCGTACTATTAAGGTTATGGCCCCCCCACCCCCTCCAGGAGGGAAGCATGTCGGCCGTACCCCTAATATAAGGCCAGACGAGGAGACAAGAAGCCATACCCCCAGTCTACCTGGCTCCAACTCCCAGACCCTCAACTTCCGTCGTTTCTCATCCACCTTCCGGCACGTCACATCCGGTCGTCGTACGACGTCTGACGTCGACGTCTGATATTCCCCTCAGTCGCCGACGATCACCGCTTGTCAATGATATAGCGCCCGATGGCCCCACCCCCCGACGGCTCCCACCCGACGGCCCCACCCGACGGCCCCCGCCCGACGGCCCCCCTACCGCCCAAACGGCCCCGTCCGATCTCTGTCGGCCTTGTCTTGCTGGCATCCGGCTGATAGCTGCATCAAAGACGAGCAGCTCGCCCCAGGTCGGCACCCGTCGGCCTGAGCAGATCCGGGTAGTTTCCTACATTTTGTTTTACCCTAAAACGACTCACGCCAATAAATAGTAATACCATGGAATAGCCGCAGCCAGATTGACTACATTTAGTTCAAACTACATGCAATTCTATTATAGTAGAATCTTTGCCAAATGGGTATAATTAATGTGATGAGCATCTTCTGAATATGATATTAAGTCAGATTAAATTGACCCATCTGGAGGCAGTGGCTTCTCAGAATTGACAAGCAAGGCAGACATGATGGCTTATTGTATATAGGCGGGTGGCGAGAGTTCTTATAGGAAATTAGAATAGTTTCAACACGAGAGAATGTATTTCAGACGATTCAAAGATGCTATGGGTTTTTTACGTAAAATTCATGTTGCATTTATTCGAATAGTCTTGGATTTGAAATCTCCATTTCTTCGTTGATCATATCATTGTATAATCACTTATAAAGAAAATATGATAATATACATACATATACGACTGACCACAAGGAAACATCGCTCAAAGCACTAAGTGGCACATCATTACCTATGGACCACATCAATACCTATGGACCTAAAGTAATGAGATGGGCTTTCCCCAATCCAATTTCAAATTCACAACATCCCATTTGAGATTAAAAAACTATGTTCTTGAACTACGATCACTGTTCTGGGAATGTGTGGGAAATCCCCCACTGTTTGTTTACAATCCCATCTTCCGTTCTACTCCCTGCAGCGTACCTTTTGCAGATATATCAGTCTGATGATGTAAATACACGTGCCTTTACTATATTCCCCAAGGGCAAGAATGTAGAAAGCCTTAAGCCAATATACCACAAACCGATTATGACTCCACGCGATTTGGATAATTCTTAACCTTTCACTTCAAGTATCGAAAAGAACCCATCCATGCTACATACCATTCGAAAGGGAATTGTGCGCCCTTTCTAATGCTGTATAGCATATCTATGATTGGGCGATTTTCTTATGGTGATTAATGGAATCGCGTGTAAAATCGACTAGTTGCGTTCAGGCTACGGGAGTGAGCAGCTCCCGAGAGCAGCTCCTTGGTCGTGGTGGGCTGAGTGGAAAGCTAACACCAACAGCTCACGAGGGCCTCTATATAGGTGGGGCCAGGAGCAACTGATCTACTGATAGTGCAGAATTCTAGATGGAAACCTGAGAGATATTGAATAGAAGGGAATCCCAGCCACGCAGCTCGGCTGACCAGAATGGTATATGGGGTGAGTTGAGGCCTCCGTGTAATACTACAGAGGCCAGAAGTTCCTCAGTACTGCAACGTAATAGTAATGATGTGTACATGGCATGCTGACTATATGCTTGTAAACTTTCAAGTAAACGATTTTAAGATGGAAATTAATTATAAGTTTGCCACAATAGATTAAACCTACTTTGAAATACACTTCCTAGTTTGTCCACCAAAGAAGATCAAAAGTTATAGTCTTATGTGAGTCAATTATCATTGTTGTAATGATTATGCCCTTCTCCCTATCAATGTGACTTGATAACATTAAAATAATTTTCCGATGGTCAAAGAAGACCGAAATCTGACCAAGAGCGGGCATTTTTGAATGAAACTGGTAAAAGACTTGAAGTTGGTTTGAGACTTCCCATAAAGTATGCTCCAAAGTCTTCTCCAAAGAAACAAGCTTAATACATGTAAGTAAATACAGATACTACCCTTCCGTATACTATACTGACGCGTACATTTCGCACAGCAGTAACCAAGAAGCTGATTGAATTGCGGACAGCCCTAGCCCACCTTCTACTTGCACAAAAAATAGTTTATGATTTTAGAAAATCTAATTGAAGCCTGGGAGATGAATGCCTTTTCGAACCGCCACCTTGGAGACCTTGGGCGGAAATGGTAATCCGCGCAGGCGCAGTCTGACCGGAAATATGGAAATTGCCTTTTCACTTGGTCGCCACTGGGGGTGAGGCGCTATCTATGAAATGGGTCATAATGGCGGCCAAAGTGCCCGGATGATAATAGGCCATTTTTAGCGACCTGTGGGCGAGAAGGAGGAAGAGGAGGGGCTCTGGGCTGGAGAAGAACAATCTGGAGCCAGACAAATCATCAGGGGCCCTTCCCTCCAGGAGCCCTGACTACTATCATTGTGCCACTAGAGAGGTGGCGGTCGATATATCAGAACGGAGCGATCCATTAAGTAAGCTAGCATTCCACCGAGCAAGGTTTGCCTCCAATTGCTTGTGATTTTGTGCAGTACAAGGTCTGTTTTTTCTTAATCAAATGAATGACTGAATTGAAGGAAATCTTGGTCAACTGCTGGGAACCAATTGCAGACAATGAGCTTCTATTGCTGCCATAGCGAATTATATTAAGCGAAGGGCGAAACAAAGCTATAACTATAAAAAATAATATCGCACATTTGCAAAGGCGCAATTGTTGTGAAAATGTTCTATTCTCCAGGTCGTGATTCTCTGTGTTCTTTTCAAGATACTATCATTTGATTTTTGTTTCCGTATCCGTATGACCTTTCATAAAAATATTTCGACATGTTCAGAAGATGAAAAATTGCTCTTATATTCTTATTGTTTTTCTGACATTAGTGCATAAAATCCAGGTTAACAGGGAACCGGATCTAGGAAAATTACAAAACGATTTGTTTCAGAGGAAGCATCTGAGGAGGGCGTAAGGCTGGCTCAGGGGGCACAAAGAGGTTTATATAGTGTGCTGGAGCCCTATCTCCAAGGTGCATTGGCTGCTGGGTTTATCTGTGATGTTCTGCCCCTCTTTATCTTCTATTTGTTGGCCGGACTGAGTGTTCTCTGCTTTTCTACGGGTGCCTTCTGATGTCTTATAGCTCGTAATGGACGGGGTGCCTTCGTCCCCTCTACCCTTATCCCGCAATATCCGGTTAATGCCATGAGTACCTGTTATGAAACGCTCTACCATGCCATCTCTGTGTATATACAAAAGTTCACAAGGAACCATAAATAACACCCAGCCCTTAGTGACACTGCCCCCTGGGGGCAGGGGGGGGGCACTGACTCTTTGAAGGTTAGTATTAGCATGCCCACTGTCAAACTACCACCCCTACGTTTTGTCGCTGACCACCCCTGAATTTTAGACTGCCCCCCCCTTTTTTTTAGGGCGGGGGGATCACTGCCCCCAAAAATTAGGTTGTTTCAATACCAGTAAATATACCAAAATCACCAAAAGTGCTTAGTAAAACTTCTGATACAATTTCATTTTTGTTTTTTATGTGAAATAAGGTAACAATAAAGCTAAATATTAAGTTATTGCTCCTTTGTTGTTCTATGGATGTAGTTCACTGCCCCGCAATTTTATACCTAAAATGTGGTTGAGCGCCCCTCAATTTTGACGTACACTATCCCCGTTTCGCGGGTCTTTTGGCAGTGAGTACATTTCTGAACCCAAGTGCCCCCCACCCCGAGCACTGCCCATGGGAGGACTAGGTACTGCTTCAATCTCTATCATGCACTTCATACTAACATCCATAGCCTCTTCCTGGTACTAGGACTCTGATGTGGGCTCTGAGGGGTGCTTTTGATAAGTTGCAGTGCACTTTTTATATCAGAATGATTTGAAAGTGGAATATGTTCTTGATAAAAGGCACTCCATTGAGGTTTGACTGCAGGGGCTCCTCCTAGGAAGACCAACTTAAGATAAACTTGCCTGGTTGAGTAATAACCCAAATGTGAAGGCTACTTAAACAAAAAAGTGTTTTTTTCCTTAGTATGTTCACGCTCAAAACAAAACTGTTCAAGTTGATAGTGAGACGTCTGCTACATGAGTTATCCTAGGACCAATTTTGTAACAGGAAATAACATAATTGCTAAAATCTTTTACATTACGAGGGTGCGTCTCTTCAGCTTTCAAGATGATACTTTTGGGATTCTGCCTGACATTCTCTTAAGTATAAAAAGTAACGTCGCTTTGAGCAATAACACCAAGGCATTTGAGTGTCCTTTTTACAGTAATGATATCGCATGGCATAATAAACAAACAGCAGCCTACAGAAAAGGAGCCTGAGTTCTCATATGTTGTCCTTTAAGCGCCATACCCACTAGGCGATTTTTACACAGTCGGCCGACTAATCGGCCATAAAATCAGCCGATTTTAAGGATAGAATTCGCCAACTTTAGCACCAATTGAGATCAAACACTACCATTTCAGTACAGGATACTTAGAGGCGATCACAGGAATAGCCCAATTTAATTGCTGACTCGTCGGCTGATTTTGTAAAAGTGTCCTAATGGGTATGGGGCTTTAGCATTCTGAACAGCATTCTCCAAAGCTGTGTCAAACATTTCTCACCTAATTTCTTTTTAAACCTTTAGAACACTTTCTTTGAGAAAGCATATGGGGCTTGGCTGTAATATAGCCATCGCATTCAGAATTTCAAAACTGACAGGCACAGTTTTTCCCCCTTTACTCTAATGGCTGGGTGAGTCCCATTCCACTAAACTACATGGTACCTTACGCCAAGGTGTAGTAGTACTGGTAGGCTTAAGCAGACCTTGTAGTCTCATTCGGCCCGGGTGAAACTAGCCAATTTGAACACTGGCGATTGGTAATAACTAGCCATTTTGGCAAGAATGCAGAAGGAAACTATACATGTTACATATCATTCAAAAGATAATTCAATGTCCGTTCGAATGGTATATAACATGCCTATGTTCAAACTAAATGCTATGAAGATTTGAAAAATCGCGGGTAAAAATCGGCTAATGTAAACCGGCCTTAAATGCTCACCTGGCGGGCCCTTTGAAGTGGGTAACAAGCTGACCGGCCCTCAGGTAACCTGGACACAAGCTGCTCCCACTCGTCCATCATGGTTAACACTCTGACAACAAGCAGGCTCAACTAGCCGACCACACTCAACAACATGAAGGCTCAACTAGCCGACCACACCCCATGTGCTTCTCCTATATCATTAATCTAGCTGGCACGAGCTTTTTTGCTGACTTTCCTGACTTTTGCAGTCTTTCATGTTCCTGAAACCGATACGTAAATTATTCATTGCATGTAGAGAGGATATTATAGGAATGCAATAGCTGCATCTGTGGTTCTGGCATGCCTGAGATATTTTGTTTTGTTTCTTTATCCGGCTGAATCAGATGGGAAATTTGAATTTCAATGTTCTGCTGACTTCACTTATACCTCGGACTCGAGGCATTTCAGATCATCGCTTTTATTGTACAGAATCTCCTGTGTTATGGATCATGAATCAATGCAAGCCTAGGATCCTAAGAACAATCAGTAATGTTTAGTTTCTTTAAATACATGTAGTACAATTCAAGTCACCTTAAGTCAGAATTAATGAACGCTGACGTCTGACAAATTATGCCAACTCACGACACGAGCAGCCAATCAGCGCCGACATAACAAAGGGTTATGCAGCCAATCACGACTCGGGTAACAAAGCCACTTGAGATGATCAATCGAGAATCAGGATCAAGTCTTAGCCAATCCGGTTATCAGAAGTGGCGACCTTTTGGACAGCGCCTCGTCAGACTATAGATTGAGGACGGCCACTTTGGCAAATAGCCCCATGAATGGAGCCCCATTGAAAGCATTGGTATGGGGCTTTAAGGGGTGGTGTATGGGGCTTTAAGGCCAGTGACCATGCGATCTTGACTAGCTGCGTGTGTTTAAAAGTCTGAAAGGTCAATTGCATACCTGTGGGATGTCGTCATTTCTGTTCTATATTATTTTTATAACCTCATCTTATTCCATTTAATAATTGATTTGGTGTTGCTTGTTTGATTCACTGAATTTTCAAATCATTCTACTGTATTATTGTCCTTAAAGGGGTTTGTTGAAATCTATTTGGGGGAAAATAATTTTACATTAAACTGATATAAACAAATTAGAATGTGAATTTCAGTAAAATTAAAAACACCATTATAAAATAATTTAATTGTTCTATATCTAAAAAAAATGACTGTGATTATATAGAGGCCCAAAACTAAAGGACTTTCATGTGTATCATCCATGAGAAAGTTCTGAAATCATTTAATATTAAAACCATACTTCAAATCAATCTACTCTTAACTCCTAATACTCACTCACCCCCCAAGATAAAGCAGCACCCTTTTCGACCTCCCCTCCAGGCGGCATCTAATTGGACAGGCCCCACAGCCTGGGGACACGAACCCTGCACGGCTAGTGCCCTCTCCAGGGCTTACAGGTTAATCTTTCAACGACCAGCACCGTGGAGAAAGCCTAAACCTGGGGCTTTTCCCAAGGGACAGGTTCCAGGGGGTGAAACTGCCTCTTACTTTACATAAAGGCTAGAGACTTCTTAGAGTAAGCGGATTGGAACTAGCTTTTTATGGCCTCTTCAAGGAAATGGATATTATTTTTAAATATTCTTTGCTATATTCAAAACACATTTAAACCTGTTATCAAATTGAAATATATTCAGTATTAAATTGCAAATATAACATTAAATCCTATTTTCAAAACTCCAACTACATCATAATAATCAAGATGGATGTACATACCTATATATCACCTAAAAGAAAACACACACCTTCACTGTCTTCCCCCATCCCCTTGAATAACTATCAACATTTTTAAAAATCACCTTTTTAGATGTTTAACTAAAGCAAAACCATCTGGTTGCGCAACAAAAACTCCCTGCTGCTGTAGGTTGGGTCTGGCAGGTCTGGTGCGAGTCCTGAGGGGGGCACTTGGGTCTCAAAAGGGTACCCACTGCCAAAAAGACCCATGTAGTGGGGGTGGTCAACGTCAAAATTGAGGGATGGTCAGCCACTTTTATGCCAATAATGGGATGCGGTGAACTACTTCTATACAAGATCTAATGGGCAAGACCTCAACACTTAGCCTGATATAATTATGTCACACAAAAAACCTATAGTGATTTAATCAGGATTTTTGCCTACTTCATGGAGGTGAGACAATCTGATTTTGGGGGGCGGTGATCTGCATATCCAAAAATGAGGGACGGTCAACTGAAATTCAGGAGTGGCTAGTCGCAAAAAGTAGGGCCGGTAGTTTGGCAGTGGGTAGCAACCTTCAAAGACTCAGTGCCCCCCCCCCCCCTCCCGGGTGCAGGCCCTGAGGCACGGGTCAACCTGGGGGGAGGACGAGGTGCCTTGTTTATGCATTAATCACGTCACGGGCGTCTAAAACATAACCAGGCACGACAAGTTATTAGACCATGTCAGCGACTTACACCCTCCTCTTGTTCCACGCTGGGTGGTCACGCGCATGTGAACATGTAGACATGGGGCTCGCTTCATACTGGAGGATTTTGCTTGTAGGAGATGGATATGGGGAAGCGCCTAGAGGGACTGGGAGGACTAGTGTTATGAGTATAGAAGCCCCGGGCAGCTTAATTGTCTAATTGAAATATTTTAAAAGGTAAAACGTTGCATATGGAAACGTTTTAGGTCTAAATTAAATTTTCTCATTTGCAAAAGAAACTAAAGAGTGATTGGCAAAGAATCATGAATAACAATGTTAAACAAGTCCAAACAGCGACCGATTTGCAGATGGGTTTGGGTGCATCTTTATTCAATGCTTCTAAAGTAAAAAACGGTTTTATTTGATATTTCTATTATAATTTTACAAGCACAGTGGTTCAGACAAAAAACAAATCAATCTTTTTGAATAAATAAGATTAATTGTAGCCATGTTTTATCACAATAGAGGTGTGAAGAAAATGCCAGACAACGGACATCGATTGAATTCTTTTTTTTAAGTCTTTATTTCCACACAGCTTTCAAGTATGCTTGATCTTCCAAGCTGTTGCTGTATAGTCCTAATTTCAGGCACATAATTTTACTTAGGAAAATAATTATAGAAACATAAAATTCAACCGTTTCTTTCTCTTTTGGGTTGAAAAAAGACTGCGGTATTATCCATTGGTATCTTGGGCATGTAGAAATATTAGAGAACACGGTGGCATAATTCAGGGAAAGTGTGTTTGTAGGTGCTCTGCCTCTACAAGAGGGCTGCATAGCAGCTGTCAACACTCCTATGGATCACACCAGCAAATTGTCCGGAAATAAGAAGTCGGTCGGAGGAATCTTGTCGCTCCAGGCCCAACAAATTGGCATATTCTAAAGGCGTTGTGTTGTCTGTTTGCCGAAAACGTTATAGCCAAAAATTCTATCCTTTTTTACTTTAGCATTGTGGGATGGTGATATGTTACCGCAAAGAAAGCCCCATGCACGAGGGGCGATATTTACTTTGTATTTCAATGTTGGCCAGCGCTCTGCTAAAAAAGAGATAATCTATTCTCTGGGATGAAGCGGCAGAGTTGCGTATAAGCTAATTCACAATGTGTAGCGTAACTCGACCTTTAGCTGGTTGCCACTTGACACCCTTGTGACAACAGACCTGTGTATCCAGTGTCCAGACTAAGGGGCGTGGGCTGGGATTTTTATGTTGTGATGCAGGATTCAAAGCGAATGCGTTAAAGATCACTGTCAGGCTGGCCCGTAAGCCGACCCACCTTTATACACAATACCAATTCATAGAGGAATTGGCCAAAGTTGACCACAAAGAGTATGGTTTGCCCTACTCTCCTTGCCATCAGGGCTGGAGCATAAGAGTAAACATATCCTCGGTTTTGTCTACAAAACTGAGGAGAGAACCCGCTCGCTTGCATAGCATTGCATTTCCATATCCTAGATCCTGGTGATCCTGTATAGATATGTATCATGGGAACAGGCTGAAGACAGACAGGGACTAATGCCTCAGATGTGCTGCCATATCATGCTGGGGGTGTTTGTATCAATGGCAGAATCGGAGCAGGACTTGACTTTGATCTGCATGGTGGACACGTACTTATAGTGAATAATTTATTAGGATTGGGCTAATTCAAAATTGCATGGATAGACTCAATGAGGGGGTTGATGCAATGAGTAAGGGTGTAATGGATATGAACAATTTCTTCAGAAACATAACTTTTGTTCCTCCTTAATTAATATGTACTTTAACTGCTTAACTCCATTGACATGTACTTTCCTATACCTTTACATTTACCTTTGACATGTACTACCTTATACCTTTACAGTGTATAAAATTCTTCTGTGTATATTTTCCGAGATTGGAATCCAGTGAAAAACGAACTGAATTTCCAGTATGAATAAAATATTTTAAAAAGATAATAGCTCTGTTGTAGCTTCAT
This sequence comes from Lepidonotus clava, assembly GCA_936440205.1. Classification (NCBI taxonomy): domain Eukaryota; kingdom Metazoa; phylum Annelida; class Polychaeta; order Phyllodocida; family Polynoidae; genus Lepidonotus; species Lepidonotus clava. The sequence goes on along the minus strand of OW387145.1, from coordinate 32,611,513 downwards.
GTGTATATTGGCCGCCCATTAATAACGTACACATTTTGACATGTTTTTCAGACCACCCTTATCCCCCTTTAGCATGTAATACATATTAAAAATGTACTAAAGCCCTTGACCCCACCTTCCATTATGCATATGCAATAAATGGACAACACCGCAGATAATGCAACTTAGGCGGACATGGAAGCGGATGAACAGGGGAGTGGGGGGTCGTAACCTCGCCCCCCCCCCCCTCGCATTTTCCCCCAATTTCCACCCTATTAAACATACCTTCAAACACAGATAGGAAATAATTGCATTTTTTATACTTGGATGAATTATGGTAAAGTTATCAAAGACATAATAATATTTTATCCTTTTTTCTCGAAATGACAGAACGTGTCTGGTTTAGAACTCAAAGAAGTAAAAGATTAATCCGCTCACAGTTGATGTTGGGGTATGTCTAACATAACTATGAAATAAACCTGCCACCCCTGTAGAGTATATAAGCTCATGTTATAGCATTACGTGCTTCAGTGCAATGTTTATGGATCATATTTCTGGCTCACATGTACTTGCAATTAAAAAAAGACACATGTGCTCAGAAGAAGGTACATCCCCGGGGTTGAGCGGGATAAATCTTAATATCTGACGCACACGGCAGACGTGTTTATGATCATGACTTCCGAGTTTATGTGAACTGTCATACCATCCGCATTCAAACTTCTGTGGAACCATAAATACGCAGTTCGTGTATTCTTTTTAAGCCCTTACAATCATATGGGAGAAATAACAATTCCAAGAAAAAATAGCCTGATCCTACAGATGATGACCAGAGACAGGTTGTCAGAGGTCACATGACTGTCATGTGACCAGGGGACCGTCGTGACGTCACTGCACTACGTCGTTATTGGATGGAAGTCGATAGGTCATCCAGGACACGCACCCTTTAAACGAATAAGACCCAAAACCAACTGCGCGCAAAAAGAATTTCACAAGAAATTACAGTGCATGGAGAAATGAGTATAGCCTATGTTATAGAGAAAAAGAGCAAATGACTTTAGAAGGAGGGGTTAGGAGAGAATAAGCTAAGGCAGAGAATTGGGAGGAGTGCTATAAGGGGAGTGTACATTGTGTGAATGCAATATAGATATTAGAGTTTGACTTCGAGAATAGGAATGAAATAAGACTATTGGGTAGTAAGAAAGGGGAATTTTGGTGGAAAGAAACATATAGTGTATGCGATGGAATATCGAGAAGAAGGAACAGGGCAAGACAGGCAAATGTGAAGGTTAATGAAGAAATGTTTCGTTTGGGCAAAGGAAATGAGGCAGAAGGTTTTGTGATATACTGATGTAAACGGTATTTTGTATAGAGAACTATGTAGAAAGGCATAGATGCACAAAAGGAAATACTACATTAATTGTATTACACAAGTGTAATGTAGGCATTCTGTATCCTAACACGTACAGAAGGCTCAGAGGCTCAGATAGAGACAGAGAGAGGGGGTAGGGAGGCAGAAATAGAAGCTAGCCCATAGGGAACAGAGGCCGCTTTGATCCTCTGTTGGCCTCCTCGTCTGGGTGGCTCTTATAAACACTGTCAGACCTTTAAAGAAGGAATGGTAGACCTTTACAGGAGGGGGTGTTTGATATCTCTGACCGGGGGCAGACACCAACCAACCCCTAGAGACCTGGACGTATTGTTAAAGGACGGCCCTTGCTCCAAGGCCCCTCCTCTCATCTACAGAGTATCAGAAGTTTTATATGGCAGCTGCTCATGCGTAGAGCAGCTCCTTTGCTGCTGGAGCAACTCGTACAAAAACTATACAAAGGATAAAATGTGCAGACGATATGGTAAGAAAGAGCCAATTGAAGATAGTGTTGCCATTGATATTCGAGTATATCAAGTGAACACTTGTCCATATTTTGGTGGGGTTCAGTGGTATAATTCTTATAACCATGCATGGCTATTGTCAACTCCCTTTCTCAAACAATCCAATGCTCACATTGTATACAATGTGTTGGGTCAATGCTACGTTTTGTTATTGACTTTGAAAGGAGAGCGTTATTCTAAGGAAAGAAGCCTGGGTGTGTCCTTGAAAGGGAACATTGTTTCTTGTTTTATGGTAGGAATATAGTATGAACCTCCATAGAAGGATATATTAATACAAAGGCCAGTTTCATGTTTTTTTCCTGTACCCCTTTGCCCCTTTACACAGTGTTTGCTGAGTGTTGACATTATTGTCATGAGACATTCAACCTGTTTCAGTACACTACATGGGAGGTCTCGTGCAACATGTATCAATTTCTTTAAACCCTAATTCAATCATCCCTAAAGTAAGTTTCTCCTCCAATGCAGCATATAGCTTCCATTACACCATACCATATATGGTAACAAAAATATAATGGAAACCAGAGAGGGACTAAAATGGTATTCACGAAAAAGCTTCCATTTACTCGAAGTCCACTTTCCGAGTAACTCCTAGTAAATTGCTAGAGTGAGAAAAAAATAGTAGGCGGAGGAAAAAGGGCTATGGGCCTAATGGTTCCCAAATGGACATGACTGAAAAAAGAACATGGCTAAAGGAGGTATGGCTGATGTGGAGATGTACTGAGAGTGACTGCTTTTTGCTTAGCGCCTGATTGTACCCTGTTCTAAGCGAATTATCCGAATGAGCTGCTCCGAATTAGGGGCATTAGCCTGGGGCGAGCACCTGTGAGCACCTGTAGAAGACAATAAGGAAAATGAATGAGACTCCACTCCCAGATCCAATTAGGCAATCAGGAGGCCACTGAGGATCAGAGATGGGGCTGCGGAAACTCAGTGCACTCAGAAACCAGTGGATTCGGATATTTTTGTAGTTTGTTTTGGAATGCTTTTTGCCCTCAGCTGGAAGTCATGATCTACCTGCAATTTGGGCTCGATGATTCCCCCAATCCCACTACATCTCCCTATATATATGTAATGACCAATCCATACATACTACAGGTATGCCACTCATGACAGCAGGGCCCAATCTAGCCCCTGAATAGGCATGCGACGGAATTACCTATTCATTTTTTAATATTGCATAGAATCCTCCACTGACATTAATATTACACTATCCACTATTCTGGGGGGCAGTAGGTTATCATGGAAGTCATCCACTAATCCGGAATCCACAGCCCACCTGCATCCATTGCTCGGCAGGTGGACATTGGTGGATGATGGAAGAAGCAGAGAAGTGACAGGTAGTCCATAGCCATAACTTTCCCCGGGTCAGCAAGAGATGATTGAGATGACTGTGCACGAGTGGGGGAATTGATGTTTCCTCCAGAAACCACCTGTCCCTAATACTACCAGTAATAGACGCTTGCTGGCCTATATACATCTCCACGAGCCAACGATCAAGACTGAGGGTCAACTAATCTCGTTTATGTGGAAATCCAGATGATGAAGTTGTGCAAAAAATAACATCTTTGCTTCACAAAACTACGATTTGTATCATATGTTGTTCAAAGTAAGCTTAACTTCCTTCAAGTCTTCTAGTACTTTGAAAAACAATTCGGAATGACATGGGATGAGATCAAGAGCTCTGCCAAATCAGATGATAGTATCTCTAAAAACATAGACAGGATTATATGTTTACCTTCCTATGATCAGAGAAATAGGGCAAATTAACAATTATGCAAACATTTTTACAAGTGACCTCCCAGTTGTTTTGAGCAGCCTATCTGTGTGACCCTCAAGCACTGGGCCACATTGCAATGCATGGACCCATCCATTATATATAAACCTAACCATGAAAACAGTGACAGTCGAATTTATGCTAACATTCCTGAAATATGTCTAGGGATCGAAGTAGGAAGGGTGGCTTCCTTACAGTGTCTAGTGTGACCTCGATTGTTACAGGCTCTATTTAAGAAACTGTTCGAACACCCTAGAGGGTATAGGGTTACCTCAGAACCTAAAGCGTTAGTTGATGAAATCTTCGGTCTGGTGTTTGACACTGTGTAGGCCACATGTCAACGCCTGGTAGGGGGAGGAGCCCCTCACAAGTGGGAATGTGATAAGAAATAGCCTGTTTTAAAAGTGTATATCACATTCTGTGCTGCTTCAACATCCTTCAGCTGCCATAGAACATTACTGTAGCTAGCAAATCATCCTCGCTATATAGGTTTTAGAAAAGGTTGGAGGAACAGCTTATTTTGGTTAAAATGCAGTTTCTGTAGTTAGTATAGACTTGTGCTTAGATTCCCACAAACAAGACCTTATACCTTGCACGTTTTAGGCTAATTTATAACAGATTTACACGTGGTGGCTGGGAATAAATCGCTTGAACAATTCTGAAAAATGTTTTGTTTAGACGCCTTACAAACAGGTTTTGGGGAAACACAATAGGCATAATTTAACACATTATCATAACAAAACATCAAAAATATAAAAAGTCAAAAAAATATTATCAGTAGTTGGACAGACTCACCACACCCCGGCTGTGAAGACATAGATGAAGTAAAAGTTACTCACCTACAAAAGAAGAAAAAATAATAATTAAGCTCCATTTTTCAAATTGTGATAAATATCAATGACATCGAACATCGAGAGAATGACAGAAGCAATTTGTCTAATCCAAGAAAAACTTCTTCTGCACCAAACACAACAAGAAAAGCAAATTATTTGCATTTGATAGCCCATTTTTTCACCAGATATTGGGAAAAGATTATTTGAAGCTTGTCAGAAAGTTAAAGATGTATTTGACTACGTTTCGCTTGGTGAGACCTGGACTAAGCAGAGGTATGTGAGGACTTTTCACTGTACAGAGAGGTCAGGTATAATTATACCCAAAACACGCGTACCTTGGGATAATTAGTGCCCCGGCCTGGTGGACTTATTCAACATTCATAGGGCTTGTGAATGGGAGCCCCATAAATCACCCTGGTTAAGAAATATACCTTAATTCAAGTGAGGATTGAGGGAAAATCGCTAGCGGCACTGGCAAGTAACCCTAGCCGGCAGAAGGGGAACCGTGTCCCCGCCGGCCAATTATTCCGAGCCGGGCCACCCCATCGATATAGCCTCCAGTTGCCTCTAAAGTGAAATGCTATCTTCACTCCTGCCAATGATATGGTTTCAAATGTAGACGGCATTCACTGGCCGCCTATACGTTATTGACAGGTAATGGGGCCATCGTCAAGGAAATAAATTTGGCGTAAATGGCGAGGGGGACAGCCCGCCATTGCCGATGTTTGTTTTCACTGGGGCTCCCTTTCGTGGGGATGTCACACTAAGGAAACAATAACGAAGGGCAGTTAATGCAAAGCGACAAAACCCCATACGTCTTGGCGGGTGAGAGTCGGTGGTTTTAGGTACAGAATGCCTCTTGTTGGCAGGGAGATCAACACCTGGTCTGTGTAAGGACTCCGCCTGGAGATTGATGGCGACTGATACGTCTTCTTCCCCGATCCCCCTCAACAATGACAAAAGCAATACTTTTGTCTTTTCTATTTGTTTTTACCCTAGTCCTAAACTTTCTACACACAGTCCTAATTCCACTTTCTATTCAGGGAGATTTGGAGGCGGCGACGGCAGCGCCCTCTGTGTACGTCTGACATTCCCCTATACGGGTACGTCACAAAGCCCCCGGATGTAGGAACGCTATTGCAGGTCACGTGCTTCCGGTGGTCATCATTTGTTGTCACCATCCGGGCATTCCGGGGATGGCTGCCTAATGACGCCTCCTCCAGGGCGTCTGGCCACCTGACTACTAGTCTGTCCAGTCAGACCAACTCTTTCCCAAAATGAGTCTGTACACCAGCAACCATTTTAGGTGGGAATTCCCACCCAAATCCCAGCATGCTCTGGGGCCGCTGGTTTATGGCAGGTAGGACCATCAACCAGCCAGCAGCCTAACAACAATCAAATGGGTTACCCATACTATTCATAGAGGGCCAATAAAATAATTCTTCACAGATTTTAACTATCCAATAATAGCCATTGACTCTTATGGGTGTACGGACCCATTATGTAAGAAGTTATCTGGGTCAGAACGGACCACCTGACTACCTGTCCTCCAGGTAGGGCTTATTTCCTCCTGTACCTTCAACAAGCCATGTTTAATTTCCCCGACGGTATATCGCGCGGCTAAATATAAGGGATGCTGGTATCCCGGGCGCCACATCAGTTTACAACACAGTAAGTTGTTCTGAATATTCACCGATAAGTATACTGGCCATCAAACTTCATTGACAAACACCTGCTATGGGATACTGAGAATCACGTATTGCAGATGGAGTATACTGATAATCACTTCTGAATTTATGCTCCAGGATTGATGAATAATAAGATATATCATATCACCCAGGGCATTTCTCCATAATTTATATATATATATATATATATATATATATATATATATATATATATATATATGCGTCCAAAGTGAACTGCTGATCCGAAACGGAAACTTTCGATTTAAATATTGTTTATATCAAGACAGTATTAACAATGAAATGGGGGGAAAGGTGAGTTTTTACACGGTGTAATGGCACTGTGATATACATTTATGAATCTTGATAACACCCATCAGGAGGGAAAGTTAAGTATGGGTTAAAACAACCCATCCTTCATCCATACTTATTTCAGTGTCCTCGCATTCCTCCATACAGTGCATGATCCCTTAATTGATATAGTTTTCAATGCAATTCAATTTCACCCACAGTAAAAAGAAACCCAACCCAGAACTTGCGGTACCCGGGGCAGCAGGCAATGGCTGTCCGGATCCCTACAGCCCCCCCCCCCCCAAACCCCGACAACGTGACGGATCCCGACGGCCTGCGCCCCGACGGCGTATGATGCCGACGGCCTGGTGCACCCCGTCACCCCTGGACGGCCTTCGGCTGTGGTCCCGACGGTAACCGTAGACTCTGGATCCCGACATGATCCCTGCCCGGGCCGGCAGGCCTTTGTCGCGGCCTCCAGTGACCACCACCTGCGGGTTTTAGTTTTCATTCACACATGTCTAGGAATCAAATGAGGGTAGTCTGGTCAGCCTTTGTTGCATGGCTAACTTACGGCCATTGTTGGCTAACTTATGGCCATTGTTGGCTAACTTATGGCCATTGTTGGCTAACTTACAGCCATTGTTGGCTAACTTACGGCCATTGTTGGCTAACTTACGGGCATTGTTGGCTAACTTACGGCCATTGTTGGCTAACTTATGGCCATTGTTGGCTAACTTACAGCCATTGTTGAATAACTTATAGCATTGTTGGCTAACTTACGGCCATTGTTGGCTAACTTACAGCCATTGTTGAATAACTTATGGGCATTGTTGGCTAACTTACGGGCATTGTTGGCTAACTTACGGCCATTGTTGGCTAACTTATAGCAATTGTTGGCTAACTTACGGCCATTGTTAGCTAACTTACGGCCATTGTTGGCTAACTTACAGCTAAAGAGTTGCTGAGATCTTAGAGGGTGGGGTTGAAATTGGAATGGTGGGGGAATTTGAATTCGTTGGATTCTTAGCGTAGGTTTTCATGGGTTTTCTGGGGAACTGAGAGGTGTATAGCTTACCAATCTTTGAGCCTTTTTAATGGCATAAACAAGTGATATATATATATAATAGGCGATTCACCTTCAGTGTCATGGCCGCCTAATTATTCCAGTTAATATATACATACAGGGGTAAAAAAGATAACAAATGGAAAGACACAATACAAGAAAGGAAGTGAAGTGGCAGATATTCAATGTCAATTTTATCATTTCCTTGATTGCTTAAACATACAATCTTTTGTATGCAATGATTTATAGTCGATATGTTTTGTTGTAATCACTCAAGTAACTTTTTACATAAGCTATCTATGCTATACGATTATTTACTTATTCTTTGATAGATGTTGGGCGGTGCTCTATCTATATATGTACATAATGCATTACGCCTCCCGATGGATTGGGTGGAGATCGGTTATGGGAGGGGAGGTTCAGTGACATAGTGCATTTTTGGGTGGGGAGGTTCAGTGACATAGTGCACTGTTGGGTGGGGAGGTTCAGTGACATAGTGCACTGTTGGAGCATTGTTCCTCTGCGATTACATCCCAGCAGGACTGGCCCGGAGCTGAGCAGACAAAATATATGTCCGTACTGGGGAGAAGACAACCACTGGGGCCGACCTGGACACATGCCTACACAGCAGGCCTACCTCCAACAAACAGCAGGGTGCAGGAGTCAAGGACAGATCTGTTTCCTCACAGGAGCAACAGAGGAAAAAAAAAGTCAGAAAAGAAAAAAGAGAAATGATGAAAATAACAAAAACAAACATAGAAAAATAAGACAAATGGAGAAGGCAAAGCTTGCTCCCGCTGTGCCATGTGGTTTTATACTGACCTTTAGGATGGATTATTGTAAAGGTAAAGTTGCAGTTTTCATTATGTTTTTAACTAAATTCAGATGTCAATGTAACTTGATATTGTATTCAGCGTTGCGACTTAATAATTCCGTGTTTGCTTTCTTTATCAGTTTAGGGCCGAATATAAATAAACACTTTTTAATCAAATTTGTTTTGAATGATCGAGTGAAAATACAGAATTGTTAGCTGTGTGAACCTTAGGACATTATTAACGGCTCTTTCTTTTATTTAAGTCAATTTTTTTCTTCTGTGATTTGTGCAGCCCTTTTCATGATTGCACTCACAAGAGAAAGAATTTATGCTGTGCTTGTTTTGAACCTGCTAAACTTGTGTCAGATGTCGAAGCTTTCAAAGGCCCCAGACCCATCCAAGCATTTACTGAGAGCTAAAAGGATTGGCTCTTTTGTCTAACAACATATCGACGGCCGTATTGATGTTCTGACCTTTGGTCCCTTTATGTGTCCATTAATGTGTCCATTGTCCATTTAACAGACTATCAGCCAGGACAAGGTCCTTATCAGTATGAATCCAGCCCCAAAGAGGAACCCCAACCAATCTGGGATCAGCCCAAAGAATCATGGCCTTAAAATCTATAATGTGCAGGTACTGGAGTTTGGCTGGCCCCCCTAAAACAAGGAGTAGCCATCCAGATAACCTCATAGACCGCTGAGTCTCCCCGGCCCACCGTTTGGAATTGAATTCCGGGATATCACTATTCCGTTCCTCGATCGGGTGGAATTGAATTTGGCCTGCTATTCGATCGGTCTCCCGCCTCTGTCTGTCAGGAGGCTTCCTTCTGGTAGCAGGGGACGATAGGGCCGGTGCACCATCTCTCTGTGATGGTAGGAGGTAGGGGGTTACTCTGTCTTAAAAAGGGGTGCCATCCCTCTGTGATGGCAGGAAGGGGTGTTGGTTACCTAATCCTAAGAAGGGGTACTGTCCCCCTGTGATGGTAGGAGATATGGAAGGGATTTTTGTAGTCCTGGAGGAGGGTTTGGGCTTACTAAGTCATAAAAGGGTACTATTCCTCTGTGATGGCAGGAGGTAAGGGGTTATTTTGTCCCTAAAAGAGGTACCATCCCTCTGTGATGGCAGGGGGGACGGGGGGGGGGCACTTGGTCCTAATTAGGGGAACCAGCCCTCCGTGATGACAGGGGATAGGGGATATTTAGTCTTTGTAATATGTACTAGTCATACGTCAAATTTCCTTAAATATAATGTGCTGCAAAAGGGGGATGGTGCACTAGTGCTAGAAGACGATAGGGCCAATGCAGCAACCTCCTATATTGGTATGAGTGAGGAGGTGGAGGAATCCATTTACTTAAGACCTTCCTTTAAGTTTGACTGTTGTTCTGGATAGGTTGTTCATAGGTTTGAACATTGGAATTATAGAGTACCCCCGAGGGCTCCCTCTCTGGACCCCTATACAACATTATAACATTGGCTCTCTCCCAGTGACTGAGCTCCGAGTGTATAATAATGATCTCCGATGGCATACCTCCTGAATCCCAGACAACGGATACACCACACTGGAACGTATCGCCAAATAGGACAGACAGGTATAGAGCGACGCCTCAAGAATGGTCAATCCTACTTCAGTACCAGTCGACTCAATTCCTTACACAATAAACGATCCAGTGTTACCCATCCCAGTATATAGGGCTTTCGGGTACATGCCGCTAATTTTCTTGCCCATGTGTACCACGAAACATACTGATAATACCAGGCTAGTTCCAGACGGCCTATAACAGTCCTAAACCCCCTCACTGATTCAGAAATATTTTCTCATTTCAGGAAAAAAAAGAACTCGCTCAAAAAAACAAAAACACAAAAAACAAAAAAAACAACATGAAATCCAGAAGCGGAATTTTAATGTAAAATAAAAATAGACGAGATAGTAAATTAACGCCTGATTTTTCTCACTTTTTACATCACGTGACCTCGTCAGCACATGACCTAGTCACATGACCTTGGCTCGGTCCGTTAGCCGCCGACTGCTCAGCCTCAGCCTCGTTGTGCCCTCAGCTACTTACCGCATTCTTTGAAGGCCCTTTTTCCTCGCCCATCATGCAGCGTGGTAGGAACCACGAGGGTAATGGGGCGTGCTCGCCCTGGCAAAGGGGGTAGGTGTGAGCGGGCCAGGTAATTGAGCATGAGCTAATCAAGACGACAGCACTTTGATCCAGCTGGCAAGAACAATTAGTGTCTGGTACTGGCCACACAAAGGTAGAGCACGCTATGTAACCTTACTCATGTGAACATGTTAGCACCCTTCTTCGAATTCCCTCACAATATCCTGCCAGCATGTATACATGTATACATCCAAACTGCCCCAGGTTTTGCTTGCTACCTCCTATAACAGGATATTCCATCCTACAACATTCCACACAGATACGAATGGGGAAAAACCCTGAAGCTTGGCTTAAATGTATGGCAATTTCAGAAGAAAATGTACACAGAATTACAATTTGGCAAAATGTTGAGTATATTCATTATTATTTTTACCAATTCAATATACTTTTTGCGGTACAGCTGGCCACAATTGCAATAAAAACTACTGATTAACTTTCTTAAAGATGGCCACACATGATCCGGTTATTTCCCTTATGGCCATGGACAATGGGCAATTTTAGTCAAAAGGGCAAACATCACTTAATCTCAAGAGTCATTTATAAATGTATTCAGGTACAGAATACCCAGATCCTGTCAGCAATTACTACACACTGACTCTAGATCAAGTGGCCCAAACAGAGTCCATTTTGATTGATGGAAGTTGGTTGGGATAGTAAGAGGAACAGAGACATTGCAGGTTTTATGGGTGTCACCAGCAGGTCAGGATGAGAGGGAGGGGCAAGGGGTGGGCACAACTGACAGCATGTCCAGGAAAGGACTCATCTGGAATTAAGAGCCTCAATAAGTCCTTAGACTGACAGGACCCGCATATAATGGATAGGGATTCAACCATAGCACTATTAGTGCTGGCTGAATGGACAGAATAAACAAAGTTGCCAGCAGATCACAAATGCCTTCCGGGGTTGAGGAAAGGTATATTGCTGTACTTGGTTCGAACCAATACTTGCAATTACTTCAATATTCCTGGTATATTATCTCGTTCTATCTATAAGAGTCCATTAGAAGTTACACTAAATCTTTCCTGAAGTGTCAACTGTTTATCTGCAATAAGCTGCCTTTATTCAAGTTAATATGAATATCAATAACATATTATTATAAAACCAAATGCAATATGATTATTCTCTTTATGAATGGTTATTGTACCTCAGAAGGTATCCATTGCATGTTGAAGTATATACATGTATGATTGTGAAGTAATTACCATACATGTATTACATTTTCTTCATTAGTTGGCTACATCCAGCTCACCCCCAGGCAACCAAGCAATCAGGGTATTATGTTACTGATGAAAGGCCATATATCCTCATTGGCAATGGTCATTAAATCTGAAAGGCCATCCATGGCAACAGTGATGATACAGCAAAATACCAATTCTGTAACCATGACGACCGAGGTGACCATTGCAGGTCCCTGGTATCCTGTATGACCCACAGGGGGCGTGCAGGAGGTGTGCCCAGCATGTAAAACCCTGGCCCTCTTCCATTAGCATGTCATTGAGGCCAGCTCTAAAGGCATGTCACAGTCAGAGGGGCAATCACCCCAGGCCCATGGGGATATACCAGTGAACCCATTCAAAAGGCATTGTTACCAGAACTAAGTGTGCTGGGGCATAAAGATCTAACGGGGCGAACCAAAAGGAGTCCACAATACATGTGGAGGGTGGGCCAGTCCCTGAAATGCCATCAGGAATGATTCATAGATCTGTGAAGAAGTCATTTTGACCGTCAGTCTGCCATGTTTCTCTACAGATAACGATCTGTGTATGCACCAACAAAGTGCCTATCTCAGAATTAAATATATGGACCAGATAGCAAAAGATAAGAAAGTTTTACAGACAGAGTGGCAGCCTTATTCTGAATTCTAATGCAATCTTTTACAGTCCTACTGAGACAGTGATCTTTGCCAGGCTCAGAAACTGTCATGTCTCTGACATACAAATGGTGCAGTCTGAATCCTACATGGAAATTGAATAAGAAGAGCGAAAGCACAATTAGCCCCCTTTAAATGTGATGTCTCAGTTTGCCTCCAAGATTGAGATCTTGACAGAGGATGACTCCAATGACTCCAACATTTGATGTAAGAGGCTCTGAAAATCTAAATTATTTTCTTGCTTTCCTCACTGTTATTTTTGCAGTATAAATCAGATAGATGCACCTTTCTTTATAGCTTAAGAGAGGGAGGGAAACTTCTAATTACAATGGAGTAACAGGTTCTAATAGCCATGAAATGGCTCAAGTTTCCAGTGGCCTTTTACTTCCTATACCTGTATAGTAATTCATGTTGATCATTTACAAAGACCCATATGCTTGCTAGGAAATCCAATCTTATTAACACGACAGTAATACATTGAAGGACAACAAAAATACTGTCTTGGCGCACCGGATCATATTGCTAGTCCGTTCATAAGGAGCCTGAGGGATGAGGTATAGGAGTTAGTCTGAGAATGAAGGAGCGATGCATATCAAAAACGGATTGGTTTATCCAGTCGCCATCTAGCTCAACCTATATCCTGTTTCATTTTGAGACTAAACCGTGATAGCATCTCGTGTATATTTGAGGATTAAGACAAATTTGCTTTCTCATCAGCTTTGAAGCCGAATGCTCAGAAGGAAAAAAGTACAAAAATGCCCCTTCAATCCCAGGAGTGATTGATGAGATACAAGTAGTTCATTTGATTAGGACTTAAAGTTCACCCGAAATAACAATTTTAACGTGATTACATCATTACTTTTGTGTCAGTGAAGCTCCATATTGAAAGGCATACTTGAAAAAGCAATATGTATGAGGAAAAAACGGATTTTCCCTCATACTTTCGCGTTGGCTAAATGAAGCACTTGCCACCGTGAGAGTCACGTGACTATAGCAGGTGTGACGTCATCGGCGTCATTGGTTAACATTGTATATATATAGTGGCAGCGTGAATGGTGAAAACGGGAATAATCAAGAATAACTTTACGATAACCATAGCATGTGAGGCCATTGTATTTTGTACCACACTGATCATATGCCAAGGCTTAGATCTATAAATGGGAGTAGGATCAAGTTTTCATACCAGATGTACATATGTACAGGGCAGCTTATAAATTGGTATTTCAACAAGTAATATACCCATGTGGTAAATTATTGTCTTCAGTTATACTCCTTAGGCCTATATTTTAGACTTATTAAGCATCATTACCACTGAAATTAGGAAAGTAATGTTTGTTGGCAGTGAGTCTAAGGTGACACTAAAAAAAGTTTGTTTCCGGTGGTCCAGGTGAGGAAAATTAAGCCCACCAGGGTGGCCGGGATTTTTTTTCCCTTAATTACAAAATCAGTACCATAACTGACTTTAAAGACTTCAACATCTTTGCCAATCGATATGTTACCCTTTTCAGGTGTGAATATTCGCACACACGTCTCCCTAACTTGATATTGTATGGTCACAGGTGGTATGGATATTCGCGCAAACCTCTCCAAGACTTGGCGTGGTATGGGAGTCATTGTATATTCCCATGCCATGTCAAGTTTCTCTTGCAAAAATAGAAAATCCCAGCCAGGTGAAGACTTTGATCAATCTCACCCAGGCGGTCCACTGGAAACTGAATGATTTTTTTTAGTATGGCCTCAGCATTGATATGTATATATGTGAAATTCTGTGTTTTTTAAACATTTTATTTTTGTAATTTTGAGATGCGTCCCAATCCAAGGAGTAAATATTTGTTCTATAGGGGGCGTGCGTCCCTCAACAATTTTGACAAAAGAGAAGAATATGTAAAAGTTTTCATACATTATAAAGATAAATTCATGATGTTTTACCGTAGTAAACATGTAATGCGTACTTAATTGCCGTCCTCAGAAATTAAGTGCATTGTTTGTTATTAATTTTTTTCCCGTGGAGATGATGTTCCATGACTTAAATGTCTAAATATTCCTTAGTGCTTTATTAATATTGTTATACTATTCACTCATGAAATAACCATGTGTAATTGTATCACAGAAGATGTTACTAAAATTGCTGACACCACATATCTAACACGGTATTGGGAGATACTTCTATAGGTTTATGTAAAATATTTTCATGAAAATATGCATGGCGCCATCAGATTCGTTCTGACCATTTTATCATTCAAGTGTGACAGCTTTCCATAGGTTCACCTTCGCAAGCAAAATGAGTATGTGGACATTGACACCTAAGCTATTATATTATTCATTAAAAGAAGGGGTAATTGTCAATTGTGATTTTGATAAAGCTAAAAGTATCTTTTGAGAAAATGAGAGAAACCTACGTTATGATGATATAATTTGGCCCATGTTGAATCACTTTAATATGGAAGCTCACACAACTGGCTTGCAACCTGCTGGTGGCTTATTCCCCAGGTTCGCGTTGTGGCGCCGATGACGTCATCAATCTAAATTTAGCATGGTCTTCGAGGTTAGGCACTGAGGTGTGAGAGTGGCCTCACAGCTCAGCAGAAAGTCTAATTATAGCAACGCAAAGTGTAGATGAACGACTGCTGCCTTTTGGTAGCTTATATTGAGTTTATATAGTTCAATTTCCCTCCTCAGTAGAAATGTTTATGATATCACTTCGGGTGAACTTTAAGGGAAAATGCTTAAAGTAGTATTTTATTCTCGTCTATTATTTAGAGGATTATGTTGACAAATCTGCCTAACTAAACTTATTTCGACATAAAACGCACGGTTAATTTGTATTTCATTCATTTTTCCTTTTTATTTAATATAGGCCTAATCAAAGTGTATTTTACATATACCAGCTTCATTTGAAATTATTATATGCGGAAATGAACAAGAGTATGTGAATGCTAACTTGAAATTTATCAATACCATGGTTTTACACTGACACATAATGACAGTTTCTTCCATCAATCAGACAAACTGTTTTACTTTGAAAGCATATTCTTTGTCTACACCTATAGCACGATACAGTGACGAGCACTTAACTGTTGGCTCATATTACGTGATTTTAAGGTAACAAAGAATGGTGATTGCTAGCATTGCGTGACTGTGGATACTTCTGATCTTTACACCAAGCTCTCTACTCTGTACAGAACTCCAGTGGACTGTGTATATATAGGCCTTCCAACGTTACAATCGGGACCAAAGTACGTGTATTGTTCTCTATGATTTCTTTCTCTCTACATCTATGGTTCTCCAGTATATGTATATATGGAAACGAATCGCAAAGGGACGACATGGGAATATGTTTAGATTTCTGTGTACGTGTATCAGGCATGCTTGCTACATCTAGATAAATGCACTTTGATATGCTTATTGACGCAAATGCCATATTGCATGATTATTTTGATAGGCAATGTGAATTTCTCTTTGGTCTGATATAGTCTACAATAAATCATCCTGAGAGAATCACAGTAGGAAAATACCTACTCTTGGAAAGGCAGTTCTCTAGTGCTCCCTCCTGCTACCTGTTGAAATATATATCATAATGTTTGGAGAAACGGAATCGATATTCCATTCATGGCCAAACGGGTGGCACAGGCAATGACATTTGGATTGGTTCTAAACAACAGCATTCCAGGGGACAGGCATCAATTATTCAAGAACGCTGAAAGCCTGGACACGAAATTGAACATGGAGATTAATGAAAACCCTTTTGTCCACCGTCGGCACGGGTTACTTCTCTTGTTTTAGTGATAGGGCAGGGTCGTTAGGTCAGAGTTAAAGGGAAAATGGGGACAATAAACTGGGGAGAGGATTGGGAATGAGGGGCAGGGCGGGGGGTACTTGGACGTTCTTTAAAGGCATTGAGTGTGTGATTATTACTGAACACAAATTCCTTTACAAAACGAAAGTTTGTAGTCATTGAAATTAAACGTTAAACAACAATGATAACAACAATTGACAAAATCATAAAGGTCCTACAGTCCTGATTATTAAAAAAGCCAAAGTTATTGGTTTTAATGAAAAAAGACCAACATTTGAAGTCTCTGCATACATTTTGTAGCATAACATATAGGTGAATACATTGAGATTTGACGTTGAAAATCTCTCTGGATACAGTTTATGGACAAAGGTTTAAGTGTTTGACTCCATAGTAGGTACCCTTTTGCAGACCCAGTACCCTCCTCCCCCTACCCAAACCCAACCTCACTCAGCGAGGGAGGACGTCGCCGTTACCCCTGCCTCCACCCGAGTCATCCAGGGGACCATTATGGGAATGGGGCGTTGGCGGCGGCGGTCCTGGGGACAACCCATAGGGACAGGTTCACAAACAGATTCTAAAACCGACCATCAGCAGTTAACCACACCCCTCTGATGGGACAGCGGACATCAGAACGCCACAGACTTTTGTCAACTCGTCAAACAAGTCAGGTCATCCGGGCACTCTGTGTCTATATACCAAGGACTCAGAACCGGAAGCAGTTTTGTTGGCTGGTCAGTACCCGGCGTGCGGGCATTGTCCGGTATAGTCATCCGCCGAGTGACCAGCGGTCAGATGAGGGCAGTGACAGGGATGAATACAGAGTCGTTATTTCTCTGTTGGCCATCTGACCTTGGAATAATGGTGGCAACGAAATGTCTCACTGTCGCCCCAAACGTCAGTGAAGGGTCACAGCAAATGATGCCTTAACTGCCATTGTTTTTGTTCCTCCTCTCACCATAATAATGGCCTGTCAAAACTCGCAGGTCGGAAAGGGCAACAGTCACAACATATGTGCGTCTGGCCCATGTAAATTACTAACTCACAAAAAGTGTTTTCCCATAGAGTTCTTCTATTATAGATAGCAGCATAGAACTGTGTAGAGCCAGCTAAACCACATAAAAGGCCTAAAATCTAAATGGCATTGACTATTTTGATATTCTCAACATATTTAAGTGGTTGGACCGGCAAAAATAACAAAATCATAACAATTTAGTATCATTGTTTTGTTTGATGTAACTGCTTCCATAATACATTGCAAAAAGCCCAAAGTAGGCCTAGAATGGATGGGAGGTAGGCTGAGGATACCCAGGATAGTTTTCTGTTGTCTATTAGAGCACTTGGTGCCCAGGTCTGGTAGGGGGTCAAGCCGGACTCACATGCTAACGGCCGAGAGGAGAAAGGGGCAGGCCAAATAACGAGGACAATAGAATGTGTCCAGAATCTCAATAAACCGACAGATAAACGGTGTTGGGTGTAGTTTTATTCCTATGACAGGACTGATTTGACTAAATACAATGTGAAGTAATCCGTAAACAATGCTTGACGATAAATATTTGGTGTTAAAACATTAATAATTGTTTGTAAATGGGACTATTCTACATTGACTCCCCGGCTTTCGCTCTTCAAGAATGACGTTAAACAGCCAGCTACTAACACCGCATAGTTGGCTCATGTTATCACAAATTAAAGTGAAATTTGTTAATATCTGGCCAATGTTCAACATAAATATAGACTGATAAAACACACACCATCTGAAATGTATATGTCAAGTACCGACATACTGATGAAGTACTGTAAACATAATCCAACACGTTGGGTATAGCTCCAGAAAAACTTTACACCCAACAGACATTTATTTCTATCCCTTCCTTTTAACTAAGTATTTTCCATCTATTTTCAACTATGAGAATTCACTCTATTCAAACACCACACAGGCTATTGGTAACAACATGGTAATGTAACACAGACATAAAGGAGAAGCATCACCTAGTTATATGATAGGTAATTATCACTTGGGTAATTGGAGACGACAGTAAAGTTGTAGATATGAGATAAAAGTCGTTGTTTTCGAAACCCTATACCCATCAAGACAGACACAACTTGTACTAACTCTTCTCCAATTACATCTGCCTTACTAAAACAGCTTCCAACTTTCTAGGTAACCACCAATGTTAGGAATGACATCATGGTCCCCCGTCGATTCGCTGATTGTCTACTTGTCTGCTTTTACAAAGAAACACCATGTTTCACACGAGGAAAAAATACCTAGTTGTTGAAATAGAATAAACAGACTTGACTGGTGAATTTTTCATTCCTGATACAACAAGTAAGGTTCTCACACTAAACGACAGCATTCACTCAAAGGTGAAATTCCTCATTAGGATTTAAAGCCTGGACAGTTGGGAAACTTTTCTTTTTGAAAGTAAAAACATATTTCTGGAACCCTATCCCCTTAACTTCCTGCCACTGATTGTTGGCAGTCGTACCAGTCAGACATAAATGGCCAGCTGCATGTGCCTCCATCTTCTTTTCTATTTTTTTCCCTCATTTTCTTTCTGCCCCCCCCCCCCCCTCAGAGCAGCACCATCCACTAGAAACTCCGTAGACACAACTCGTATATTACATTATGCTCACACCTCGAGGCAGCATCACTTTGGCTCTGAATTGCCCAAAGACAGACCTAAAAAACGGTGACACCAGGTCCGGTCTGCTTATAATAAAGTTCCAAGGGCAGCCAAAGAGCCGCCTAGCGGTGACAGCCGGTACCACAGGCGCTAGTTCCGGGTGTCATGCGCAGTGGAGACGGGTGCTAACGGTCAAGTCGCATTCTGCGTCAAGATTCACCTCTGCACCGGAAAATGAGTCCATGAGAGTAGTCTGTTGCAGTCAGACCCACTGTTTCCTAAAGTGATATTATGTAAGAGCTAAGTAGGTCAGGGACGGACTACCATGAGAGTAGACGGGCGGATCCAGGAATTTTCGGAAGGGGGGGGGGGCGTGGTAAAACTAAATTTTCCCCAGGGCCCTCCGGGCCCAAGAGTTTTACATTAAAAAAATTGATATTTGGGCCCAAAAAAGAGGCGCGCACGCCCTGCCTGCCCCCCCCCCCTCAAATCCGCGGCTGGTAGACTCTGCCATGTAGGGAGAATACTGATTATACTCGCCACCAGCGAAGAATATTACTACGGCCTGCAGCTCAAAAGTCATCTGTTTTTTTTGCTAGTATGATACAGCTCGCAGGGGCTGACCCGGTGGCCACTGCAGTGCAGAGACAATAGGTTTCTGTAAAGAGAACATTGTATTGCAGAGTTTCTATAAAGAGAGCGTCCTGTTGCAGAGTGGTCATGTCACTGGTGTCGGCGTGAGCATGTAACCTGCGGCCACCAGCGACCGCTGGTTCCCAGTCACACCTGAGGCTGTTGACACAAAGCTGGTGCAGTAAATGAGGCTATGAGAAATGTCCAGGGTATGCACTAACTCTGAACATGTGGGTAGCTGTTACAAAGAGACAGCCCAGGTCCCTAGTTCCTTCATAGAGATTATATGAGATGTTATGTAATATTTTGTCTATGGTTCCTTTGGTTAATTATACAAAAATGAATAGACCATACATAACATCCCCCGGATTAATGTCATCAAGATAAGATATATATATGCAACATGGGAAGGAGCTTTTGATTGCGTAAAATATGTATTGCCCCAATTCTTCTTTCATTAATTTGTTGTGACCACAGAGATACATAAGCTTAGTCTATGTTGTATCTAAGAACATGAATATAGATTATGCAAAGATTCAAAAATCCATTAAAACAGTTGTGTGAACCGAGATATCATCCAATATGTCAATAAATATGTTTTTAGATACTTTCGTTCTTGTTAATTACATTGGGTTCATTTTGCCATAGTTACCCCATTTCGAGTTTAGTGCCCCCCCCCCCCCCGCCTCCACCCCCAAACTGCTCTCCACTCATTCAGGGAGGCAGGCCAGTTCTCCAAGCAGCAGCCTGCACCTGAAGGGCGAGGCAATAACTGTTCTCTCTCTCTGCACTCGGCCAAATGGCCTCGGGCAGTGTCATTGTCCTCACCAACAACCCCTACCTAGCAGCTATAGGCAATAGAAGAACTCCCCAGTGCAGGGTACGTTGGCACGGAAGAGCAATAGGCATTGGTCTTATCGCACACATCGCACTCTTTATTTTACTCAGAGCCACCATCTCCTAAACAGCACATCTATGGGGTTGACAGTAGTGGGAGTGTGTTTTAGGAGATGGTTGCACTGGTGTCATGAAGCACGAGAAGAGTACAATGGGCGTAGAGTTTGTGATCTGAGTTGACTTTGTCTGAAGCTGTCAGCTAAAGGCAATGCCTGTGTCTCAGTACACAATCAAAGTCCTAGAAACACGCAGGGGTTAATGTTATACACGAGGAACATACGCTTGAGGATTTCTTTGTTGTGTACTGGTACAGAGAGAGCTTCAAAAGTTTTAATCACCATTAGTAATTTACAACTATTTCCGTGCAAAATCTCATTGTTTTATAAATTAAAGTTTCACTACCAACATACCATAGGTATGCTCTAGGCATTAATATGAGTGTGAAATTGTAATAGCCGTAACATCTGAAATGGTCTCTTAAGGAGTTTTATTTATCATTGATTGTCTTAAAATATGGGGATTATTTTTCTGTGAAAAGAGGTTGGCATCTTTATGAAAAAGTATGGTATACCTCTCTCATTAAAGATATAATATATATTATATAGAAGCATTGCAGGCTTCTGGATTTGCAGCGAAAGCCCATTGGGTTGTAACTCTGATCGATGCAGAAAAGAAACGATCAAAGGATACCATGCAATCGTGTGTAACCAAATGCTTTTGATCATGGTCGTACTTAAGATCTACGACTTCCTGCTATTTTCAGACCCCAATATGTTACAAGCCTGCTGGCCTTCACTCACAAGTACCAATGTCTATAAATACAGTCACCACTGGTGCATGTGTTCCTCTTTCTTAAGGCGGTATTACACTATACGACTTTAGCTGTGATATGAAGATGACACAGAGAAGTCGCACATATTAGAGATAAACATTTCTGTTATACATGCATGTAAGACAGTCTAAATTGCCAATTTTTAATAATAATAATATCACTCCTGTATGTGGATTGTCTGTAATATCACCAAATCTGGTTGAAATCGCAGACCAAGTCGTACAGTGTGAAGGCCATGATCCATGATATGACAAAACCCCAACCGATTTTCTTCTCATGCTTTTTTCACATATTTGGAATGAATTTTCCTTGTGTATAAACAATGTTTCTGATATGGATTATTCCGAACTCTTTGGGAAATTGTATATTTTATAAGAAAAACTATTATTTAACAAACCGATTTTCAAAATCGGTTCAAAATCGGCCAAAAAATCGCATCGTGGATCACCCCCTTGAGAGTCGACCCAACCATCATTATAGGGTCACAGAGTCATACGTCAGTTCCCAGATCTCTGCACCAAGGCTCTTGGCTGATGGGGCAGTCACCCCACATACCTGTCCCTTCTGACTGTTATCTCATTTTGCCATCAACATTTACTTGGATAACCCTTGTCATCTTGGCAACAGGTTCGACAGGAGTTCTTACTTCTTTAGAATGACGTGAGAAGTCGTCACTTGGACATGGGTCACGTTTGTTTGTTCCCCTTGTTGGTTTAACACCTGTATATAACTAATAAAATATGTCATTTGAGAATGTAGATATATAAAGAGAACATACGTTAAAATGGTCATTAATGAAATAAAACGTTTTTTTATTAAGCAACTGTTTTATAACGTGTATTACATTAGGAGACCATGTATTCATGTTTTTCCTTAGTAAATATCATAACAGATTTTATTATTGCAATAGACTTACTAATTCACTAATAACGGATCAAAATGTCAGACAACTTTTTGAACCACCACAAATCATAGTTTAATCAAAAGTATATACTTTTTTTATAGTTGAATCAAAGCTATATACCTTTATCATGTTTCTCTTTGGAACAACCTCTCAGTATAGTTATGTATAAGGGATATGTAATAGTAGGTAAATCAATTAGCTTTTAGGTGAAATTTGTTAACAGAGTCCATGTCGGTTGGGTCTCTGACCTACCTATTGAGTCTAGCTTGGGGTGGCGAGGGAGGTGTTATAGCAAGTAATATGGCACATAATAGACTACCACCCACGTGAGACTGGGAGCTGTTTTCTTAAGAAATGAACCGCCCAAAGAGATGATAATGCTTCACCATTGTAACAGGTGGCATTGGGCCAGTATTGCTGAAATAACACAAAGGAACTAAACCAGTGGCTTAAAATGATTGAAAAACAGTAGCCAAGTTATTTCTGTGGGTTTTAACCACGCAGGGGTATTTTGCATCGCCCAGGTAGTAGGTAAGATTCAGACCTTAGGACTTGTTGGTATGCTAACCACTAAACCATACATATAGGCTAGGGCTGTTTCCCTTGAAGCAACATTCCATCCTACCCGATGCACTTAGCATAGGTGGGAGTAGCGAATATATCATGTATAACATTTAAATGACTGCAAAGAATTTCTGTTATTGTTCAGGGGTGGATGCAGGTGCATTGAGTGGTCTGAGTCTGTTATCCTACCTATCAACAGGTGCACTGTAGGGTTACCACAAAGGTAACAGTGCTTTAAGACATCATTGGCTAGGTCTTATAAAGGTGTGCTGACAGTAGGCCTTCATAGAACATCATTGGAAAACCTTAAAACTCTCTATAGACTTCAAAATGTGTTTAGGGATAATTAGTTTCTTTATCAGCTTATTGGAGTAGGCTCATAAACCTAAAAACCTGTTTGTTATGTGCATTATGATATTATGATATAAGTGGATGGTTGATGTATGTTGATCAAACTTTGAGAACAGATTCTGTGTGTATTCCTAAAGATGAAAGGAGTGGAAAAGAGAAAAAAACTCTACTTATTAGGTGTTAAAATGTTCCCCTTTATGGTTGCCTTTACTGTGCAGGAAGTGGAGTAGAATCTATGGGAGGCAAGGCATCTTCACAGGTTAGTATAAAATCCCTTGGACCGTGGAATCGCCCATTACAGAAAATAAGCCAAGCTTAAAGATAAGGCAACCTGTGATCTCACAGCTCATTCCAGCCAGCACTACCCCCACAGGGAATATCATGATCACTAGCATTAGCATATTTCCCCCTGAAAAAAATACACCGAATGATTATTCATTTTGTTAGTGCGCCTACAGCGAAATGCAAGCACCGTTTTTATTTGGAATAAGAAGCATTGCTGAAGAAACTGAGGTAATTTTATAAATTATGATACACTTATGGAATATAAATCAAAGTCTCTTGCTGATTCTAATAGCCCTCTCTATTCTACTTATTTTTAGATCTGTCATCTTGCTTTGTAATATACTTGGGGTATGTTGGAGAAAATCAATGCGGGTAGTGTGTGGAGCCTGCAGATGGTGGCTGCCAAGAATAAAGTATGGACCCCACTTGTTCATTATCTCTAATTTCCAACCAAAATTATTGATGAGCATGCTACTGAGATTGTCACTGATATATCGATCATAACCCATTGTACCTCACTATTGATACAGTACTGGCTGATTTCGTGGTAGTTTAGAGGGTGATTTATTTGTACATTTGGCAGTGATGCATATAGAAACTATACGACGGTGGTCTATATTGGATCTAGGTCAAGCCCGCTACCACTCCGCTCTGCTATTTGATTGAAAACGGAACAACAGCATCTATTATTAAACGTACCTCCAGGATATTTTCTTTTTGAATGGCCAAAGAAAACTGGTGCATTTAACCAAATGATTTGAGGAAGGTGACTTTAAGCCAGTGTTAAAACATACAAGGACTTTTTCACCATATCCTTCTCAAACGAATAGAGAGTAATTTGCCTTTCAATCAGACTCCTTTCAGTAATACCTCTGCAATTTTCTTTCCTTTGTGTGGTGTATATAATTATTCTAAACGGCTAGGCCTGTTGCGTATTAGCTAATGTGGATCCCCAGTGTTTTTATCCACACTGTACAGAATCTCCTCTCCCCAGGCCACAGTCCCATAGAAGCTCCTCTCCCCAGGACACAGTCCCATAGAAGCGCCTCTCCCCAGGACACAGTCCCACAGAAGCTCCTCTCCCCAGGACACAGTCCCATCAGAGTGTCTAATACAGCTTGCCATGGGCGGAGCTTTCCCCTACCGAGGACATAGGAAAACACCATTTACCTAAGCCTTTTAAGAAATGTCTATGACTGGTGAGCTGGAAATGACTTATGCTTATGTTCCTGGTTAACCTTACTGTAGTAAATCTAGCCCCTGCCTGTGGAGTGGCGGGGACCAACGTGTAAAGGAGTATGCTTCGTTAGATACCAACACAACCTTGGGGGCTGAGATTTTTATAGCCCCCATTCTTAAATGCTTCTTGAAGAGCCAGCCTCAGCTACCCATACTGATATGAGAACACCCTATAGGCGTTTATCTAAGTAATCATATTGCTTTTGTTGTATATTTCTCAAGTTGCAATTACAATAACAGTCCAAATGACGTGTCTTCGTGATCCGCTGCTTCAATGGCCCTACGATAGCAATTAACAAAATGAAGTGATACAATTAAGGGATTGCCTGTCAAAGAAAGCACAATTTACTGCTAATTGCTACAAGCTGAATCATATTTTTGGCTGGTAATTCGAAATGTACTGATGGGAGATGGAAGGAGGATCTGATTGGTATTTTTACGTTCAATCAGATACGTATCAGTTAATTTGATGTCTATCATACTCATATTGATGCATTTGAAAGGTCCATATTTCATCCTAAGCTGGTGGATTTCTAGGAATTGGGGTAGTTCCCAGAATCTGTCATGCGGTGGTCTTAACCAATAAGAAATGCGTATTATGGGAGGGTTGGTGCGCATTCTCCGATAGCCATCGACATCCGCTTCTGCTGGTTTTATTGCGGTGGCGATCATATGAGGTATACTACATATACCCCCATCCCCTTGCATCAAGGAAGCTTTGGTCCAGAGAAGAGAAAGACACCAAGAAAAAAGCCGAGTGGCATATGCTACCCATGTGTCCTTTCCATGCCATTGTTGCCGAATGGATTGCCTTCCCGGAAGACATAATCATTTCTAGTTTTAGATAACATCATCAATAATGATACGTAAGATGTATACGAAGGAACACCGATAAAGATAGCTGCCAAAGTGAGGTATTCCAGTGATATTATATCAAAGTTAACATAGAATAATGCAAATTCTCTATCGGCTCTATTGGTGCAAACTCAGACATTCCGCATTATTCAAGACACTAAACATAATTATTTTGAAAGTGAGTAACAAATTTCTGCTGGCAAATAAGTACCTAATGGATTTGATGAGAAACACAAACACTCAATATGCTCTAAATACGTGCTAATGGATTATTCATAAACTATTGTTGCAGTGTCTAGCGACGTCAAATAATAAATACCTTCTAAACCATAATCAAGTGCACTTCATGTGAACAGGCTATTAGCTGAAGTATCCATATATGTAGAAAGTTTTAAATAACGGTGGCTATGGCTGGCTCGGTGAAAATTATTCTAAGCTGGTGTGTCACCCAAGGAAGGCGGATATTACGGCTTTCTGACTGTGAAGTGCACTGGCCGAAGAGTTCTATATGTTATATTATGCCCTAAATATACTCTCAGTATTAGTTATAGAGAAAACAGTTGAAGAAAAGATAAAAATGTTTACATAATTTGTAAACAAAGGACATTTTTCAACCAAAATCATAGTAAAAATTGTGCAAAATAAAGATCAATCGAAGTCCAGAACTGTATGATAACACCAAATGGAAGGAAGACGTCCAGATACCACATTTCAAGGTTTCCCTGGCTTAGATATAGAGCTATGGTTTCTGCCCCTGACCCCATGGGACCCTATACGGTGTGGGGAAACGGAGAAACTGTCACTTCAGCAGCAGGAGGTGTAACAGATGATGCCTCCTGGTGAACCCCAGGAGGCTGTCCTCCCCTTTCTCCTATATTACACGCAGAATGAGCTGAGAGCAGCTCGGGAGCAGGTCTTGGAGCAGCTCTTCTTCCTCCGGATCCCTCACAGTGAGCCTCCCACCCAATCACTACTCTATCAGACCTCACTGGAGCATGGCTGCTGGGGACACTGGAACAATGGCTATTAGGAGCTCTCAAACAAATTCCCTATGTCCCCTGCCTAATTTGTAACCCTTCCCTGCCAGATGCTATTGCTCTGAGCAGCTCTAAATTCCCACCTGGCCCAGAGTCACCGATGATTCTTCCAAGGGCCACGCCTGCTTGGAATCCAGGGAAATTGTTGACTGGATCCAAAGGGGATTCAAGGGAAGCCTAGGGAGGTCGCTCGGGATCCCATGACCTTTAGAGGTCAGGACTGAGGTCATGAGGTCAAAGTCAAGGTGTTGTCCCATGGTGATAACGGTCAACAATCGCAGCTGTTTTATTTATGCTTGGGAAGGTTGCTCACTGCCAAACAAGATTGGTCGATAGGAGTTTCTCAGTGGAAAGACAAAAAAAACAAACTATTATTGATGGTCTTGTATCCTCTCCTCCGAACAACACAATTAAATGGCCCGTAAGCAAAGTGCAGGGATCACTTTTGCTTAATAGGTACATAATTTGCTCGTTTTTTTTCGGCTTTACTTCGGTCTGATTGAGGAGTAATTTCCATTACTGCATAGCAATCCTCTAAAAGCAATTATAGTTTTTTTTCCCATTCTATCATTCAATTACTTTCTTTTTAACTTTGTGAGAGTACTACCAAAGCCTTTTAGGATAGAACCAATGTATAATAACATTAAATTGGGGTACTTCTTTCAGTCAATTTAAAGAGGTATGTGGGTTATTTTGTAGGGCTCGAAAGAAAAGTGTTGGAAAGTAAAGTACTTGAAAGTTGGAGGCACATGATGGGAGTTTAGAAACTCTGTTCATATATAGGATACTTTAACAGAACCAACAGGACGACATAATATTATGAAACAAAGACATTACTTTTGAAATACACTTTTGTAAAAATGATACCTAAGCATTTCTTAACCTAACAATACCATTTTCATATTAGGAGAGGCCTGTGAATATAATCATGGCACGTTTGATACAACTAAATAGGACTAATACATATGAGAGAATACATGAAGTCAAAATAGTCGTCTTTTGATCGTAGTTTACAAAGCCCTATTTCATTGGAAATGTTTCAGACGGAAAAGAAGGATTTATGACCCTCAAACATCAACGCAAAACTAACAAAGTGCTGCGTTCAACATTGGCTCCGTTTTTTCCCATTCAGCAAAGCTAGTGTACACTTAATTTGATTGAAGCAGCTGTCTGTATGTGTTGTTTGTCCGTTTAAAACATTAGTGTTGGCCACCAGTATAATTTGTAATAATATAATGTGGCAAAATATGTCAAGCTTATGGCACTAATGGTTGCTGAAAAAACTATGCTATCGCCTTGGGTGTCAACGTGTGAACAGTTTATTGCAATATCAGAGAAGCAAAAACTTTGCTCATCTTGTTGCTTATTAAAAATGCTAATAAATAAAACTGATAAATGCTGATTCAGCACTTTCGGAAGTAGCTGAAATAGCTGTTCATCATTATGTATTCTTTATCTTTTAGAATATCGATTATTTTCTAATCTAAAGCAAATCCAATCCCAGAAGCAATACAGAAATGGCTTTATATGAACATGAATAGTAAAAAGAATGCCTAATCCTTCCTTTTAACATTAGCAGATCAGAGAAACACTTCTCCAAGGGCAGTCCTTGCTGTTTACAAAGCTTCACCAGAGTATCCCATTAGAATAAAGGTTTCCTGCAGTCACAGCTTTAATCCTTACATAACATAAATGTTATAGCCTACACATAGTAGATGGAAGCGGAGGAATTCACTATCAAACTCTGCTCAATGTTACCTCTTATACTCCCTGCAGAACCTTGGGCCTATGATGGCACATTTATGAGTCAGGAGAAACATAAGGATAATGATGTCATATTTAGGAGCCAAGAGGACATTATGATAGCACATTAAGGATTCAAGAGACACATTACAACGGCACATTTATGAGTCAAAAGGCACATTATGATGGCACATTTAGGAGTCAAAAGGCACATTATGATGGCACATTTAGGAGTCAAAAGGCACATTATGATGGCACATTTAGGAGTCAAAAGGCACATTATAATGGCACATTTAGGAGTCAAAAGGCACATTATGATGGCACATTTAGGAGTCAAAAGGCGCACATTATGATGGCACATTTAGGAGTCAAGAGGCACATTATGATGGCACATTTAAGAGTCAAAAGGCACATTACAATGGCACATGTAGGAGTCAAAAAGCACATTATGATGGTACATTTAGGAGTCAAAAGGCACATTATGATGGTACATTTAGGAGTCAAATGGCACATTTAGGAGCCAGGAGGTACCTGGAGGATTAACCCAATCCTAATTGCACACCCGAGTCTCTCTTTGGCCCCTCCTTGGCTTTTTGCCCTCACCCACCCCTCCCTCCTTCCGTCCTGCCACAAAAGGCGGCTGTCCCTTTAGATCACCTTTCTGTGGGCTTAGTCTGGCAGGTACAGGTGAGCAGGTAGTTATTACCTGTTTAGGGCCACCTGTCACACCTGTCCAGGTATGGCCTGGTCCATCGTCATAAGCCCCATACCCACTAGGCTATTTTGGCTTCGTCGCCCGTCAGTATGCTATATTGAAATGAACATGTTTAATAAAATCGTCAGGCAAATCTTCGGGCAAATCGTCAGGCAATTTTCCGTGCGATTCAGATCAAGCATGCATATATCAATACACCATACTGACGGGTGACCAAGCCCAAATCGCCTAGTGGGTATGGCGCTTAAAGGCCATGATCCACGTTGCGATTTTGGGCCGACCAATTTTCTTCTCATGCATTTTTCACATATTTGGAATCAATCTTCCCAATGAAAATACAATGTTTCTAATAAGTATAATTCTAAACCCTTTGGAAAAGTGTATGTTGTAAAAGAAAAATTATTATTTAACAAACCGATTTTCAAAATCGGCCCAAAATCGGCCCAAAATCGCAACGTGGATCATGGCCTTTAGGATCCAACTAGCCTTGGTAGGGGTGGAACGGTAAAGGCAGGGTATTCTCAATGGGGAAAGAATTTCGTACAATATCCTTTCAAAGTGAAAAAAAAGTCGTATAATAATTTACCTCTTGTCGTCATAACGTTGCAAAAAATAACTGCAAATCATGATGTCATAGACCTGATAGAACATGAACAGCCGAAATTTTACTTTTTGTTTTATTTGAAGTACATTCAAGTGTTATTTTTGCCCATTTTGGATGTCCATTTTGGTAACACACAACTTTATTGGTGACTATCGGCGCAGCATAGATAATTAAGCAATAGAAGGCAAAAGATACCGCAAGAAATACATTTGATTACACATGAGGGAAAGAAACTCTCAATTATCTCATTGTCTTAAGACCGGAGATACATGGACTACTTCAAGCCCAAAATGGTATGCGAAAAAATGAGAGCAACGCATTTTTTTAGGCTTTCATGCAGTGGTTGGAATGGTGGTCATATTCAGATTCTTCCTCCTCGTATTTACACCCCTTGTTATCTTTTTGATTGGCATATCCTCCCTCTAGAAATACCCTATAGCTATCCATCATTAGTTTTTGTTATCCCCTCTACTATAACAGAATGGTATTTATGTTCTCTCTTTCTGTGGTAACTGAGTATATCCTTCATGCTGAATAATTATAATAGACCACATTTTTACTTTGTCTGGTTCGCAATGACGAAAGGGCGCTTTCGGCTACTGTCAAGACACAGACAGTGACGATATTTCTTATCAGGGAGATTTCAATACAAGCTACAAAGATATCACCAGGTAGCATTCTAAAAAAGTATTCGATGATTGTTATGTGTGAAAGAAAAGTAGTCCCGTGCTAGTTCAGGCCCCATCAGCCTATGATGCCTTGCGAATAAGTTTTGGTCGGACTGGCGTCATGTTGTTGAGGTGTATCAAGAAAAACGAGATTTAGGAAAAGGTCGGTGCAGGGGCACTAACATATGTACTCTATATTCTAGTCTACCTGTGTATACTTCAAAGGGGAAACCAGAGTCGGAATAATGCCCCTAACAGATAAAAAGCGGTTAGGATATCGCACTGAGGTACTACGTGTACTGATAGGTTGTTCCTAGAGAACATTACTGTCCAAACGCTACTGGGTGTGTTTGGTATTCAGACTATTGCAGATGGCTCTGTGAGTCTGTTCTAAGGAGAGGTGGGAACCATTTAGACACGTGTATCCTTCCCCATCAAGGTAATAGGTTTCACAGACTCTCTCCATGCCACAGGTGGGCCTGCCTGTCCTATCAGTCCAATGAATGCTGGCCTCATCAACTGTCTGGAGTCACAGTGCCAGCCCAGGAGGAAAAGCAATGAAATTAATGGCGCATCCCTTTGGCCTGAGCTCCTGGGGGTGACTTCATGGTAAGTCGGCCGGCCGGATGTGTGTGTCGAAAAGGGAACGACAAGGGTCCTTTTTCAGCTTGGAGAGAGTGAAATGAGTGGCCCTACTTTCACTTACAAAGGGTGTCAAAATAGCATGGGCCACTCCATATGGGTGTCATTTTAAGAAGTACCCCCTTACTAACAGGGCATCTAAAACTGACCCAAGAAATGCAGAGTTGCACCATAATTCTTTTATCACTATAAGCATCACAAGCACTACCAAAACTGTAGCTCAGGGATTCTAAGTCTATAGGTTTGTATTATAGTCATTCTCTAAGGTTGTCTTTTGATGCATAATCACTTCCTTATAAGTACATGTTTTTGGCATTGACAAAGTCCTTCCGAAAGGGTTCATTTTTGAAACCCAAACACACACATATGGGTATTTTTAAGTCAAGTCATCCCCCCAGGCGTGAGCTGCTCGGAGTGGGTGCATAGGGGTTTGCGAGTGAGTCTGTGAGTTGCTCCTAGCTCCTCTTCCTCCACCTCCTCCTCCAGTGAGTTGCTCATCATCCAGTGGCTCTCACCTGGTGTACCTGGATGATGGATGTTGTCGGCGCCTTTCATCTGAGTTGGCCGTGTCACTGATGGTTTCTCAGGTGTGACTCTTGGAGCAGCTCCAGGTAACTGGGCCTGAGCTGCTCATCCAGTGGTGGTAAGCAGGGTAAAGTACTCTCCATACACTCCCTGGGGTGGTTGGATCTGAGGGGTGGTCCAGGATCCAGTGGATAAATGGTTAGCTCATTTCTGAGCAGCTCATCTCCGAGCAGCTCAATCCTGCTGAGTCACTCACACTTATACACTCCCAACACCCCAGGACTTTAATGAACTTCATCACTTTTTACCCCCAGACACCTCAGGTGAACAGAAGGTAAACTCACATGGAAAATCCAACATTCAAATTCGGATTTCACTAACTGCCTTTGCATGCCTGGGCACGAACCTGAGTATTGCCTGTTTAAGAAAGTGTTGAAGGATCTCCGTTTTAACGGGTGAACCTGAGCTCAAAACAACTTGTCGGCCAAATTGGAAATGGAAAAAGGTCATCAACATCCGAAGGTGTTGAGTGCGTGGATTCTGTTGGCAGTTCAGTAAAACGTATTTTGAAACTAGATTCAGAAAGATAACAAAAAGTGAGGCTGTTTTCCCTTTTGCAATCCCCTTGAGACGTTCCTTACTAAATTACATATTCATGTTTAAACTTTAAACAATATTTCTTTTCATGTATTCTATTATGTATTTCTCATGTAGAAGGAGACATTTATTACTCCTATACATAAGACCAGTATAAGTCAGTTACTAAGTTACAATTAATCCTAATCATAACATCACCGTTAATTGAAAAAAATAATTCAATACCTTTTATTTTGAATATTTTAACAATTCAGTTACTTTAGTTTTTACTGTGTATGAAGGGTCGTTCACGCAGTTGTTCAGTGCATTCAACAATGAGTTATGACCAAACAAACTGCAAAAAAAGCATTGCTGACTGGCCTAGTTATATCTGAGGTATAGAGTTATATGTTGTCAGCTGATGACGGCAGGGTAGACAACAGAATGCTACTTTGACGGGAGAGACACGTGAACATATCTGAAATGCCACCTCAAGAACCAAGAAAATGAAACGAAAACCAGTTGCTGCGTTAGAACAAATACAATGTTTTCTACTTTTCTCTAACATTACATCTTTACTTTGAAAAGTGAAATTTGAAAAGTATATTGAGCAGCAATCTTAGTTTTTAATTCATGGTGAGAATTTACTGTGAGGAAAGGGGTGATGGATTATTGTTTGATTTTACAGAAGCCTGAATCAAGAGGCTGTTTTACTCTTTTGTGATAAATTGGCTTATGTTCTGGGAGTATTACGTGAACGGAGTCAGGGGAGGCTGTTGCACTCTGGCGGCATTCACTCAGGGAAATGAATAGTTATTGTGCATTCTTGGCATGGAAACAACATCCATTGGCTAGAAAAAAGTGTGTAAAGAAAACTCGCATCAGTGCCACTGCCAGGTGCGCTGAAGGGGCCCTTTTTTCTTCTCTGTGGCAGCTAATCTGGTCGGACACCTCTCAGCACCGGAGTCTATAGCATGGTAACCCCTTTATGTCCATTAGTTGTCAGAAAGGGCAACATGAGGGGATGAATGGGTAAAAAGGGGTAAAAAATAAATTTACATGATTTTGTAGATTTTGTCAAAAAGAGGCTGATTTGAATAGGCACTGGTTGGAATACTGGTGCTGGGAGGTTTGGTGGAGTGAAAGTTGGGGGGTGTGGGAGGGATGGGGAGTGTGGTGGTAAGGTGAGGGGAGGTGGTGAGGGGGTGAGAAAAAAAGGGCAACATGAGGGCAGCAAATGGGTTAAAAAGGGTAAAAAATAAATTTACATGATTTTGTAGATTCTGTTTTTAAAAAAAAAGTCTGATTCGAATAGACACTGGTTAGAATACTGCTGATGGGAGACTTTAGTTGCAGTGAAAGTTGGTGTACATGGGAAGGTGGTGAGGGGGTGAGGCTGTGAGGTGTGAGGGTGGAAAGGGGGTGTGGGAGAACATGGTCCCAGGGGTGGGGTTCCCACCTGAGGCAGGTAGGGGCCGCTGACAAGGGTATCATTCACGGTGGGTAAGCCGGTGACAGGTGAGAGAGAGGAGGGTGCTCACACCATCAAAACATTCTCCTCCTTCTCCTCCTCCCCCTCCCCCTTCCTCCCCCTCCCTCCCCCTCCCTCCCCCTCCCCCCCTACTCCTCCTCCTCCCGCTCCTCCTCCCCCTCCCTCCTCCTACTCCTTCCCCCCTCCTTCCCACCAACTCCTCTCAGCCTCACCTGTGACGCCATAGCAGTGTTGGGGCCCAAGGAGGGAGGAGTGAATTAGTAACTTTTATAAAATAAACTTAAAAAGAAACAAATCTAAAATTAAGATTCCCCTAGATTTATTCGAAAACAGGAATGCTTTAAAGCTTCACAAAATGTTTGTGAATCTTTAAGCTCAACTGTAAAACACCTTGATTTTGTCTTTAGTTTATGGGATGCGGGCCCTTAAAAAGAGTATCTTTATTTATAGTTTTCTTAGTTGTCTTAGTGCACTAATAATTTATCTCTGATATCTAATGAATAAAGTCAGATTATATGCTTATACCGAACTTATACAGAAGGTTCATTATTTAGCATCCAAAGAATGTGACGACTTTCAAGATATTATGAGTCATGGTACTTACTTAATAAAGGGTTACGTTTCCGACGGGTCCTTGCCCCTTTAGTATTTGCTAGGAACAACCTCTTCAGGGCTGCACTGCATCAGAAGTACCTGTTTTCAAACTAAGTGACCCCTCCTCATTCTATATAGGCCGGGGCTAAAGCAAAGTGTTGCACTTTACACACTAGTAAAAAACATGTATTTTGTTTTATCGATTTAACCGTAGTAGTACTGCAGGGCAGGGTTCACTTTTTTTTGTATTTCGAATATTTTATTTTCCCTTTCAGAACTACTACAAAAAGTACCCTTACAGAGACTGAAAACACAGAAAGGAGAGAATCACTTAGAAATAAAATGCCCTTTCATATATGTGAGAAACGGAACCTGAGACTTTACTTCAAGTCAGGTGGAGGTGATTTTTCTCTGCTACTCTAGATGCCTTCTTTTTGACATGAGAATGAACTTCAAAGGCTCTAGATGACATCGGCCTCTCATTCCCTTGCTGGTGGAAACGTCAAAAAGAGAAGATAAGGTATCTGTCTGCTCCCAATTGGCAGTGCCCTTTTAGCTTTTTCTCCTACTTTAATCCGGGGTTAGACAGTGCAGGCAGATTACCCTTTGTGTGCCCCCAGCTCTAACCTTGGCTGCTTCTGGTACCAGACAGGCCTGTGACATTGGTACCTTGGGAGGCAGGTTCCCAGGCTCATCTCCAGCCCCCGCCTACTCCAGAGGGGTACTCTTTTAATGAAGAAAACGCACCTAGACTAACATTGCCTAAGAAAATGTATATCTCAAAAGAGACATTAATTCTTTCATTGTAATAGCTTCTCCTTAAATATAGACATTTTCTTCGGTCGCTTTCGTGTTATACAATCTTAAAATAATATACAAGAAACAAAGTGTGAAATCTCCATGTATTGCTAAAATAGTTTAAAAAAAACATTTCCCAAGTCTCCATTCCATTTCCTAACATACTTTGCCAAACCTCAGTGCATACCAACCCAGAGGAAGCTACAGATAAAACTATAATTCTATTAAACATTTTGCAACATATTTAATTTCACACTTTCACAAGTTTCAGAAATGTTCCCCTCCTGTTCCTTAATATTCTCAACCCTAGAGCCAGCCACCAAAAGCGTCTTTTACCACCAGTAGGGGGGACACGCAACCGTCAACTTAACGCCAGACAGGTCTCTCCGTTTTGCGTGATTTTCACCCCTCGTGTGGGAGCTCTCTAAGAGATGGACAGATTAGGATTCCGATGGAAATAGAAAGAGAGATAAAATCTTGGAGAAACCTTGTGACCTATGCGTGGTAAGAAACATTTAGAGGCTGGATTTATCAAAGAATATTATCATGTATGATTTCAGTCACCAAATACAAAAAATATATTCATATGATTTATATGCGCCTAGGGAATGATTACTTTCGGTTGATGCAGATAGCACAGGGGAAAAAACTAGTATGATTATTTGTGTGGTCTTTTATCTGGAAAACAAGTTCATTCAAAGGGCAAATGGAATGTAAATGCAGGATTTGGTTACACACAGAAATGTAGCTTAGGAGTAAGTGGAAAGAACAGCAAACTTTCCTCATCAACCTCGGCGAATTTAATTGAAATTGACCGCTAGGGGATACGTCCACGTCAACATTTTATAAATACTGCAGCGCCGCCCACGGCCGCGTCCGTCACTAGAGATCTCGACAGCAGACGACAATTTTCTTGTAAAATGGATGACGGGCTGTTCCCGCGTTAACTCAGACATCTCGTAAAAAGCTGATTAATGAACCTATGGTCAAACGTTGATCAGCATCATTAAGAACTGGCCCAGCTCGGGTGGCTGCCATTTTTAATGTTGTTACGAGCAGTAGCGGCCATTTTTTAATGTTGTTACGAGGGGTGGCGCCCCCTACCTGCCAGATCCGCGCAGTGCATGCCGGACTTGATGGCGGCGCCCAGAGGACACCAGTGACATGGCCGACAAATATACTGCTTCCCTAACGTCAATTAGAGGACGTTCAGAGCATGGCCTCTTATTTACCGGCCCTTAGTAATAGCGGATGAAGGGAAGGGGGAGGTTAGGGGGGTTGTAGGCATACTTCAAGGTAAGTGCATTGGGACAGGTAAAGGCTGGCTAACATAAATCTTCAAGAGGACATAAAAAAGACGTCCTGTGATTTGACTGCTTATTCGTCTTATCACAACCCCAATGCACTGCTGTCACCTACTTACAACTTCTGAAGTCGTACCTGCAAAAGTCTATAAGCGTTATGATCATAAACACAAACACATGTAACTCTTTGATATGCACCTCTGCAGAGCTGTTGTATTTATAGCCATTCCAGTGACCCGGACACTAAACTGGGGTACATAGTTTTTCGGCGCTGCCAAACCTTGTGATTTATTCTGACAGTAATCAGGGCTATTGTAACAATTGCTCTGACCCTAATACACCCCGTCATTAAGTCACTAGGGCAAAGATTAAAATGATAAAATGAACATGGCCACTTCAGCCTCCCTGTCTGTCACAGGTCAATGAGCAAGTATGAGCATTTAATGAGCGGAAATCGGTGGGGCCACTTAAAGCTCAATAATGTCTTCAGGGCACTGACAGAGTTATGTTCACATAGCTTAGAGACAGACTAAGAGGCTTTACTCCAGATTTACGACTGACTGTAACTAGGGGAAGTCATCAGAGAGTGCTCTCTTACCTGTCCACTTAGTTCTACGAAGTACAACATCGACTGACAGGTTAAAAGTCGTGTGATTGCTTCATTGAGTTAATCACAGCCCCCTCTTTAAACATTGCCCATTTTGGGTCTTTACTAAGAGACAGCCACGACAGAAATTAATGTATTGTAAGTCCGTGAAATCAGAATTTTCTTAGAAACAAATTCCTCTGACAAAGTGTCCAATGTAGGATCTGATACAGGCACCTGTAGCTAAGGGCATTCAAAACAGGACATCATGGCCCTTATCTAACATAATCTTCTTTAAATCAATAGTATAATCAACAATCTATATCTCTGTTACACAATGTACTGTTTTATGTATATCCAAATTCGACATAATGATATTTCTAAATGCAATGGCAAACAACCTAGTCTTGTATGAAACTGCATAAGCTTGCTTCTCGCAGGGAAGATTATGGCTTTATTTCTACAAAATAAGAATAATGGCACAAACACCAGGTAAACTGCCCTCAAATTATGCCATCATTCATTCAGCCGGAACTACGTACATCAGGTAAGGCCACTCACTCCATAGATAAATAAATACTTGTTGCAACCATCTCGATAATCCAGAGACCTCAGCCCCCCCTAGCCCCCCCCCTTCCCTACCTACCTCCCTACCTACCCAGGATTCCCCCTCCAGGGGATGAGCAGCTCCTACCCTGATGAGCAGCTCGTATCGATCTGCTGGCGCCCCCTGGAGACCCCACTTCAGACCACTTTGTGTGGGGGCAGACTCCGTCCGGCGGCCCCGACCACTCAGCCTGTTACCTCCTGGGTAGTCTGGCCTCCAGCGGTCGACCTTCCGCGCCAGACTAATTCTGTGTCTTAACACTGGAGAACTTCCTGATCCCTAGGAGTTGTTATATAAATGTACTTGCTGTACTTGCTATACTTGCTACTGCAATATACCTTTTTTTCTCAAATTTCTCTCTCGATGTTTTTCATAATTATGCTCAGTCTGGAATATAGAAAACCCAAATTATCACGGGAGAAGAAATTACCCTTACATACTTTGCCTTATACAATTATGATAGATATTTGGCGTTTTGCATTCTTTAGATATCATTTTGACGGGATATACCTGTCTTATTTCATTATATCGCATAAGTTTAAGTTTTTATCTGAATATCGTTTCACAAAATGTACATGTGTGTGTCCAATATATTCTCTTCCTCTTAAAAAATATCCGCTTTGATATTAGTTTTTTCGATTTGGTCTATAGCTAGTTATAGCGGTTATCATAGCAATAGATATCTATTATAAATATATCCCACCAAACGTGTTGGAAGCTATTACCTGTAATCCGATATCAATAAAACCTCACTGCGCATGGATACCCCTGCAAACTTAGAAAAACCTCATCCGGCACTGTGATAAAACAACCAGAACGCGGACACAGCAGTCCAAAGGTGAGATATAAAAACACGAGCGTGTTCTATGTCAAACCAGAGATATTAAGGGACATTTTATCAAAAGCTGGCAAGGGCTACACCAATGATGTGACTCTACAAATTGACCCGGGCTATACGATCCGCCGGCCCGGTGCGTATTTCACAAGTCGTATCGACCCCTGAGCTGCTTCTGAGCTGCTCGCGAGTCGCTGCAAGTCCTCAGACTGTCAAACGTGTCGAGCAGCTCACCACATCACCGAGGTGTGGTCCTGGCTAAAGTACAAACTAATCTCTGAGGCAATCGCATGGGGGATTCGAGGAAAAAGTAGTAGGAGTGCTACTGGGGTAAAAATTTGAATTTATCTTTAAAAGAAAACTAGATAAACGATGCTTGCGATTGCAGGATTTATTTTATGGGTTTAAAAATAGTTGGGTGTTTTGGTGCTGGTGTTGGTGTGAGGTCGACTAGAGACTTGTATGGTGATGGGGAAGGTGCTATTCCTTGCGTTTTAGTAGAGTGTGAACAAGCAAAATAAGAATTGTCTACATGGGTAAACAAGGAAATTTTTTTACAGAATGAAAAAAAGAAGTAATTGTTGCAAAGTAATCACATGAAACATCTATTGAAGTTTATTATCTATATTTTTCAAAATTTAAAATTCTTCATTTAAGCACTGATCCAGCATTAGGAAAATATTGCAACACAATTCTTGATGTGAAGATTGGGAGTCTATCCGAGACATTGTGGCTTCTTTCATTAAAAGATTTATTAACGATAATTTGTTAAGATTAGGGGTTTTCTGGTCAATATATATCTCAAAAAAGTATATCTTCTATAGTCAGTATTGAAGCAGGCAGTTCCAAATCAGTATGACTCCACCAACCACGTGGTGTGCGGGCTTCTCACTCCATACACCAGGGGGTGCTGTCTCCTCCGAGCAGCTCACTTTATCAAACGGCGAGCAGTTTTATCCGGGCGCAATCAAACGCCCAGGTCTGTATCTTGTTGTTATTATTAGCAATTATAGCTGGCGGGCCTAGGGGGTAACTGGAGAGGGGATGTGTGGGGCTGCCCGGGAGGAGTAGGGGTGGAGCCCGGGGCGGGGGTGACCGGCCGGCGGGCAAAGACCCCCGGCCGCCCGGGGAGGCAACGCCGGGGGGCCGTGATATACATGCCGACGGATCGCCCCCATGCCTCGGCACTGTCCACTCGGGGAAATGCCTCCAGTCTTCACCCCAGCCGAACTTAACGGCTGAAACACGCCTACATAGACTTGTTTGTAACTGCAGGGGCCATTGCATGTGGGAATATTGTATGGTGTTCCATGCTACGGTATACAGTACGTGATGGTGCATGTTGTTTGTTTGTTTGTTTATTTTTGAGATAAATTTGATTGGATAACGTGATACCATATTAAAATTCGTTTAGGCAATCGTCTCTAAGTCTTGTTTACGACTACCGTCTCAATTACGTGTATATATTATATATATATATATATATATATATATATATATATAATATGCGCACATTGCATCTAATAACCATGCATGTGATGTACAATAGCCCTATACTGGAGGATGCATCTCTTTTCTTGTTTTTGTCTATTTTCCAATTTGTTATAAGTATAGGTTAGCCTGACACAATCCGTTATAGGGAATTCATCAAGGCAATTTCCCAAAAGAAGCTTTCAGAAAAAACAATTGCCTCAACCATATTGGCTATAAAAACCCACAGAGAAAATTAAGAGTCTAATTCCATCCTTTACTCCCTTACTTTTATCCATGGAGTATAGCGATTCTAGGGTCCTTTTTTCTTTGTGATTCCAAAGGAGGAGAGGCGATAATTACCTCCTAATGTAAGTTATGGGCTTCAATATGAGCCCTTTATCGCTTACATTATGGGTGGGACCTATGGGTGGAATTACATTACGGGTGGGGCCTCTAGCCGGGATAAGCGTGATTGTGGTCTATGCGTCCGCACTGCCTTTGACCCATTGTTCTGACCGGGGCAACTCTATTACCAAAGGCTGAATAATCCATCATAAAAACCATCACTTCTTGGGCCTCCGCACCACACTCTACTTATAATGAACTTATCAAGGCCAACCCCAAAAGCCAGATTTATCTGTAAGAATTACGAGCAATGCCCCGATGAAAAACCATAACAAATTGCGCATTTTTTCCTCCTTTATCTTCACCGTCGAGTTAAATTAGTTTACGAAGTTTTCTTCCGCGAAGGGACCACACGTCTTGGGTATAATCTTGAGGAAATAGTCTTGAATAAATACAAGACAGACATAATGATGCGTCAGCATTTATTTGATAATGCGCAGGCATTTTGCGTGTCGAGGAGGATTTGAGGGTGGTATATAGGGGCGCTGCTGTTTCGCTGTGAAGGTCGGGCTGTAGGTGGTATTAGATGGTAGAACTCTGGTATTAGATGGTAGAACTCTGGTATTAGATGGTAGAACTAACATACCAGGCAGTCCTCGCCTGGAGGATTGGCAGAGGCAGCTAAAGCAGGTGCGCCTGTTCCTTGGACGAGCCCAAGTCAGATATATGATATACAGGCCACCAAACAAGCTACAACAAACATGCCCACCTCCCAGCCGCCACCCTAGCCTCTATAACTACGACAGCTCGCCTACCTACACGTATATATATCCCAGCCACTTGCTTGTTTAAATAAGACTTATTTTACCAAGAAAAATCCAGTCGGAAATATTCGGCGGGTGGAATCTGGAGGTGTTGCAACATCACGTTGTGATACAGCAATATAAGCGTTTGTGTCAACATCCCTGAACCCCCACGCACATTACCAAACACCTCCTTTTACAAACACAATTGGATACATTATCTATAGTACAGATCGTGAGGGGTAGAACCAAAGGGAACAATCGCAACAAGCCCTGAGAGGATCAAGAAGTATGAGCTTCCATCTTCAGCCACCAGCCAGGGTGTTCTCAGATAAAATTTGAAGACAGTCAATATTGGACGACGTGTTGGCAAGGGGGCATTTGGCTTGGGCAAAGGCGAAAAAGCTGCCCGCTCTCAAACAACGGGAGCTTCTCTCGCAGAGATGAGTGTTTTCTGTTTGCCTATTCATTGGGACAGTGCTGAGCATAGATAGAGAGACTGGGTAGCATCTGTTTACACTTTGCTCTAAGCCTTGACAAATCCGTTTTGATGTGTCCTCGGCGATTAGCATCAGGCTTCCAATAGTAGAGGCGGATAACTAAAGGTAATTGGTTTCTGTCACAACGGGCTCCTCCAGGGTCCAGTCACTCTGGTAGGAGTAGGAGATATTGGGACCTCCAGGGTGGGGAGACATCCCTCAGGGTAGGGTGCCACTGAAAAACGACTATACTTTTTGGTGCCACCATGCTGCACCATAAGTGGCTAAGCAAAAAAGGTGGAGGGTGAGCCGGAGGCTAAGGGTGTGAAAATTGGCAGATTTAAAGAAGGGGAAACATCTGAAAGGGAACTCTGATGGTATATAATTGACCAGGGATAATTTAATATTGAACTAACACTCAACACTCCACCAATGAAAATCCAATTCCATTGCAAAGGCTTCCAAAGTAACAAGGAACAAGCAATGTTGAATCTAACTGCAAAAATAAAAACAAATTACAACCACACTCGTATCAGGCGTTAAATCATGCCCAATGCCGGGAAACGAAACATTAAAGGAAAGCTAGCACATAATGAAGGGTTGAATATTTGTCAATGAAATTCTTTGTGCATGGAACATACATTGAGAACTAATGATGCTAGAAATATTTTAAGCATATTCCTAGTTTATACACAGTTATGGGACATTAAAAACCTTGTATTGTATTTCATTTTTTAAGGGAAATCCCCTAATTTATGACATAGCAAGGGGAGTTTTGGGGGATCCCACCTGCCCTTGTAAGGGAATCCCCATCCCTGTAGAATTTGTAACAGGGGTTATGCTCTCTAATCCAAATTATATATATGTGGACCAATGCAACACATAACAAATTAATAAAAATATCCATCTACAATCATTCATTAAACAGGGAACCCCAAAATAATTTTAGAAGGAATTCCAATAGCTGTGACGTAGCAAGGGGAGTACCAAACAGCCCAGCAAGTCAGGGAATTCCCAAAATTAAATGTCTTTCCTGAATAATTCTCTAAGACCTCGACTTATTCACGTTTTTATTTCTGAAACATGTTTATAATACTTATATCAAGTTAAGTACATAAAAAATAGCACAAAGTGAATTTATGTGCAAGTTTTCCTTTAAAGGACACAAGGTCAATAAGTACTAACGACCTATCTTACCTATACATAGAAAGAGCTTCAGATACGTCTACATTCGTTTAGACTATATAATATAATTGACCATTGGTATATTGTTCCTTAATAATTATTATGAAATGCAATACAGGTGAATGTGAAACATATGGGGCATACTGTAGCCACTGGAGGCACATAACGATACACGAT
Organism: Lepidonotus clava; assembly: GCA_936440205.1. Lineage (NCBI taxonomy): Eukaryota > Metazoa > Annelida > Polychaeta > Phyllodocida > Polynoidae > Lepidonotus > Lepidonotus clava. The sequence continues at coordinate 32,568,981 of OW387145.1, read as the reverse complement.
TGACCCCTGACCCCAAGGTCTAGAGTAGATATCTGGAATGCATCTTTGTGTTGGTTGATATAAACGGTTACTGATGGTCTAAGCGGTCCCTGTCACTCACCACCCAGTAGGTGTTCTGTCTTACTCTCTTAATCCGGGATGCCTACATTAGTGAGTAATGCCTCACAGCAAGGAAAGACCAGATAAGATATGGTATAAGATAGATATGAAAGTAAGCTGGATGGGCCGAACATTTACGTAATTCCAATTGAGTGATTAATACCCGCTGGATTTATGTCAGAAATCGTATCTGTGTTTGTTATACCAAAATAAGTAATATCATGTGGGATAATGCATCATGGAAAACATGGTTGGGGTATTTCACTCTGCGAATGCTTAGGAACCAGGATGTACTCTATGAAATAAAATGGTGCTTAACTTATGGATATAAAACCGCTGGTAACATCAAGCTTGAGAAACTGGGTGTTCCTAAAAATGCACAACATTGTCTCTCTAACCAATGGTATGACATTTTCCTTTGTTATCGATATGCTGTAAATGGCATGGTTCCCGGAAGGTTCATTGTACATGTTATCACGTGACTGGATTAGATTCTAAGACTCATATGAATGAACGTATGACTACATTGTTCGTCATTGTACTGCACTCCACAGGTTCCGAACCCCGGGGTTCCAAAACTCTATAGTATAATGCTCTAATATTCAGACTATTTATACGTAATAAATTAACTACTGCTTAAAACATCCAGGCCTAACCAGGGCGCGTCATATCGGTTGGGAGTGAGAGGATGCATAAAAACAATAGAATTGTAATCTTTTCATTTTTGGGTCAACATTATGATCAACCTTTTCCAGCTTGTTTCATCCTGGTGGCCTGAAGTTCATTTCTGCAAACGCTTACATCAGTATAAATTATATAGAAATATTCACTTTCTGTTGTCTTCTACAGGTGACAAAGGTGGGTCTTTACTCACGTTTCCATTCCTCAGCTGGGAGAAGATGGCGTCAAAGCTGCAGTGAAGTACGGCTGTGTCTCCTGCCGCCACTGTCTGCTTGGACCAGATGAAGTCTATAGAGTTGGTCACCGGGTGGGAGTCCAGGCCATTTTCTGAATCCACTGGAAAATAAAACAAATAAAAACATATTACTATTCGATTCTAAGATATCTTATTCAATATTAATATTGGTAGTATTAGAGTGTCATATGCAATGGACATTTGTACTGACTGATATGCTCTCAGGAATGCAAGGATAAGCATAGGCTAATAGATGCAATGTTTAAATATGGATTTGAATATAGATATGCAGAAAATATTCAAAAGTGTGACATGGCTTTATAAGGAATAAAGATTTCTGAAATGCTCTCAAGAAAGTAAGAAAAAACATAATAGAGATACAGTTGTAAAATGTTAAGAAAAGATTTGAAAATAATGTGCAAGAAATATTCAATAGTGTTAACTAATGTATTATATTATAAGGAATTAAGATTTTGTGAAAGAATATTCAGAGAGGAAACTGAATAGACTGATTCATTCTAGCATCACTAGAAACCGGAAGTCAACTCATTTGCTCAGCACACAGACACAATCGACGCAGTCGGGAAGGGGGGCAATAACTGTTCAATTTAATGAATAATTCCAATAAATTTCTCTCTTCAACAATCCGGTCATTACTGTCCTAACTCAAAATCGCTGCGAATCCGGCTCATCCGACAAGGAGGCACAATCATGGTTGGACCATTCTGGACTGGTTCCAAGAGATGAAAACCTCGCAGCAGTCGATGATGGCCAAGTAAAAAGAATTGTGACAAGCGCTCTCTTGTTGGTATGAATATGGAGATTATAACCTTGGTGCCCTTCCAATTCCGCCGAACAAACAAAGGGGAAGGCGCGAACACTACCTGAGTGGCCAGGACATGGAAATTATGAGATTAAGTGACCCTGAGCTCAAAGTGCCTGCGGTTGTATCGGGTTTCTTCTGCGGGAGCTTCTAGGTTGTACTTACATAGATCAGGGAGAGGGCATGGGCTGTCTGTGAGTCTAAGGCCTCAGGTCTGGGGTGGGGATGGGAGTGGTGTTGTATGGTGAGGGGGGTACTTGGTTTCATAGAGGGATTATTGAAAAAATCTGCAGAGGAAATGTTCAAGTAAAGTGTAACCAAGGTCTGTCAGACCCTGAACCATGTTACCAATTAGGGCCCGTTATAGGCATAGACAAGCGAAATAATGAGTTTTTATATAGACATGACCAAGCTGTATCAATTAGCCCAATGTAAATTGTGTATATTCCAAAGAAAACATTCTGGTGATTAATAGCCTTTTAATGGAGATTTTGCATATAACACCAAAATTAAAAGCGGCTGGTAATTCAATGTTTGCAAAGGCAGAGTCGCCTCCTATGCAATACGAATTGGCGTCTCTCAAATAGCATCACATTTCAAAGGCTGAGTCCCCCCCCCCCCTCCTTCTGAACATACATATTCTAGGGAGGTAAATGCACTGTGGATACCCCAGTGCATCGGGGCATTAAACTAGGAAATATCAGTACACACAGAGGTATACTGAGAGTTTTTCTGCTAGCGTAGTATAGGGAAGACTTATGTGCAGACAGGGGTTCTGATTTGGTTGGTTGTAAAAAAATAAGACAAAAAAACTTGGTGTGTTTGTGCGGAGATTGCAATACCATGGCCCCGTGCCACTACATCCCACAGTGAGTAATGATGAGTATGTTGCATGATCCACATGAATAAAGATCTCTGGTACTACCGGTGGTTTTTACTCTGTGGTCATAGAATCCCATGTACATACGGAATCAGAAATCTTAAGTGCGCAGAAAAGAACTGGATCTCTCTTCATTTTCCTAAATTGGTCGGCTACTTTTTCGGTGGTTCGACGTTATTTCCCTTAAGTTGCTGGATGAATTATTGATGATTGATGATGATTAGGGCAATAATATAATTTTCTTGCAATTATGAAGCCTGCATGTATGATGTATTAGAAGCAATATCATTGTGGATGAGGGACGAATCTTAGATCACACAGTACATGTAAGGTAAAACATTATGTCAAGGCCCTAAAAAAGAGTAATCTTTGAAATATGATACTAAATATCAAAATATCATTGCACGAAGGGGTGGATGCATGGAGACCTTTCAGCACATGTAGAGCTATAACATTCCAAAGCAGTATTGCCAACGATAATGTTATCATGACCCCAACACATAAAACGAGGTTTCCTCACTGTTGTGCCTCATTTGTAATTTGTCTGGAATGCCCATACCATTCACATTCATAATTAACGAGAGGGTTGAGATCCCCCTGGGGGGACGGGGGATAAGTGAGGGTAGCAGAAAGGACGAGTATGATTAATGATCTCCGAGGAACACTTAGCTGTTCCAGGAGCTGTTCACAGCTGTGCTGCGGCAAATCATAATCGAATTATCGAACATCATCTAATAGTTAAATAAAACATGTGAACTCTTTTAATTCATCCCAACCTACCCAGCCTTCCGACGTTTAGGAAGGACTGTAGTTTGACATAAAACATATTGTTTTCCAACGTGTGATAGGTATTGCATTGGAATTTTCCAAATATATGAACTCTTTTAATTCATATCCCTTCCCAGCCTACAGAAATTTAAGCAAGGATGTAATTTGACATAAAACATAATATTATTGTTTTCCAACGTCTGATAGGCCACACCGTATTGAAATTTTCCAAATTCAGTTCCCATCCGCATCAATATAGAAATCTGTGGGAGCGATGAGACTGTGGATATTGAGTTCAGTAACCACATTCAGCCCTTCTGGGAATGGTGCAGGTTATTTCCTGGCAGAACTAGACGAGAACAATGAAACGATTCGATTAGGAAACACTTCTATTGTTTTGTGGAGTTTAAAACCGGCTAATGGTATTGATTTCAACTTGGGAATTAATCCGCCGAACGCATTAGCAACTGCCAAACTAGCAGTGTGGCGGCTGGATGTTTGCATCTCTGAGGCAGGACACATTTTAGATTCGTCAATGCAAGCCAGATTTTCATAGAAATTAGCATACATTTAAGCGACAGCTTCAATAGTATATCCAATCTATAGAAAATATAGGTTTCCAAATATAGAACCACATATTATTAAGGTCTGACTGATATTATACCCTACTGAAATGCATGTAGTGTTTTAGATGGGAATTCCTAAGGGATCCATTTTTGGGTAGAGTTGGTAGTTACTGGGACACATTCAGGAATAGGGTACGTTCCCCCCCCCCCCCCATTCCCACTACAGTACCAATGCTATGAATACTTCATTTCTGCCCTGACACCCGGGAAATAGTGTCAGAGCCTGTGTGAGACAGAGCATACAAATGTGTGTGAGACAGAGCATACAAATATGTGTGAGACAGAGCATACAAATATGTGTGAGACAGAGCATACAAATATGTGTGAGACAGAGCATACAAATATGCTTAATGCCTTTAAATGTCACCTTCCATTATCCTTTAAATGTACTTTAGAACCACCATGGGAAAATCAAAATGATATAAAATCACAGCCATGTGTTTTGATATGATCGAATATATAGACTTATATATTATATGGATTGATTCAGATTGCATCTTATATCCTTTATTGGAAACTCCCATGAATGATATCTCATTGCCAATAAGAACAATGTATTTCATATCACTCTACTCTTCCAGGAATGTGATTATCCTGTCAGCATCTGGTCTTGCCTTTCAAGGGAGAGGCTTTTAGGGAAATTAACAATTGGATTACCTGCTGGTGACATTCTACGTGTATTCAGGCCATTCCAGCTGAACAATGAGGAGTGGGGCATAATAAGGTCTAATCAGGACTCAAAATAGGTCCCAGACACTCATTGCAATGAGGATTATCTGAATGACACCGGCAGGGTATGCCCCTGAGTGGTCTATTTGCCACATGATGGTCGTTGTATGGAATCATAACAAAGATCGCCTCTGCCCCCAGGAGTATTATACTATTCCAATCATTGGCCCGGCTTGACTTTTCCAATGTGGCCAGTATTTGCTCGGCCGCCTTGGGGTAGGAATATGGCAGCTCTGATAGGTCCATCCGATTGCAGCAACATGCACGCAGGCCTTTCTGGAGAAATAACAGAGGCACAGGAGTCCTAATCGGCGCATGCGCAGAATAACATGCAAATGAAATGACAAGAGAAATGAGAACTTGCAGGCAAAACGCCCATAGAAGTATAACGAATGTAGATTACACCTTTGGCAAGTTCTTCATATCTTCAAAAGTTAAAATGGCATAGCTCAGATATTAAATCTAAAAGTTGAATCACAAACCACTATATCACCCTCTGGGTGATGTTGAGGGTCTTCAGTGGCTGCCATATCACAGTATCAATGCTATCAGATCATACTTCACCAGTTTCCTTGAGGGCTACTCATACAAGGCCCTGGTTAAAAGGACCCCAACGCCCCTTTCACTACCCCTAGCTGACACACTGCAGATGGCCTGCTATCACTAGGCTTCCTGCTATAAATTTTCTGGAGGCCATAGAATCACACCCCTTCCTCCCCTCTGGTCAGCCAGCCTTATAGTACCCTCTCCATGCATGACATGAGCTTCTTTTATGAAGACGGCAAGGTAGGTTTATATGCTGACGGATGTAAAGATTGGCAAAGTTGACAGGATAGCAGGGACAATGCCTTAGTGGAAAGACAAAACTACAAGAAATTCGTCTTTAATAATATAGTTCCAATATGAATGAAGTAATTGTCACATGTTGACTAGTTATTTTAAAGTAAACTAAAATGTATGATATCCCTACTGTTTTCATGAAAAAAATACATACCTGTATTCATAATTAGAATTAGCCAAATCAATCATATAAACATTTACCAAAATTAATGTTTACGGTATTAAGATTGGGAACAAGTCGGCGAAGAAAACACAGATATACAAACACACAGTAACACATACATATACACAATATACATACATACATACATACAGTCACACATTACACATACTTTACTCTGACTTCTCTAGCTTTACCTAGATGTTTTACCACGGTTTACCCCTCCCCTTTTCCCTCTAATAATTGTAGGGCTGGTGGCCGTAGATCTATCGGCCATCAGGGGTCAGTCGTTCCCTGGTCTGCTCAATGATAGAGCTGGCTTCTATCTTGTCAGTCCACAGGGTGAAGGGGTCGCCAGGTCCAGCCCCCATGTCCACTGATAAGGGAACAACTTCATTCAGTCCGACCATGACCGCTGAACAGCAGTATGAAGCTTAGGCTTTCTACCATCTGCACGAAGGTAAGACAGGTTGTACATGTAGCAAGTGGACCGTGGAGTTAACACCCATTGTAGGAAGGGTGATTTTGAATGGGTAAAAATGATCAATTTTCCTATCAGTATTTTCTTTGGATGTTGTCACTTAATGCATGACCCATAATTGGGTCATCATTGTGGTTTGTAGAAAAATTGCAGATTAATTGGGAAATGGGTTGGTAATGATAAATGCCACAGCCACGTGCCTAACGTCAAAAAGAAAGTGAAATATTAAGGTTCAAAGTGATCCTCAGTATCAGTATTTTCACTGCATGCATTCACATAATGCATGATTTGTCATGTTGCGTTGGGCCCGTTACATTTGATAATTGGCTGACAAATGAACTGAAAAAAACAAATAGCAAAGTGTATTTCGACATAAATCACCCATGAAGGTCCAAACAAAATGTATCTTTATCAGGGCCTGGCAAACTAGCTTCTGCCGGCGGGGGTTGTTATGACATCTAATGGGTTGTGGCAGTGGTTTAGAGAGTGCCAATGGCGAACCAGGCTGCGAATTTTATGCTGCCAGGCTAACAAAACGTGCAATCACGCAGAATGAATGGTAGCACATTTCCCCTGCACTCCAACAATCGTTGGGTTTTGTAGCACCCTTTTGTCGACCATTTCCCTAATTCCCTCACCCAAAAGGGGCGAGAAATTTCATTACTGGTGGTTGGGGTTGGGGCAAATCGTCACCCCTGAAAAGAATGGCATTCATCTCTTGTTTGGTTGGGGGTGTAGTGTAGCCATCATCGAGGGCTTTCTGGGGCTGGCGTCCGCCTTTTAAGTTGATTAAGATGGTGTCATGTCGTGGAGAGGGCTCAAACGCCCTCTGAGAATGGGGGTCACTGAGCCTTAGCACCTCAGGGCCCCAACTGACCAAGACCCACTCCAGTGGGTGGGTGGTGGGTCAGCACAATATACACAACTATTTATGTGGGACAAGCAGAGGGAAGAAAGCCGATTCACACTGGACGATTTTAGGTCAAGATAATGTCTTGACCTAAAATCGCAGAAGATATTTTTCTGTTGGAATATGCTTTAAATAAAAGTCCATAAGATAATATCTTATGGACTTTTATTTTAAGCATATCTGACGATTTGAAGACCTGATTTCCAACAGAAAAATTATCTCATGGACTTTTATTTAAAGCATATCTGACGATTTGAAGACCTGATTTCCAACAGAAAATACACCTTTTGTAATCTATGTGGTTCTCAGAGTGGGTAATAGGTGTTAGTTTTCACACAACTTTATGTCTTGAAATGCTGAAGTTGAGAGTAATCCCAATCTGGAATTGGTTAGTGTGAACTGGGTTTTAGAGGGATGACCTGCACCCAAAGCTGGAGCCACCAAGTGGATTGCTTTCCCCCTTTTCCCTGAGGGAGTGAAGAGCAAAGATAATGGATGTTTTTCTTTTTTTCTAAGTGGTAAAAGTAGGCTGGGTGGGAGCACTTGGGTGGTATAGGGGAGCGTACACACCTACAGGTCAGGCTGTGGTGGGAATGGGTCAAGCTGTAGGCGAGTCCTAGGCCTGAAGGGTGTGTCCCATTTCTCAGCCCCATCCATCCCTCCTCCTCCTTCCCTCCCTCTACCTACCAACCCACCCCAAACTGCCTACTTCTAAAGTACTAGTCAAGTTCCTGTGGAGGTTACAAGTTTAACCCTTTCACCGCCCATCCAGGGATGTGCTCTTGGGGCTGGCCCTTATGCTTTAGGGGCTGGCCCTTGTGGTCTAGGGGCTGGCCTTTACACATTGCGACAGGTGGGCCCCTGAGGTCTATTACTCAGCCATGTAAAAGGGTGAGGCGGGGGAGAAGATGAGGTCAGTGTCACTCTCAGAAAGGGTTATGGTTGTCAGTGTCAATTTAATGATGCTTTGGCACAAGGAACCATTAGCAGAATTCCCAATGTTAGAAGTGGTTTTCTTTATTACTGCGTGTACACTCCAATCATCTACTCTTAATGCAATATCTCCATGTAAGTAGGATATGAATTGGACTCAGACTTCCATACCAGAACAGAGCACAAATCTGACATTGGTTGAGAAGCTTAACTATAACCCAGCTGCCAGTAACAAATCACTATTGTCTGAAGAGCCTTCCTGTCTGCCTGAATCAATCTTCCCCTCAAAGATTATAGCATCACAGGTCGGAAAAGTCCCAGAAAGGCCAAGTAGAAAACACAAGAGGTCCTACACCCAAGGTCTTCACTTAACTAGTTCCCTATATCCTTGATAAAACCTGGACCAAAGTTGGGGTCGACTCCATGTGGAGGGTCTGAGCTGCTCATCTAGGTATTCCGCTCATGGCCATCTTCGTTAGCAGGGACAGATCCCCCCCTTGGGGTCTCCTCCACCCTCTTCCCCACCTCACTTAAGTCCACATCAAGCTGGCAAGATCCTGGATGGAAAAGGGCTTTTAGGACCCCTGTCCAAGCCTCCAGCCTTTGTTGTCTGTAAGGCCCTTTGGGAGGTATCAGGTTGGGGCTTTAAGATAGATGTGAGCTTTTTGTATGCTAAAGGTGATTTGCCCCAGGAAGAAAGAAGGCAGCCTGGTGTTTTTGTATTCAGCACTAATTTGACAGGACCTTAAGTTATTATTTTTATACTTAAGTTAATAGTCACCTGCAGTGTGCTTTTTATGTTGGTATAAACATGTCTGAGGATGGAGAAGGTGAAAATATGCCTGAGGGCTCAATAAGCAAGGTGGTAGTGGAAAAAACGGTTTGAAATTTCACAGAAGAGTAATTTATCAATGGCTAGATTTTATCTTGATGAGGCTGGGAACGTGATCCAAAGAGAGATCAGGCGAGGTTAAACTATAAATGATCCATAAAGAAAACGTCAACGTAACTATTGGTTGAGAACCATATAGTGTAGGACCAAGGGCATCAAGTCACCCTTCAAACTAATTTGCCAAACCCCTGAGGGTGACTAGGTATGGCCAGTGTTTGGACCTGATGTTGAGAGGAGGTGGTTTTAAATTGGCACTTGGTTACCGCCTAATAGGTCCACGTTAAGTTTGGCATTGAAACCTGAGGAATCTAAACCTTCTTTTGAAAGATCCTTATCTGAAGAGCTGCGGTGGTGATGGGAGGTAGGTTGTTTATAATACCTTTAGCTACAAGCTCAATGCCTTGCTAGCGGCATCTTTGGAGATCCAAGGCAAAAGGGGCTGCATGTATGGACGCTGGATCCTCAGGTGTAAAACTCCATGGAGCGGAGCATTCGCCTGAATCCTCCCAACAGAATAGGCCCTAAATAAACAGGATAAAAAGCCCCAGCTGCCGGCCCAAGTGCCAGCCCACAACATATGTTTTATGTAAACACACGCTGTCTGAATTGAAGGAGTGTCCAATTGTGCGCCTGTCTGCTGGTTTGTAAGCTTATGGTCTCAATCATTTTAAAGTAAATATCTGCCCCCTGCTAAACCACGGCCATGAAGCAACTGGCTTTGACGTTTGCTTATGGAAATGAGCCTTAATTTGGGACTAGTCAAACGGGGTCAGGTGAAACGAAGTCGCCATGTCAAAAGTCCCACATTGGACTGTCGTTGATGTTCCCCGGAGTTGAAGCCTTCATAACTTATCTCCAGACTGCGTAGTTTTTATTACTGGATGGCCACCACTTTAGTCTCTATATATTGCGACCAGGCCTCAGTTAGGATACAATACAACCTATGCTTATCTCATGCACTGTCATAGAACAAGCTGAACTGATTGTCTGGGCAATCTGCTTGTATGTATGTGTTCCATAGCTGGCTCTCATAATGTGTTGTCTAATTTCCTCTTTAGCATTAATCTTGTATAAACTACCCATCATTTACATGACAAGTACATTGCAAAGATGTGGCTCTAGATTGTGATTTGCTAATGTCCTTCCAGCCACTTTATCACCAGCTATAGGTGGCTATGGGGCTGGTGCCTAAATAAATGCCCATCACACTATGACCCATAAGAGGACCACCTCTAGGTCTTCCTGTTTTTTCCATGTAGTTCGCGAAATCCCATAATAACAGCGCCAGTCCGCGAAGCAATCCTCGCCCACCCCTACATGTAATCCCTTCCGGAGAGATATTTGTGTATGTGTATTGGTTGGGAGACCACAACTCCAGGTATCAGAGCCACCCTATACTCTACAGCTCCAACAACAACTCCTCCACTGCCATAAACCCTATCCTACATGGCATCTAACACTTATATACCAATTTCTCCAAACCACATATCTAACTCAAGTCAGGTGCATAAATCTCTCAATGCAGATATGTTAGAATAACCTCCCTAATTTTTTTAAGGGAAGATCTTAGGTTTCTGGATTATTTATTATGAAAAATCTCCGGGTTGACAGTCCTTCCACCCCTACCCCAAATCCCTGCCAAAAGTGCTCCACCCAACCCACCGAGTCGTCCACCGATACGCGTCCAATTACCCCTGGAGATAAGATAATGGCCAGGTAGGCTTACGCCCACCTGTACAGCAGGTAACGCAGCCCTCCAGAGCAGGTGGTTGATCAAAGTGATCCCAGCAGGATAGAGGGACCACGGTTGGGCAATCAGAAAAACTACTACTCTCCTACATATCTGTTTTACAACTGCTGCTCTCCAACATGCGCATTAACAACTGAGCACTGCTCTCCAACATGTTTATTAAGAACTCCTGCTCTCCTACATGCTTATTAAGAACTGCTGCTCTCCAACATGCGCATTAACAACTGAGCACTGCTCTCCAACATGTTTATTAAGAACTCCTGCTCTCCTACATGCTTATTAAGAACTGCTGCTCTCCCACATGCGCATTAACAACTGAGCACTGCTCTCCAACATGTTTATTAAGAACTGCTGCTCTCCTACATGCTTATTAAAAACCGCTGCTCTCCCACTTGCTTATTAAGAATTGCTGCTCTCCTACATGCTTATTAACAATCATTGCTCTCCCACATGTTTATTAAGAATTGCTGCTCTCAATCGCTGCTCTCTTACATGCTTATTAACAAAAGTTGCTCTCTACAAAGCTATTAATCCCTGGGGTGCAGATGGCAGCGATTAGCATCTCACACCACGAGGGGTATATCTCACTATGACGTCAGGTTGGGAATACCTCCATGACAGGGGTAACCTGATTTATAACCCAGCTTGGGTAAGATCTACAGACCACCAGGTGATAGTGGATCTAGATTATGATGAGGTGTAAAATTTGCCTCAGCCCAGATTGCCAGCAGTGATGTATTTGTAGTTCCTTGTTTTTTGAGTAGTTGGGCGTGTTATTTTTTGGGATCACTTTTTCCTCTCAGTTATGGGTGGCTGTGGTATGGGGAGTATGATAAGTAAGTCTAAGTGAGCTCTTTGATCCATACTGTTGTGATACTCCTCTTTTTTTCGGGGGCAGTGGGGTTCTTTCTTTTTTTTCTTATGTACATATTTCTTTGTGCGGGTTTTGGGTTGACAGGGGGAATGGAGAGCATCATAAGTAGGTCTGAGTGGGTTCTTTGATTCATACTGTTGTGATTCCTATCTTGGCATGGCGTTTGAAATGAGACGGACTATGCATCATGTAGAGCAGACCTGAGGGGGGGGGGATCCCGCCCCCCGGGGGTGGTGGAACGGTGAGAAACCAGATCCGTGTTTTGGGGGCGGGAAGCCCCATGACCTCCTTCTTTTTACAACTAATAGAGCATTTTCTTTATAGGTGATAACAAAAAAAAGAAGGGATCGAACTGCATAAGATTGTAAGGTACAGGTAATTCATATTCGTTATTGTACAGCGATCTAGATTACAATTCACAATTCTTTTTAAACTAATATGAAGCTATTAAATATGTCACTATGAAATATGTAGTGGGATTATGTAATCCAGTTATTTTTGTTTTTGTTTTTATTTTTGAGTTAATTAAACTGTACTACCACTGTACGATCATTCATTTACCATAAATCCCATTGTTGAAAATTTGAGTATACTTAATTATAATTCTTACTTTTGTCAAATTGTTCGCGTCAAATATTTATAAGGTATAATTACTCTTCAACATAGACCTTCATATCTCTTTGTCTATAAATACCTTTATAATTAAATAACATCAAAATCCCTAAACCCTTATAATAAGGAAGAGGATTAGATTTTCATAAATAACAACCAATTAACACACACTTACACATCCTAAGCATCCTAAGTATCAAAAACAGCGCCAGTGACCTAACTGCCTCATAAGATGTAATACTTAACACCCGCTAACTAGCGCCCCATCTTAAAACTTGTCTATCCGCCCTGCCCACCCCTCCACGCCCTACGCTCAGTCCGGCTGTCACGATACATCATCAGCCCCATACACCGCGTCAACCACCCGCGTTATGATTGACACCAAAGCCCGCCCCAGGTCGACGCGCCACCTACCGACGTCATATATCATCAAACCGTGGAGGCCATGGGCGGGCGTGGGGGGATGGCGTGGGACGAGTGGTGTCCTGTAGCCGCGTGTATATCATATCTCCTCCAGGGTGCCCAGCAGTATGGATATTATAGTGTTTACCCCAACCCCCTAGGCTGAGATGTTGGATATTTCCAAGTATTTGAATTTTCGTTGGACCACACCCTTGAAATAAAATATTTTTTCTTAAAAAAATAGAGAGGAACAAAACTAACGGTATATCGATATTGACTGCATTTATATCCTTACATAATAATTGGGATGCTAGGTATTTTTCTGAAAAATCGTAAATATTTTGCTATTTTCTCAGATATCAGCAAAAATATGTACATGGTAAAAATAAAAGGGTTGCTCACAGCTACTGGTATACCCTCCCACCTGGTGTCTGGATCCACCTGTATTAGGGTTACTCCCTCCCTATACCTTTAATCCTTTCCTCCTGTAACAGGATTTACCTTTGTAAAGGCTACCTTCAACTGGCCGATTTCTGCCTACCAGTTCGAACTATGTGATAGAGGGTAAAATTGATTTAGTACATAGCTTATAAAGTACTTAGATATTCAGGTACATGTATCTTTCCAGTTGTATTTCATGAGGAAACTTTTATGTATCAGTAAATGTTCCTGTGAGAGATTCTTTTTTTTGTTCTGATATAAACTCAGTATACGTATGTACAATCGTTTGATATTCAGTTCGTCTATCCCCGACGATCAAAATCAACGAAACTTCAAACCTTCTAGTCAGAAATGAACAGTGAAATACAGGGCTCCACTTTTCAATTAGCATCTGGCTTTGCAGTTAAGACATAGCTCTGACGTAGTCGTTACGTCTTTAAGACGTCTTATTATTCATGACGTAACTGGGGCCTTGGCCAATACCTACCAGAGTCTTCTCCATGTGATACGGGGCACAACATTCCTTTACATTTTCCCCAGGATCAATTTTTGTTTGTGCCTGGGTTATGGAGCCAATACCCTCATTTCCTTTGTCAATATCTCCTTTATCACTACAATGGTTTCTTTAATTAACCCTATAAAGAACGTTATAGATATGATCTAAAGGGAGATCATATATGTGAAAGAGCGATATAAATATTGTTGGGTACGTCTATTTTCTTCTAATAACCACTGGGATATGGTATTCTGTGGTAGGTATTATACTCTAAGCCATAGCTTATTCCATCTTGGTTGGTCTTGAGCTCGAGAGGAAAATACATTCTTTATCATATCATCCGCTGTAATAAGGTCTTATTCAGGGTTGTTATCATAAGTAATACAGCAGCCCAACAGAAATATTTGCTTGGGACCACAGACCTTTCCTTTTGGCATATCAATAGAAGAAATCCACATCCTATTTCACATATGATGTTATGATATGAAATAGGGGTCAAAATAGAACTAAGGAAAATTTGATATACATTTTTAGCAGTTCAACTATAGTCAGTTATTAATGTTTTCATTGTAAATCAGTAAAATATTTTGATTTACTTGACAATAATACAGTTGAAGCCATATACACTTTTTGTAGACGATTATTCTGAATTGATAGTGGCTTTTCCTAACAAATGAAACTATTAAACACTGAAATATTACGTTTCAGCAATATAGAACTCCAGGTTTATCCTTTTTACTAAGGAATTACACAAAGTTACCCATTTGCCACCCTGGTAGACCAAGGGCCCCTATAGTTATGAACCCAGGAGATCCCCAAGTCCTGTATATACCCTAGGCACAGTGGGATCTGGTGTATATATCTGTATTATGGATTCCCAGATCAATATGGCGATAGCAGCACAATAAGACATGCTTGGGGAGCTGGGTGGGTCTCCCGGGACCTGGCTGTTGAGGGGTCGGCCAAGATGGATAGGTCTGTAGGGGGTGAGGTGTATGGGTGGGGTGAGAAGCAGGGAGTGGGGTGAGGAGCAGGGGTGACACTTGGCCAGAGGTGAGGGGTTGGGGTTACTTTCTTTTAATAATGAGTTTGGTCATATGCTCTCGGGGCTCATAATATGTTCTTCCATGTCTTAACTTAAGTGATAATGGACAACAGTTATAATTGTAAATTAATGACAACACTTTTTTCTAAATACAGTTTCATCTTAGAATACAAACACCTGAGGAAGGTTCGAGGCTGATGGCAGCTAGGTTCAAACTAACTTGCGGCCTAAACAGCTAATGGTTACATGACCCTTTAATGAATATCAATTAGTATAACCTCACGCCGTTCCCCAGAAATGCATATCTAGGACTGCATAGTAATCAAACAAGTATGAATACACGTAATAACTTAACAGCATTCGAATGAACAACCTTTCATGAGATTTATAATTATTATGTTTAGTAAATTGATATAGAGAGGAAGACAAAATTTGGATGCTGGATTATAATTATATGCATCTGAGTATAGTGTGATATGTATAATGAGCTTTGAGTACTCTCGAAGACAGGCAGATCTAGAACATGTCATTGTGATGCTTTTATCCATGTTGGCATATCGAAACATGGAACCTTTGGTGGTTATTCAGCTCAGCGTAGATACACCCTGTAAGGCTTTTCCTGGCGCAGTGTACCCCTCCTAGAGGGCATATCCCCACCATAGGCTGTGTTTGGCCGCCGACAACAATGGCATATCATTGCCTCAGCAGGGGTCAGAAGGCCAGCTGCGACCTCCCGCCTGAATGCCCCTCCCCCCTGCCACCGGCCCGTTGACCCCTTCCAGGCGGGACTGACCATAGGGCTGACCACGATTCATTACCCCCATTATCGTCCACTCTGACCACGTGGTCCTGATTCCTATAGAGATGGTCACCTGAAGGTGGCGCTAGGAGAGAACCATGCTGGGGTCAAGGTCATGTGCTCCAGGGGTAATATGCTGGCTGGCAATGATTGAAAATATGGAGAGGATGGCTTTAGGGGTAGGGAACGTCAGGCCATTTAGTAGTAATGGCGTCTTTATGGTGGGCTTAAACAGGTCAGGTATGATGTCTAAGGTAGCTGTCAGTATCCTCAGGGGTTTTCCATCGCATATTTCAATGTCTAAAATACACCAAAAATATAGGTTACAACCGAGATATTTTGTACATCATTATTTTGAGGAAAATTTCACTTTAGTTATCTGCCTAGATGTATGATATTTTGTACAGTATTTCATCAATTAAAGGCCTATCCCTGACTAAAAATGTTAAATGTTTCGAGAACTATAATTATAGGTTACATACCATTATAGTTCAGCATATTGTCTTCATGTAATTTCAGCACAATGCAAATGCAGAAACCTCTCAATCCTCTCAATATGGTCTTCATAATTCATTTTAGGATAAAAATCACACCTTTTGTAACCTGATTCTGACATCTACAAACCTACCTATGGTCTCCCTACGCTAATTCCGAGTCGCCCCAGGTCCTTGGCCCCTACTCCATTTCCACATGTGGCCAAGCTACCCCCCGAGGGGAGGGAGAGGGGGCTACTTGGTCTGAACATGGCTACGTGTGTGTGCGTGTGCAAAAGTGAAGAAAATGGCCTCTTCTTGATGGCAAGTGAATTGGTCAAATTGATATACCGTAGTCTTATTTAAAATGGGTTTCAAATTAGTCAGGTCATTCTATATATTCTTCACATTGTTCTGTTGTAAAGCATTACAAAAGATGCCACTGAATTTGACTTTGAATATTTTCATTTTGAATGTATTTGACAACTGTTGGCCAAGCCTCTTTATAAAATCTAGATGTACTTATATACTATAGTACATATTGATAATCATGTACAAGCAATATGTACAATAATACCAACAATGTCCAGTATACACACCTTAGACATAAATTGTCTCTGACGTACCAACATCTCAATATAACAGCATATTTCACAAGAACTGACGCCCTTCAAAATTGGTGTCTTTCACAGTAGCCCCCATCCCCTTCCCCCTAGAAGCCATCCCATGCCCGAAGCAGGACCCCCGGATCTCACCCGTGTAACTGCATGAACCGGCCCGTGCTAAGCACCAGATGGCCGCAACTGATTGAAAATGGCCATTATTGCCAGCATCAGAAGAAAATCATTCAAGTTAGCCCCAGGGTGAATTCCTGTAGAGCTGGGAAGGAAGGGCATGGTTTCTCTAGGCCTGTGCTCACTGTCATTGCATGGGACCAAGCATGGCATGGCAGTATGTGGGGCACATGCATGCAGATAGAAAACCAGACGGGAGGTTTCACTCAAATGACACGACTATTATAGTTAAATAATTATAACAGATTTATCTATTTTTAAAAAGAAATTAAAAAAATACTTTCAAAAACCAAGAATACTAAGATTCCTAATTTCTGAAAGTAGGTTTTATATTTACTTTTCTTCAGATGAATAATCGTTGTTTTGTTTAGAAGTATTATACCATAGAAAACATTCTGTATATTGTTGGCATTTATAAGATAACACACCAAAATAGTGGAACTAGACATCAATGACTGTAAACTAAAGGTCACTATATAACGGTGTTTCAGGACACTTATAGTCTTAATTGTATCACGATCTGCCTGAAAACGTAAATACACTTTTCATCACTTCGTGATAACAAAATAATGACATTAAATCCATATTGCACTTTTTCTTACTCAGCTCAATGACCTCCTTAACTGTACAAGTGTTGGCAGGATTTCCCAGATCCCTGTGAGATAAGCCTACAGGAATTCCTCCCCAGCCTCAGCTGAGACTATCCAGACTTCTCCTCCAGTACCCAGGTCAAGGACAGTGATGCCCAAGACACCCTGGAGCAGTTGGAATCCAATAAACAAGTGTAGACGGCAGTGGTGGAGTTCAATATACAAGCAACAGAGCTGGACCTTGCATGTACAGTTGGACAACATGAAGTGACCTCTGAAACTGGCACCGGCAAATGTTTACACTTATAGCGCCACAAATTCGTATCGGTTCACGCCGCCCCGTGTATCTATTTGATAACCCTACACGCTTACAGGCTCTGTTTCTAATAAACCTGTATCTATATTTGAAACCCTGATAAAATAAGAAGCCTGAGAGTAGTGTTTCCATCCCAGGGCTTTGTAAGTTATACCAAACACTTGCAAGCATTTCGGTACTAGCAAACATATCATTCTCGATCTTACATTATGATTTTAAACCTTTTTTGTACAGTGAAATCATTTTGGATAATTCTACATGCTCACACTGGCTCTGTTTCCAATAAACCCGTATCTAAACCTATATCTGAAACCCCGATAGAAATAAAAAGCGTCAGGCTACATCAAACACTAACAGGAGGCTCAGTCCTAACATACATCAGTTTCGATCTCAGGTTAAGATTTTAACTTTTTTTTGCATTATTATAGCAAAGAAAATATTATTCTGTATCTTTATGAAAACCGATGTATTTTTCAACTTGTACAAACAGTTTTAGGGCTCAAAGACACACATCACTCCTCTGCACCAGATTTCAGTGGGTGGGAATGATTTACTATGTAATGCAATCTGATGTAAGGCTGACTCTTTATCAAAACTGCTCCTGTGAATAAAGACATAAACTCTGTACCCGAGCCAGTTTACAACAATATCCTCTCACAGCTTGAGCCCCTAGGCCAGCGTGTGGTCGTGCAATGCTCACCTGAGGCCAGGTTCCCCTAACACTGCATCATTACAGCCCAGGAGTAAAACCCACGCCCATGCTACCAAAGAGCCTAAGGGGAACCGGGGGGGGGGGGTACTCAATTTATTTTTGACAGTTTTCCAACCGAAAAACCAACCAGTATTTGCGTGAGACTTGGGCAGATCCATGACACCCTCCGACTTTTTTATGTTATCTTTAATTTGATGGGAATTTGTGTTATATGCAGTAGATGGCTCTCCTATAATAACATTTATGTTCAATTAACAAATATTCTACAGTTTATTTCTTTCATCGTTTATCATAGTCAAAAAAAGCAATGAGAGGTTTACAAAACAAACCTGTTGGTCTCATATTACTGGTTTCCAGTAAAATTCCTTCAACAATTGGTTTTTGACAGCTCGGCAAGAAACAGGTAGATGAAGGGTCACATTTTAAAAGTGAAGACGTATAGATACTGTTTTGTTCTGTTGAACAGGATAAGCTTTTTAAGGCAAAAAGACCCCCTCCTCCAGACCCCACACTACCTATCCCCAGAGGGCCTACTGGATCAGGACCAGCCACAATGCAGGTATTTTTACACCTGTATGATGCAGCAACACCTCCAGTAATTACAGGTTAGACACGGAACCCATGGACACACCTCCAGCTGTAATAATGACCTGAAATTTGTTTTGATCCCTAATTAAGTGTTATTACCCCGCCCCACCAGGAATTGGACTTTAATGGTAATTGTCCCGGACAAACTGCCGATTATAGCTCATTTGGTGGGCTTTTTCATTGGGTTGGGGGAGATGGGAGGAGTGGGGGGGGGGGGGGGTCGTTAGTATTATGTGGGAGGTGGTGTTAGTATGCATGGTGTTTGACAGGTATTCGGCCAAACCATCATCATCATTATCACACGACCTTTCGTGGGCATCAAGTGGTAATTACTGAAGAAAAACTAGAGGATGCTACCACAAGGAATGTGCTGATAATGTGCTGTCATTGCCAGGAATGTGCTGCTATTGTGAAGCCGGCAGTAGAGAGAGGGGCGGTTCCTCCTTAGTTTTCTATTATAGAACACTATGAATATCTCATGCCATGAAGTCTTTTGTAAAGGGGAATGATCATTAGCAGGTATTGAGAGGCTCGGCCACTGGCGTGGATCTACTATTTTACTGGGAGTTGGTGGCTTCTTGTCTATTAGCTAAAAAAGCATACTTCATGCCATGGTCTCATGTTTTAGGCAGAAAAGTCTGATTGGAATGCCAGGAAACTGCGGCCAGAAGAAGCGATCCAAATCCAGTTTTGATCTCTTCTGAATTACTGGAACCTAAATATTTAATGCGGAATCTAGATAATTTCATTTCTTTTAAATAAGGAGATCCTTTTTAAAAACTTGGGACAACGAAGATTTTACATAATTATTATCAATCATAACATAATTACACGTTAATCTACTCCCAATAGGGAGATATAGCAACCCCAACACACCGCAGAGCTAGGTTCATATTATAAAGACTTCTAAAGTTAACCAATCAAAAAATACATTTTTTTCCTAGATTGAACCAGCACACATTTAAGATAATTTAACAGAAATATAACATTATAAGCTGATAACAGCTGAGGTAAAGATACGTTACCAGCGTTTGATAAAACTCCCTAATATAATAATAATAATGTCATGGGTAACGTTCTATCCAGCCATATGGGAGGGGAGGGGAGATGAATGATGCTGACTTTATGAGCAAGTGACTCGCACTCGTGCGCATGTCATATTTATGTCCGGGGCATACAGGCGCGTCCGTGATGTCATCAACATTTCACAGCCTCGCTTTGATCCGGTCACGTGAACCGGAACCGGATCAATGCCCCCGGCCATTGAAGCCCCGGATGAGGTCTGTTGTTGACGGCGGCCGCCAGGGGAGATGGAATGAGAAGGGCGGGGAGTAGTACTATGAGAGTAGAGGAGAGAGAGGGTTTTGTGATCATTTTGTTTGATTCCCCTTGTTCAGGGACGTAAGTCAGGCTTACTGAAAAGGTCTGAAACCCCATATAGAAAATGTGAAATTATCTTAGAATGGGTTAAAATGTATGTGATGTGAGGAAATTTGAAAATCATTATTTGAGGTGATGACGTGAAGAAATCTGAAATCAGACAAAAATACTGAAAACCTACATCCCTACTTGTGTGATATGATAGAATGCTTTGCAAATGTTGCAATATTTTATGAACAGGGCAGATGTTTTACGACCAACGCTTTATTTCATTGTATAGAAATGGTAGACAAAATTGTTTAAACGTCCTCAAAATAATTATATTTAAACATGTTCTTTCAACGATTTTTCAACAATGATACCTACTGAATCATACATAGAAAAACAGCAAAAGTAATTCTGTCGACATTCGCCAAGGTGGAGCCTTGAAGTTTTCCCCTGGTCAACATCCAACGGTCGCTTGGTTATTATCTTAAATAATATCTATCAGAGCCCTTTTGACTGATGTGCACTTACACTTCAGTTTTCCTATTTTTCTACTGAATCACATAGTGAGTATAAGGCCCCGAGGGCAGGCACACCACGCATGCGCGGCTATGTGCATCATTACTCCAAACAGTGTCAGACAGTCTGGCATAGTGTAAAGCTACAACTGGCCAATAAGCATAAATCGATCCAATCTTTGACCCATCAATTTACTGACGTGACCCCTGAAACAAACAGACCCGTACTCCTAGCATGCACCTCATCTTTCATTGCACGTCGGTATTACTGTATTGAATAATTTTATTGGGGACTGGTTATGAATACCTATACTGACTTCCACTTTAATTTCTATCATAATACATTGCCTTTTTTTTTAGGTAAAAGTATACAGTTTAGAAGAAGTATATTACAGCTTGTTAGCCAATGATTCTTACAAAGAAAATGTAAAATTTCTTCAGATAAAATTCTGCAGCTGAGATGTCTCTGCTGACGTCTGCATTCAACAAAAAATACAACTGATAAGATAAGCTAAAACTGTATATCCAAGCAGTGTTTTACATTCATACAGCCTTCTTTTTAAATACCATCTGACTCATCCTAAGTTTTCAGATGGAGAAAAATCACGGCAAACTTTTCTACATGAGGCGTCCCCGCTATGCACATGTTCCTGCCCCCAGCTGCCGCCACGCCCTGGTATTTTTATGAGCCAGCCCACCACTGTAGTCACCACCTGT
This sequence comes from Lepidonotus clava, assembly GCA_936440205.1. Classification (NCBI taxonomy): domain Eukaryota; kingdom Metazoa; phylum Annelida; class Polychaeta; order Phyllodocida; family Polynoidae; genus Lepidonotus; species Lepidonotus clava. The sequence goes on along the minus strand of OW387145.1, from coordinate 32,547,432 downwards.
GATCAAATTAAAACTCACCGTCCCTTGTAGACACTCTCTGTCCACAAATGGCAAAGGGCAGCTCATCCGCCAAGATGTTTTGTGCCGGGGCTCCACAGAAATCTGCGGTCAATTCCTTTTCTAGTTCTTTTCCTTTTTGTCATGGGTTTATTATTTATTTTGTGTGTTGTTTTTTTTGGTGAATAAAAATAGGCTGAGGCAAAGGGGGTTACTGACGTTTTCCGTCATCAAGGCCACCTGTGACACGGATTGGCTTTAAGGAAGTTAAGTGTGGAACAATGAAGACGTTCCTGTTTATTTTTTGTTTAAAAGACACGCAAAGAACCCCACAAAAACTATTCATTAAGTTTCCTTTATAGTTGCTAAGACTTTTAGTGCTTTAATGATTTGCGCTATTTTTCTTTCAATGTAAGGGCTGTTATCATATTGAAAGGAATTAAAACCCAGGAGGTATTTACAGGATGAAATATCAGTAAAATGTAGAACGATCCACTTAGGGATACAATTGAACCATCCAAACTGTAATGGTTTATTTCTGTTCGCTTGTGATGCAGACCTAACCTTAAATTGCCCTTCAATCTATCACATCGTTTGATCTATAGCCTACTCTATGTCTGAAGTATACCAGTCTTAAGCGTGTGTCTTATGGTATTCTTCAGATACTTGTACCGTTTTACCTGCATATGGCTTGGTCTTAATTTGCCACTGCTGTTGCCCAGTGTGATAACATTATAAATTCATCGATATATCAGACCTGTCCATACTAACGACTCCTTTAAAAGTCAATACTAAACACACGATAACATCGTCCACGTCAATTACGGTTCGCACTAAGGAAATTTCAAAATAATATGACTGTATGGACTATTTGTAAATGTATCAGAAAAACCAAATGACGTGGATCATAATTGGACAACTATGAGAGTCATTTTCTATGAATAGTTAAAAAGCATTGCATATTGTTCGGTTGGCAAGCAATGTATATTGTGTCAAAATTGTACAGTATCAATAAATAAGCCAAGTGTACATTAATCTTTATAATAGTGTTGCATTCGGCTCACTCCATTCAGTACTTGTGATCCGGAACTCTCCAGAAAACTGGGTTATCACGAAGAACCCCCACATATGTATGAGGTGCACTTTAAAAGTTATACACTTTGATAAAAGCTAATCAGGCTGCGATGCACGCAGAAACATTTGGCCCTATAAAATGGGTTCCAAGAGAGGTTTGTCTTGACGACCAACTCTTTTAAGGTTGCATTTTAAAGGTTCGAGTCTGAATGTCAAGGCATATATGTCATAGGTCGAGTCAGTACAAGTGTGTGGAACTCATGATCACTGCCTACAATGCCTTACCTCCCTTTCGCCTGCCTCCTGTACTATAAGAGAACACTTCTTTCATTATTAATACAGAAATAGAATCACTTGACTTCCACTTTGGGTTCAGCGGATATCATTGTGACCTAGTTATCAGGCAGAAAGGTAAGGATACTGTTAAAAGTAACAGCCAAGTTGCCTGATCGATAAGCTGATAATAACACAGACAAAAACCTGTCTCATCTTTTCTTTTGATAAGGGAATACCCTTCGTATACGGTTTTTCCCCCATACAACCCAGAAATGTATTCAAAGCCGTTTGGATCGATTTCCATCTAGGCCTTTGACTCTATCAAGCCAAAGCGTACTATAGGTATCGATTCTTCCATAGTGCGGTTTGCCGGCAAAACGATTGAATCAAAGAGGAGACAGATAGATTTATCTATGGTGATGACATATTGAATCCCATGACATAAATATCTCTCATCTTTATGTATATTGAATTGAGCCAAACAGTTTGTCTATTGACTGGAAAGCCACAAAGTGCTGTTCAATTAGAGAAGCAAAATCAATGTCATGTATTTTCCCAGGCGCATCAACTCAGTTCTGCATTCAAAAGCATTAAATAAACTCTTTATACTGAAAAAACACTTCACTCACGAATGTTACAGTATTTTGCTGAAAATAATTATTGCAAGATAATGTCCAATATATCAATAAATCTGTGCCGAACTGCTTCAGAAATTCAAATTTAGAGGAAAGCTTAAACATCACGTTTTCGGATGAATCCAATACATAAACAATCTTTATTTAAGCTAAAGATGTTTGGCAGTTCAAGATTGAGAAAGCCTTTAATGACACCTATTTAATCTCAGATAAGCCAAATGATTATCCAGGATTATGTTTCCGGTGCAAAGCCACATCAATTGTGCCAATAATTTGAAGCCAAAAATAACATTGCATATAAAAAGTTCACAGCAACGACATTGACTCCTTCTTAACGATCAGATGGAAAAGATTGCCAACTAAGATAAATCGCAATTGGGGCAATGGGAGCCAAAAGCAATGCAGGTATTACAACTCCCGGTGGAGCCATAGCATGAGCAATTGGCACTGGGTCCTGGCTTAGTGTCTGTTTACATTCTGATAAAAACGCCCGAGGCTGGTCCAGAATGGTAGAAGTAACTGATAGTCCCAGAGAATCGAGAGTCGATATCTAGGGCAATTGAATTGAAAATAGAGCAGTTCCAAACAAAACCGTGGGATATTGAATGATATTTTATGATTGACAAATTTTTACGATAAGTCATGACACCATAGTCAGCTGGACTCTATACCATACTCTATATCATACTGTGGTGGCATACTCCTTTGCAGTTCTCATGGGAACTGTATCCTGCTCCAACCAGAAGAGTAATCTTCAATGATCAAAAGTGATCTTCAGTGACCTTTCAAAATTTTGGACCTCTCCTAGAAAAAGGAGGAAGAAAATCTGCCTGGTACTATAAGGTATATGAAATTGAACCATGGACCTATGGATTTAGGCAGTTGCACATACTACTGTTTTAATTAATCTATATCTTCACAAATCCTATTTCATTCGTCCGACATAATCTTACTTTATCATCCAGAAACAATTTCAGAGTGTAAATCTACCCATTTTGCGAGAGAATGAGCTGCTCAGAGCGTCTGGGTCAGAGCAATTGCTCCGAGGCAGTGGCTTGCGTGAGTCCCATAATTGTGGACATTAGGAAATACCTTTCTGTGTAGTGGTACCGAGGGAGAGTGGACGTCCACTGCACGCGACCTCCGCTTGGAGCTCCATTCTCAATTTACTCTCCTTACTATTTCCAACCTAACCTCCATCTCTTGGAGATGGCCCCCAAGAAATGCTGTTTTGATAGCTGAATGGAGCCATTACCTAATGGTAATAAAGGTCATTGGTAAGATGGTAAAGGTCAATGATAAGGGGTAATGATAAGTGGGCAGTGGACATGGGCAGCCACTCACGTATTGGTGGCAGTCTGGAATCACTGGCTTGGATGCTGATAGAGTCTGCCACACGAAGGCAGAGATTTGCCTGGCTCCACAATGCCTCTTCTGGCTTCAGCAAGCAGATATGCTAATCCTATTAACAAAGGGATTGACAAGAATTCAATGTTCTTCCTTCTTATCTGGCCCAAGTTTATGGCTTTCGGTGTCATATCAGAAACCTTTGAAGGAACATCTTGAAACAGTTGAGGCTCGATTCAGCCAATTAGAAGGAGATAGGTTGTCACTGAAAGAAGATGGGAAGGCAATTCACATAATCCAGACATCAAACTACTTGAAACCAAATAATATATCGTTAAAGGATGATATCAGAACATTATGATTTAGTGTAATGTAGGAATATATATTTTTTTATAAGCATACTATAGTGTAATAAATACTTTTAAGCCTATCAAAAATATCTATAACAAGGTAAATAAACAACAACCAAACCCACCTAGGTCACTCGCCGAAGCCTATTTGTCTGCTAAAAGATAGGGTGGGCCGTCTTAGGCAATACATAGGATTGATCCACCTGGATCACAGGAGGCAGAGGATAGGGAATTGAACAGCTGGCTGGGGCTGATCACATCAACAGTGGCTGATCCTCCACGGTCTCAACTAATCTCCAGGGGGCAGGGCTCCCAGGCCAAATAACCTACCTGCAGGATCCACTATTGATCCCACCCATACCCTACCAGTTAGAGCGTGGTCGCGGCCTGATCAAAGACATTTTTAACCACCTGTAACTTATGCCAGACTCTTTTATTTGTCCTATTGAAGCACGGAGGAGGGTCTGACATTCTCTGACTGAAAAAGCAAACTTGGGACCTCAAAGGGTGTTTAGATAAGCATAGCCAATGTGAAATTCGAACTTGTACATTTTTCCGCGTGGCCTTTTCTTTGGCAGATTTAATTATGTGTCTTTAGGAAGAGAGCTTCAATTGAAATTGAGCGTATTACACTGGGAGTTTGTAAAGCACACACTTGTTGATATTCAAGTCTCATTCATTTTTTTTGCAGAATGTCACTGATGCGTTTTTATCAGTTAAGGCGTCAATGACACTTACCCCGTAGGATATCCAATGAAATTGGACAGCTCCTGAGAGCATTGTATCTTTCTTTTGGAATATTGTCACCTTGTAAAGAATATATTAAACCAGTTATGCCAATATTGCAACAAGGTTTCCAGTATCCGCGGGAGGTGCAGTGATATATGTGTGTTTATATAACAATTTCATTCAATTTAAATACATTTCTTTTTCCTCAAGTAAACACATTGTATTCTCCTGCATAGAAAAATAAAATATGACCATGAGAAGTTTAGTTTACTATTGATAATATATACAATCCATACTCCTATCATTTATAATATATAATTAAATCATGAGTTATAAATATCATAATTATGTAGGAACTTCATTAAATATAATTATATCTTCTATTGAACAGAAAATATTTGCATGATAATCAAACACTATTATGCTTGGGAACCATTATCAATCAGGATTAATAAAAAAACACATTGAATTTAATCAAAGTTGTCTGACTTCTCCTTAAATAAGTACCACACAAAACAATGAACTCTTTTAAATTTCAATCAGCTGTGAAGGTCGGGGCCCCACTTGGTATAGGAGATTGGGCTCCTTGGGTGGTTTGGCCTACTCTGTGGGATTACCGGAATGGATCTTGATTAATCACAGAGCTTTTACAGATAGGACATGCCCAGCAGCCCTGGCCTGCTCCTCCTGGTGTAATTAATTGTGGGATCAATAATTAAGATTGATTAATATCTATTGGATCTGACTCAGCACGCAGTGCATTCTTAAAGAGGGGTATTTTTGTGGTATTTTTGTGCAATATCTAAATAGGATATTGGCACCAGAAATCTATTTGAATACGAAATTGCCTGATGGAAATTTGTTATCAAAGGATGCATAAAGGATGTGTGTGTGGGTTCAGCTGTGAGATCCTGGTTGTGATATGACTTAAGTGAAAAATTGATGGACATTTGCGAATGGTTAATTTGGAGTTGGGTAGGCAGTGTGAACCTTTGAAGTCTTTGTTGGTCCATCACGGTGGCCCAGCCTGGCAGGTGATCTTCTAAGGTGAGTGATCCAGACAGGTGAGGGGATGGGGTGTTGAGGGGGGTGTTGAGGGTGTTTAGGGGGAGCCTCTACACAACTGACGTGTTTGTGGGGGGAAGTTTGCATACTCCTCTGCCACTTGACAAAAGCTCGGAAAACTAGCCCCAATGAAAGGAAGACTCGCTGTGGGCTAACGCTAACGTCCTTCCCATCCATATTGGCTAAAACCATTCCCCCTGCCCTGCCCTCACAGTCAGGGGTGACGTGGGCTCAAAAGGTGCTAATGCACACGTTCTGTCCACCACGCCCATCCATTCAGGCCCAACGGAATCTTCTTCAATTATACATCCTATGTGGGTTTGTTGTTGGGAGGGTTAATTCATGCTGGCGGGTGGAGGCCGGGGAGTCACCGGGGAATGGCGTGACAATAGCCACAAAGGATAGCGCCCAGGAGCCGCTTGTTTGTTTAACCCACAGGAGTAATTTGGTGCTCAGACTCACAGGAGGTGGAGGGTTGGAGGAAGAAGGGTATAGCTCTTTTGCAGACATGTCATATGGTCATTTGTTGAACACATGGCTATGAATCAATTCAAAATCAATCCGATTGGTGATAAGTGATAATAGTTGTTGATTATGATTTAGTGATTTTATTTCAGTAATTGTGGTAGAGTATTAGCTCTAAATATTTCGGAATTGGGAACAATCAAATCTATAAATTGATCATAAATATCGAGGCCATTCTTGGAGGTGGGGCGTTATGTACACAATGTCTATTGCTAGGGGGATGGGGGTAAGATGTTGCTCTTGGGGGGTTGCCTTTTCTTTGGGGGCTGGCTTTTAACTTGGCACAGCAGAAATCATGGCTCCACCAGGGCTGATAGAGTCACTTTTGTCATGAAGCTCCAGGCCTATTCAGGTCTACTTTTTAAGGCCCCCTTTCAGGGTTTGATATGACCCCAATGGGTAGAGGCCACCCATAAAAGGACATGGTGGTGGGCTCATGGGGCATATCAGTTCAGGGCTTTATAGGGTAAGGCCGACAGGTGGATACTGAAATAACGCCATAGGTCAACGAGTGGGTGCCACAACTGTTACTCATGACATAACAAGACATGAATTCTGAATAAAAACTACATAAAATCTAAGAGTGAACCAAAAGGTTCAACAGAAAGCAAATTCAGGGCGAGATCTAAAATTGGATTGGAATCAAAGTATGCGTCATCAGCCGATATTTTTAGCCTAATTATTACACTATACAAAAGTTCTTCAAATTCCCTGACGCTGCAAGAAAGAAAGAAGGGTGATTGCTTTCGAAAGCAAAACAAAATCAAGAAGAACAACGTCGGGGAATGAGTGACATTACTCCATCATTAGGACCTCAGAAAGGTGAGAAAAGATCCCCCTGATTCCATGTCATCTGGTTATTAAAATTAATAATGATCCCACTTTTTCTCCTCAAGACGTGATTTTGACGCCCTGACAGGAACAAAAAGTTCACCACTGCAACCCGCGTCGCACACTATATCTGACAGGACTTAAGTCGAGAAACCCCCCTCAGGGCATGAATTCCTGTTCTATAAACAGCTTAAAAAGGCTTTAGTGCATAGAACCCATCGACGCCAGCACTTAAGAGAAACACGTTGCAGGGGGTATTTTTGATGAAAATCTTCCCAAGTGCTAGTCTGATGGCAGAATCGATTGCATGGGAATATTATTGCGAGGGAACATTCTCACTATTTTATGGTTTGAATCCTGACCTGATCACATAGAAAGATTGAGCTAAACTCAACAGTTAAATTCAGTGTGGGTTCACTTACTTTTAATTTGATATTTCACCAGGGATTAAACCTGTTTAGTTATTGCTAAATGACATAAAATTAGATTAGAACCTTCCAGCCTCTACATGTGACCAGTATTCATTTTCTCTGTTCTTACAAAAAGTGGCATTACTTTCAACGGTCCAGCTCCAACAAGTGTTCAGTTGAATTCATTCTCATATTGTGACCAGGCCTTAACATGATGATATGAACAATACACACTTTAAATCCACATGCAATTCACACTAAACGTTTCCCTGCGTGTGTATATGCTTGGTATTTACCACAGCTGCAACACTAAAGCCACTGTCATACCTGACTTTGAGATTGCCTTCAAGGTGAGAGGTTGTCATCACCTTATCATTCTAAACGGTGTTGGGGGACCTTGTATGGCGCGTCAAACAGGTGTTAGGCAAACACCTGGACACATTGTTCTCCCGGCAATACAGGTAGGCCTACACAATGCAGTGTATGTACCTGAGGCCACCTATAACACACACTACCACAGGTAAAAGGGATAAGAGAGAGAGACGCCTGAAAAGTTCAGCTTGTCAGAAACAATAGATTTAGTGAATTTTATTTTAAGTTTGTTTTGTAAATAGTCACATATTAATGTAAATTTAAATGAGACCCAGCTCAATTCAAGTTTGAGTTGAGTTCAGTCTTTACATGTGATAAGCTCTGAATGATGGCCGGAAAATGGTGAGAAAATTTCATTGTAATATTCCCATGCAATCGATGCAAGAGGAATCAGATGACACTTCTCTTTAACCTGTTTTGGTGTTTGCAATATAGGAATTTATTATGGAATAAAACCATTGGTTCGAGAAGGAGAAAGACTGGGTCTATTACAAAGTCATGTGTTCAGTTTGTTGGGATAAGGAAAGTGGACATGTCTAGACTGAGATGGGCGAGGCAAAATAATACTAGTCATCAATAATTATCATCACGAGTTATTTGCAAGCCAGTGACAATGTCAGCAGTAATTCATTCATGGAATCTCACAATGGGTTCTAATTAAACATCTCATCAATATTCCCCCCTTTGCTTTACAACATGAATATGATCTTTCAGAAGTATAAGATGCTGGAATCATGGTGCCTCCCGAGCAGGGCTATAAGTTTAGTGTCTTTTTGGTTGAAATGTACACCTCCCCATTCTGCATAGAATGCATGCAAAGAATAACATAAATCGCGGTATTCTCTGCCTGGTGCAAGATTGTAATTTCAGATATGCAGATCACATCACCTATATATGCCACCATAACTTACATACTTAATCCATATAGCAGTATCCCTACACCACATCCCACCACACCCAGAACACCCTTTCCCCAGTACCCAGCCAAACATATACATCATGACCACACCCTCTGGCCATGAAACATTCCCCTGTAAACCCCCACAGGCCCTGCCCTCTCCCCTCAGGCCCTATCTGGCCTACTGGTGTAACCCCAGGTAGGTTGTAGAGCTGGGGCCAGAGTGTCAGATTACCACCTGTCAGAACCCAGACCCAGAGACTTGTTATCACCTCCATCCCCACTGACACCATTCTCTCCCCAGCTGCCTGTCTCAGTATCTCCCATCCTGACACTTGTGGATCCCAAGGTGTGGTGGAGAGGCCCTTTACTGATGGCTTTCCACATAAATCTGAAGGAGCTGCTTAGGTTTCAGCATTGAAGATATTTACTTTAGTCCTGAAGCTACTTGAACACATGAGTAAAGAGTAATTAAACATAAGCTTCCTTTAAACACAAGTTGCAGGGATTAACTTGGAAATGTTTGACATTGAAGAATCAGAACTATCATCGAAAAGACAGTTAGGAAAGTGATTTACTACAGATATATTATATACTTTCATGTTTGAGAATTGGTTGGTTCTTTGCAATTTTCACACTTATATGTTATTTTTATCTTTTAAAGCATCACTGAAATAATAGAACCCATCCTAACAGCTTTTCGGAATTGAAAACAATCCTTTAAGATTCAATAAAACGAACGCTTCTTTTAATTAAAAGGTACAAGATCTGATTCTCGAAACTAAAGAAAAAGTGGAATTGGAATGTTATGTCCCTTCGAATTCCTACAAAATAACAACTCTGAAACGGCGCTCCAGGCAAGCCCCATCATGGCAGAAGTGCTGCAAAACAATATGAGGAAAAAGGGCAAGAGTGGGTTTTTGTGACTGAACAAACCGCTTATAGCTGGCCTTCGCCAAGCTAACGGGTGTGAATCATGGCGCCAAGGTGCATACTGTTGACACCTGAGGAGTGTATTTTACCTGTGGGTGCCATGGTTAAGTGAGGCCCCTGACAGACTGTGGTCATCAACTCTGAGGGAAAAATCATTATCCCAGAATCACCCTTCAACAGATGGGTATAAGTGCATGGTCAGTGTCAGCCCCAAGTATCAGATGCTAACAGTCTAATCACTGAGCTGTAAGGCTGTTGATTCTAACTCTAAACTCACTGTCAGCTTGAAACTGTGAGTGCTGATACTTTGCTAACTAAATATCTGCATGTCAGCACACTTAGTATGTGAAGTATGGTTTATATCATAACACGGAATTCAATTTGTAAAACAGTGAATATGTGCGTTCTGAAGTAATAAATACTATGATTTTACACACTTTACAAAGCTTTAAGTGCTCAATGGTGTACAGCAATCATAAAACAGTTCCTATGTTAAATTTCCACATTACCAGGATTGCTTTATTACTCTGCACAATATCAAGTTGTATCAGTCACCTTTTTAGCTTATTTGCTATAACTTCTGTCTGTATGCCAGACATTAACATTTTACTAACATTCCTATAAAAGCTTTCTCTGATAGATTAAAATTATCTAGATTATGGCTCTATCAGAACCACTTATATTCAAATAGTGAGTGCATTAGAAACTGAATTGAATGGGAGAAAAAATAACTTTTAATTGTGAGATTAAAGGAACTTAAATAGTTTCCATCAGCTAATGCCTGCAGATCTAATTAAAGGATTACAAAATAGTATAGAAGGCACGCTTAGGGCCTATCATCAATTAAAGAACGTTAACATTTTAAACTATTGAAAATACGTATATATAATACAAAAAGCGGTAAAAAAAAACTTATACGTCTATGAACATTAATAATCAGTGATATTATCTATAACAAAAATAAAAACTAAAACACAAATGATAATAGGCATTAAGCTTGAATTGTTAATGGTTATGTTAATATAACTGCGAGACATGTAGACATGAAATAAATGGGAATTAGGTCTGCCATTTTTGCTTGGTAGCTGTACTTTAGTATGAAGGCCTATGCAGGCTCTCTCTTGATAAAAATCAGCCTCAACAGAGTCTCCAGTGTCACTGCACCCAAGTATAAGGAGAAGCTGGTCTATTGCTGTGAGAAAACATGACTGCCTGAGACGTGCAGCTTACTAACTGACAGGTAAACCACCCGTATACCTGCCCCCTTTGACGCCAGCACTCTAATAGCCACCATTTCCACCGGCACACTGTCATTTCCAGGTGGAATATTAATATTATTGACTCTATGTGAGCCTTATCTACATCTTCAGAGGAGTGGGCCAGCGGAACTGATGGTAGGCTATGTATGAATGTAGTGTCCCTCTGGTGGACGCTTCTTTTGGTGCAGTGAAAAGCATACAGTGACCCTCTTAGAGTAGAGGCCTGACTGTAACTCCCTCACACCTCTGTATTTTGCCAGCCTTATCTCTGCCTGAGTCCTCTTTTTTACAGGCTTACACAGGAAAATACTTATAAAGGCCCTATTTATGCTGTGCTCTTACTATAATGTATAGGGGTCGTTTTAAGTAAAAACACATACTTGTGCACGCTAGCTGGGCTTTATACTTAACATTCAAGGATCGAATGAGTTTGCTATCAGGCTGGAGGTCTGCACTTTAGTACCAGTCATATAGTCGATGTGGTTTCTTATATCTAAACATCCAGCAAGCCATTAACTTGGCACGATGGTCAGGTAGTGCTCTTACATACATGTTAAAAGTATGGGTGGTAGTGCGGAACCCTGAGGGACTCCAACACGTGCCTGAGTAGGGACTGAGCGCTTGTTGCTGTCTTATCTCGTTAAAGGTGACACCAGCAACGAGTGGTTTACCTGCCAGGTGATGGTCAGTGCCATCTGGTGTGAGATCTCCACCAACAGGTGAGGTAGCCACCATCAGAAAACAGCCTACCTTTTATCCCAGCTCGGCTTGTTAGCGTTTAACACGGGGTGCTGTTCTGTCAAGTGGCTTCGCTATCTCAACCTAACACAAAGCACCTTTTTGTTCATCAACTCGTAAATCTTTTCGGCTTTTTCATGTCAGCAAATGCCTTTTGAATCCTAAAGAAAATCTCAAATTTGTCAGCTTGCTGACACTTAAGTCACTGAACGGCCAATTTCTGGATCTGCAAATGCGTAGTAGTGAAAGATTGCAAGTTGTGGGATGATTCCTGAACAAATAGAAACGTACTTATTATATATAAGTGGTTCTTTGTGGCTACCTGCACCAGGATTCTTTTCAGTAAAAACCTGACATAAATGAGTCAACCACTTTAATCTGGAGTGTAATCAAAATCTGAGGCGGGCCAAACATCGGCTTCTTGACTTCGTAAAGTGCATCTCGTTGTTCAAGGTTTATGTTTTTATCCTGGGCATGACAATGGACCATATTCAAGTGATAAATATTCAAGACAAGTCAAGTGTTTGATACCCTTTTCTACAAAGGCAGTTGAGTGTTCAACATCCTTATGGCAATCTATCATATGGCAATTCCAAGTAGTTCAACTGTAGGAATTATGACCTTGCCCGATACGTCCCACGGGGTCAAGATATATCCCTTGAGCTAACAACAAAAAGGTTAGGCCCTAAGCATACACAGTTCTCCACTTAACTCCAGAGCCTATCTTTATGCTTCAATTAAGTGCAGCAATAGGGAAGACCTTTTTATCAGAAATATTTTGGCAATATACAGAAAGATATTTAAGGGATATGTTTTGTTTAGCAAAGAAACTGAATTGGCTGCTTAAGAACACCATATCAAAGCGGCTCTATAGAGAATAAAGGAACCACTGGATATGCTTATAAGAGTTGAGCCACTTTGGCTAGGGTCCTAGATATAAACCAGACGCCAATACTCAAGAAATCAAAGCTTATTGCATGTCAGGGGCTCAGTGTGGGGCATAAGAGGATAGATAGATACTTGACATCCCAGTGTCCTGCACTATAGCTCTGCCATGCCCTTCTGGGAGCCTTGGTTTATGGATGAAACAGCCCCAAAGGCAGCTGGTAGAAGGAGCATAAGCCAATTACCAGTTGGCTGTGTATGTATATAGACATCCAGCCCTTGGGATAGGTATATTTATTAAGTCAGGACCCCATGCTATACCAGCTGAGGCCTGCTCAAATGATTGAATGTTCTATTTCTATAATGTTTATGCTGAATTCTAAGTCTGAGAATTATGGACCGATCTTTCATCACTCCCATTTTGTTTTCATTTCATGGTCATTGCTTACCAATCATACTTCTGTTCTCAAATGGTAACTGGTAGAAATAACTATATATAAAAGATATAACCTACTTTTTTGAATGGTCATCTCACTTATGGTTTTACTAACTAAAACTCTGATAATGACTGTGTTTTAGAAATTTTGTAAAATGCCGATGCATTCAGAATCACATACATCAAAATTGCAAATTTACATCATTATAATCAATAACTGATACCATATATTACATGGTATGCAAAACGCAAAGCAGTACTTGCAATGGACAATAGGGTGCTTTAAAGCTGTACATTGCCCCTACAATCCCCTTTACATTTAACAATAATTCTATAATAATCAACACCCAATTGCCAACTGTATAGCCATTGGACTCCATAACACCATGTGAGTTGAGTTGGTGGTTTTCAGGCCTATACATCTTCCCAGGACATTCATTTCAGCAGCCCTCCCCTTGACATGGGGCTGTCAAATGTAGGCAGGGGGCCATAATGAACTCAGTATGAGAATACCTCCCCGGTTTTCCCAATGTACAAGTAAGTAAGTGCGTTAGGGAATGTGTGTCCAAACTCTAAAAGGGTGGGGAGAGGGGGGAGTATAGAGACATGCATGCTGTATATTTGCCAGAGACAGATGAGAGGGTCTACAAAACTGCAGGCCCGCCGGCCCGTCGCCAGGAACCTACCTAAAACTTGTATTCCACTAGACGATTCTATGGTGATTTCTATTTGGTAATTTATTGTTGTTACCAGTAATGGTGCAAAAGACCACACAACCTACATATCATTTGAAAGAGAATTTGAAGACCTTTCTAATGGTATGTAACATGTTTATGATTAACGAATCTTACCACTGCCGATTTTTTTATATTGGGAGTAAAATCGGCTAGTGGAACACAGCCTATAGGCATCCCAGAGTGTGTGTCTCTATTATGGACTTTTCAGTAGTAGTTTCTTTGGCAGGTCCATTGCTGTATAGACAGGTCCCTGTAAGGTGCCACTGACTTCCTCCAGAGCGTCTGCAATGCATTGGCTTCAGGGTGGGGCTTGATAGGGTTTTCCTTAAGGTTTTAGAAGCAATGTGTTGAATTGCCCATAATGATTGACATGATTTTTCTGAATGTAGATATTTTGTAAAGATATCGGGCAAGTTTGGATATAGGCCAACTAATCTTTCTCGGAATAAACATGTGAATTAAAGAGTATAGGCTCATTGGAATCCTGACAACCATTTACACGAAGGCAATGTATTATAAAAATATATGAGTTGCCTAAAGCCTTTATTAATAACAATTCCAAGGAACAAAGACTCGAATTTCTAACGTATTTTTTTTCAAATGAGTGTTTCATCAATTTTAATTCTGAAGGAAGATTCCATGAACAGAATGTGACATGATAACTTTTAGTGAACGGATGTAAGAAGTAAGTCTCAGCTTAATCTTTTCACCGGAAGGCTCTAGCTATTGAGGTCAGCCATACACTCTTTTAACTTATTTCTTAAGAATGTGATGACTGGATATCGGTAATGGCTTCACAAATTAGACTTATCTGGGAAAGAATCGGCAGGACTAAGAAGCCAAAAAGCGGGTGATCTGTCAATCGTTGACGAAAGCTTTTGTACACCCAAAAAAGGCCACACAGACCTCAGGGGGCAAAAATAGGGGGTACAAAAGTGCTTTAGACACCCTCACTGACTAAATTACAGAGAAGAGACAATTTCTCAAATGTTGGACAATGTCTCAGAACGTGCCAAGATCTTGCTTTTACAGATTATTTTGATTGTGTTTAAAACTATTTTCTAGTATACAAAAGAAGAGAAAAATAAGAATTTAAACAACAAATGTACAGAATTAATGCGAATTTGTCTGTCAGGAAAAGATTCAGTAATGGGAGTCTAGGTTGCAGGGACACTGCAATCTAAGCCACATCTTTGCATTCAGAATGTAAACAGAAATAAAAAGGATCTATGGAAATACCCACAAAAACCTACTCAATTATAGGCTATTTGAGCACAATTCACTGACGCTTAGAGAAGTCAATGCTACAGATTCCTGTGGCCCATTTAGAACGATTTCTAGGTCTGGTTTTAAGGATTTTTGTTGGATTTTTTGTTCAAGCTGTGACCTGGGATGTGATGGCACATATGCATGAGGAACCATCGCAACCGGATCCTGACTAGGTATGCTATGTGAATAAGAGGCGTACCTATAGACAATTTACTGCTTGAGCGCCAACAATGTGGTATGATCTATCTATTGGAATTATTCCTTCATTGACAAAACATGCATACATAGCTTTGACCCATTAATAATAATGTTGCTTTGTGTTCCTGTTACAAATGCATATAATCAGAAAGGGAATGAAGGCACCTACCCCACCTACATTAAAGTTCAATATGGAGAAAATCATAGAGGACCACTTTGACTTGTCACATATGGTGACTAAATATTTTGCTCAAATGTAAAGAACTAGCGCAAAATTAAGGACATGGCTCAAAACAAGGCAATGTGTCACCAATTCCATTACAATACAACTTCACTTTGATCCAGCATCTAATCATCAAATCAGCGGTTGAAGAATACATGATTTTGAAACGGGCCTCTATGGAAAGGGGTCTATTCTGGTCAATCCAATTCCCCCCTGACCCCCTCAAAACCCAATCCCAGTGGCCTGGAGGTGTTATGTGCCTTGCCCCACGTACCCAGGTAGTAGCCTGGGAGCCCCTGACCACCTCGTCAACGGAGTGTTTGACTTAGCAGCGGCGAGTCGGGATCAGTCCCACTAGACCCACTTACAGTCGGCCCGGCGCACCTTTAAGATCCGGGGGATTCTGTGTCTAACCCTCCTCAAACACTGCACCGTGAGTCCCCTTCTCCAGGCTGTCTGTGTCCTTATGCTGACAGGTCACTTTTAGGGGGATTTTTAGAGGTATGCACCTTGACCAAATCTTTGAAGAAACCCAACACTTTGTACCTTAAAATAACCCGATTTTACCTATGGTTGATTGCTACTGTTTTCTCAGAATGTATGTATTACTGAAACAATAGGTTTAGTTATTTTTTAACATAAAACATACATAAATACAAATAGAAAAAAAACATTATTTGAATTCAGGATGTTTTAATTACAGGGTACATCTCCTCGAGACTCAGGGGGATTGTCACTTAGCCTTTGCCAACAGCTCCTGAGATAATTGCATGAGAACATGGTGAACATATTGGAGGTATTCAAGGTGTAAAGGGCTACACGGCTTAGTACATTGACCAATGGACGTATCCTATTTCTTTGCCCCCGGAAATCATAGAAGCCAGCTCTTTTGAGCACCCTCACCACCTCCTATCCCACTCAAGCCTGCCCCACCCCCCCCATTGGACTGGTGGGGGTAGGGAGGGCATGGGGGGGTCTCGGTCCCAAAACGGTTTCGCACTGGGAGTTGGAAAGGAAATAAGGCAATAAACGCAATGGTTTGGTTTAGTCGATACCCATTTTGAATTGAAAGGTTGTTACATCAATAATCGTTTTCTATGGTTATAACATAATGGCAGCAAGTAAACACAGCTAGAGAGATCAAACTGCTAAAATTGTATTGAATGTCAGCATGAGAGTTACTTAAATTTCTTTGTTTGTTTTTATAGGAATCTTTTATTGTATAAATGGAGCATTTGGCATTAAACATAAATAGCTTATAAAGAGGTGAATGTACACACATGTGCATAAGGTACTCAACGTCCAAATTCAAATACATTTACAACGATCAACACCCACACCTCCTACCAAGGCAGTAGTTTGGCATTGAGGAATTCCAATTAAAAGGTTGAGTGCCCCCCCCCCCCTCCCCCTCCACCACCACCCTCCCCCTTTCCCCTCCCCAAGAACCCCGACCCCCAGCAGACCTGGCTACCTGACAACAGGCCTGATGAGAGCCCCCTTAATCCCCGTATCTCAGGCTCTCGGGGGGAGGGATCCAACCTCCTCCAGGGGGGAGGAATCCAACCGGGGGGGGGGCACTTTTACTTGAAAAGGTACCCACTGCCAAACTGACCGGCACAGCGGGGGCGGTGGACGTCAAAAATGAGGGGTGATCAAGCACTTTTAGGGCAAAAAAAGGGGGGGCGGTCAACTTCATCAATAGAACAACGCAGTGGCAATAACTTGAACCCTAACCGTTTTACCACTCTATATCACCCAGAAATAACTAATGAAATGTTATCAGAAATGTCCCTAAACAGTTTGGTAATTCTGTATATTTTCTGGTCTTGAAACACCCTGATTTTGGGGGGCGGTAAATCTCTATCACCCAAAAATGGGGGGCGGTCAACTAAAATTGAGGGGCGGTCAGTCAAGAAAAGCAGGGCCGGTAGTTTGGCAGTGGGTAATGACCTTCAAAGAGTCAGTGCCCCCCCCCCTCCCACCTGGATTCAACCTCCTCCAGGGGGGGGGGGGATCCAACCTCCTCCAGGGTCTCCCGCCGCCTCCACCCTGGAGGTGCGCTCCGGAGGCTGACACCTCGCAATCAGAGGCAATCAGGGAGGCTCGTCTAGCACACACTTTATCATATCAGGCCCGCCCCGGATAAGGTGATGTAATATCCGGGATCCGGCCCCCTCTGATTGCCTCCTCCACGGTGTGCAGGCATCCCGCGCCTGGAGGTACTGGAGGAAGAGCTGGAGGAGGGGTCTGGGATCCGGTGTGGGTCGGTGGGGCGTTCAAAGCATAGGGGCCTTCCATTTAGTACATACGCACATTTTCAAAAATCTCAGACCCCCACAACCCCCTCAGACAAAAATATGCATTAAATTTATACTAGAATGTACGCACATTTAAAAAAAATCTCGGACCCCCCCCCCCCCCTTGATGCATACGTACTAAATGGAAAGCCCAATTGGGTGCACCTTCAGGACGGTATACACGGCCCTCTACCTGAGGGTTTCAAAATAGTGATAATATATTTTTAAGTTGTATGTTGCCCTACTCGTGTATCTTCTTTCTAGAATTTCTTCTTCTAGATATACAGTGTTTCAATAATATGAGGACAACTATTCAAAACAGCTATAGGCCTAGTTCTATTTTGATTAATTTAAGTGCAATTCTAACTAATATTATCTTTTTTGAAATGTATTACCAAAGGTGCTTTCCGGTAAATTGCAGCAGGTTCAGTACATTCTTGCCCAGGGAACAGTAATTAATGATAAGATTATATAAAAGTACAGGAACCAATGCGACAACGGTTGCTGTCTTATTCTCCATGGTCAGAGATGATTCCCCTTGGTTCCATTCCTAATGACACATTCCTTTCACATATTATCGCCCCCTTTGATTTTCCGCCGGGCCAGCTGATTAGAACAAGAAAGATCGGCGACTGCCTGCATACCAGAACATCATATGCCCCGCCCAGATCGCCTGGGGCAATATCAGAAGGGTAATATTACCCGCTGGTCGATACGTTCACGCCAAATCATATTGCTATTGATTATGAAATTCCCTTCCAAAATTACGAAGAAGTGGGCCGCGTATCGCTCCCATGTTCCACCAATGAACGGTTGGACGCAAACTACAAAATTCTCATTCCAAATAAGGGTCGGGGGCAAACCATTTGTTGAGCAGAAAGTCGTTATTGACAGTCTTTTTAATTAAACTCCCCCGGAGAGGATGTCTTTAAGTTTTCCTGGAAATCCAACCCCGGCTGTGTTTGGAGTCTTCAGCGGAGAGTGAAATCTCGCCTCCGCTCAAATATTGGCATTGTCTTTGAATTAGGAGCTAATTAAAAAGGAAAATACTTTTTTTAACCTCCAAAGTGTCTTGTTTTGTGCACGAGTCGTCGAGGAGTGACATGGAGATGTTTCTCTGGAAAGCATTAATTTGGGTAGCGCGAGCGATACGCATGAATGACCAGACAGTGTCAGCATATTTTTTGTTTTGTCTTTTTTTTTGTCTTTTTTTGTAACGGTCTCTGTTTCCCTCTATCCTCCTGATTAGGGGGACTAAAAACATTCCGGTCGGCTAATTCCTACCTAATTGACAGTTTGTCAAGCGGTTAAAGCTATGTAATGGAACCCCCTCATTAATATTCATGGCAATTTCTTTTGTCATTTGCTTTCCATTCCAGTCCTGATAAATTATTCCGACCAGAATAAGGCAAACTTTCCCCCCACCAAAAAGGAAAAACAGTCGGGGGCAAACAGTCAACTTATCGACCAAAATAACCACTCTTTTTTATGGTAATTACATAGGCGGTATAGATAATATCAGGTGTTGTGATCGCGCCATCACTGTGATTTTCTCACTGAAAGCCTCCAGCGGAGTAATAACTATTGCCTAATTTTCTGTGTTTTTCCTAGAGTTTATCTCTTCAGGTCATCTCCAGAAGTATATAACTCCATACACCCTTAATCATGTGCGCTTCCAATTTCCCAAATGGCCAATTAACACTACATTCCCCTGTTTCGAATGTCACATGAAACAGCTATGTGAACCATGGAGTTTTTCCACTGGGAGGGATATAACAGGGGACATAACCGGGCACATAACTCACCTCCTGGGTGGCTTTCCGGGTGATAACACACAGACTAGGGGCAGGATGAGGGCTTCGATTAGCGCCGATTACCCCTCAACAATTACATTAAACCAGAACCAGTCTTGCGCGACGGCGATCACAACAAAACACGTTATAAATCACGTGACTGTGAGGGCAGTGATGGGGCCCCAGGCTGCATAGGGGCAGGAAGGGCGTTGGTGGATGGGGGTGGGGGTGGGGTGATGAGTTGGGTGGGGGTGGATGGGGGGCATTTAGAATCTGTAGCTTACTCTCAAAATCAATCGATGCAATTTATGGAATCTTGCAAATAAATTTTTGTCTGACCAGCGGCCGATTTAGGAGGGGTCTTCGGAAAATTCACAATAATTTCCGTCTAACATTCATCTAATTGTCTTCTCTTTTTGTGGCATTTTCTTCGATTTATTTCCAGAGTTCTGGAACTAGCATCCATATCAAAGAATGATTAACTAGAATCATAACTCCAAATTATTCTCAAAATGTAAAAATTTGACTATCTATGTTTTTCAAAGCATTAATCACACCACTGTATACTATTGAAATAATATTACCCTGTTGGTCGGACTTTTAGCGTCGAGATGAAGAGGGTGAGCAATAACGAAGAGGTGACAGACGGGGCACCCATTTTAATGTAGAAAAAAAAACTTGAAAGAAAAAGTTAAAAAATCACTCATCCGCGGCTCGAGTGGCCCTTTCACGTTGGCGACTATACTCGGCGGGACAAATTATGCGTCGTAAGAGCAGCATGTAAGCCGGAGAGAAAGGAAAGTGTCAGATTCATCCCGGCAACCTGCTGCATAAACAAACTTTGCGGTCCTCCGGCCGGGGCAGCAGTCGGCCCATGTACGCCGGCAAATGGGGGATGATTATTTAAAGACCACCAGTCCGTATACTGGAAACGCATTAATTTTCGCGCATTAATTTTTTGCGCATTCTACCTTAAATGCGATAGAAAGAAATATGTTTGTTAAAAATTAAATATTTCGGAATAACTGTTATTATTTGCAATAATGATGCCTGAAATTATCGTGGAGATAAAAGATATAATCATAAAATATTGTAAAATACACATAGATATAGTAGCGCAAAAATATGGATGTCCACAGTTAAAAGGAGAGTCGGTAGACGGCCGGCGGGCAGGCAGCAATTACCCAAAGAAGAGCATTGATTCTGTAATTCCCCTTACGCCAAATTACATGTAACTTGGATCTGCGGGGTACGATTTCAACCTGCCGAGCCGGCCGCCCCTGTGTCCTTCTTTCTTTTGTATGTTGGGGGCCGGAGGTGTCAATCATGATAATTTGCAATGCAAACAGATTGTGGTAGGCCTAATTACAAAGAATTAGCAAAATCGCAAGGAATCGATAAGAAATCGCAATGTTTGAATGGGGCTTTAGACTATTCTCATCTTGTGGCCACAAAGAGGGGGTCTGGTGGCGGATGGGGGGTCCTACAGTATAATCACAGACTGCCAGCCTCTGCTATAATGGTTACGACGCATTTTGTTCAATTATAACCGCTGCGTCGCGCCCAACAATATCCCCTTGTCTTTGATTATTTGTTCGGACAGCTCGTTTTTTAAAACAAACTACACCACATTTCACCTCCAGCAACGGCAATCAGTGTCGCAGAATTAGAAGTTGCTTTTGCCTGGAGTCGTTTGATCGTGAATGGGAGTTCAAATGATATATCTTGGGTTGGGAATTCTCCTTACGAAGACTGGTCTAATTGAACCAATTTCACTGAGATGTGATAGATCAGCGTTGTCAGCATGACTCTATGATGTCACTGCCAGCGACATAGGGGAGGGGAATTTGGCTAATATCGTACACTTTAGTCTTGACTGCATCAAAGCAGTATTGTTCACTTACAAAAAAAAATACACAGAGACGAGTTGGCTTTTATGTGATAAGTACGGTATATAATGGACTGCATAGAGGGAAATTGATAAGATGGGAGTGTTCCAACGAGGAAAGGGTTTGATTGAGTGGCCGTGCACAAGCCTCTAAATGGGTGTAGACGCCATTTAAGGCTGTATCCCTAGACGTGTTGGTAAGGTCTTTATTCTTGTTGACACGTATTGTCCCGGCCTTTGAATAAAAAAAGTAACAACCTCCATAATGTCTGTTCTCTTCCTGTACCTCTTCCGCAAAAGCTTAATACCTGTATGTAAACAATGGGCCTTTAGAGAGAAATAATGTCACCCCTAATATCTCATTGAACGCCTTTGTGACCGAAATCAAAATTTCCCTTTGTCCCTTAAACAAACAGCTACCCCCTTTGTGGTCAAAACTTTTTTTTAAAAAATATAAAAATAAAAATGTCTTGGTCTGTCCTCATAATACCCGGATGTTAACACCAAAAAATCACAATATCCGGGTTCAATCGGCTGGTTCCTGGTGTCCCAACAAGTTCTAGCTGGTATCCATGGGTACCAGCGCGCGCAGGCACTTCCGGCGCGTTGGCAACTTCCCCCAGCTGCCGCCAGAGGGCTCTTGCCGGGAGTTGGCCTATGCATGGACAAGGGCCGTGGCCGAGGCTAATGACGCTTAATGACGCCTACTCTTTAGTCCTCATCAGGGGCCCAGTGGCGCCCCCTACGTCCCCCTAACGACCCCTGGCGACCTGTCAGGTAATCACCGGGGGCCGGGCGCCCAGCCGATTTTCTGCTAATTGTTGGTGTACTTTTCTTTTCAGTTTTATTTCCACCTCCTTCGGTTTCCCCTGCAGGAGTCTTTCTATAACGGTCCAAGCGTCAAGGGAACAAAGAGATGATTAGCAAAAGGTGTAAGGATAATGATAATACGTGGTAAGATAACGGTCTTCTGTGTGGTATTTTACTCACGAATAAATGTCTCTATTAGTCTGCATCACAGCAATGTTTAAGATAAGAACGCTTGTACATTACGTACTTAATAATTGCCACTTTGATTACGCAGTGCCTATAATTCTACCTATATGAAGAATGAGTCCCTATCTCAAATGAGACTCTTAGTCTAGAGGAAATAGTTCTTTATATGCCTTATTCATTCTCTTTTTAACGGTGATTTGGGTTATATTTCTTGACAAATACACGATGGGATGATACAATTGAGTTAGACCAATCAGCCCGTCCAGGGGTAATAGCGGTCCGCATATGGTCCCCCAAAAAACTTTGCATTTAGCAGAATCGGGTTTCTGGGATGGATCTAATCAATGGCAGCCGTGGAGGGAGGCGGATTGTATACCGGGGACAATTTAATCATACCCCACAGTGAGAGGAATCACATGACGATACCAATATTCACAATTATTCGAGGGCCTTCTCACAGCTACAAGTAGATCAGGCTCAGGCAACGTTTGTTTGCCTTTCTCCGCATTTACCGCGGCCCAGCTGCCCGGCACAATGCGCGCGCAGCCGGATGCGCGCGCTCTTTCCATTGCGCAGTGGCCCGGATGATCGAATGTCGTCTGCTTGGATTGGGAGGACGCTGGCTACCTGCCGCCGCCCCACGCCACCATCTGATGGTAATAACAGGTCTAACGGCCCCTCCTGTACCTTCCCCTCCTGATCAGCCGAGTGGTATGTGCACTCCCAGCCTCCTCCAGACGCTTCTTCTTAATTTGGGAGACGCCAGTCCGACAGTTTAACCTTTGGGATAATATGCCAAGCGACAGCGCGGGGAAAGTGGGATAAAAGTATGGGAATTCGGTCTGTTCTCTGTGCAGGCATGGTCAGTGGGATTATTTAAAGTTTACTTTGAGGTTGTCTTTGGGGATAAAGTTCACTTTGAGGTCCTTCGGAAACTGCCTGGAGTGTTTCATTGGAATGGATTACTGTTAGGAGCTCATGAAGTGATGTATGACCTAAGAAGTGGGCTGTAGGTAAGACCAAAGTGGGCGAGAGGTAAGACCAAAGGGCAGGGGCGGTCGGCTCCTAGTCAGCCTCAATAACCCAATTGTCTCATTCATCTCTGCAAATGGAGACGGATTTCCTTTACGTCACCAAAAGCTGTGCACTGACCTCAGACGGAAAGGTCACGCTGACCCCTCGTTCACCGCGTTCAGCGTTTCATTGACCTCATTCCGCTTGGGCAGGCTGACCAGAAGTTTGATTTGTTGGAAAGGTAGCCGCCATTGAGACCTCTCAAGAACGGCCTGTTGCCTAGTTTCGGCCACTCAGTGAAACGAAGCCGAGCGTTTTAAATCACCTTAATACCAGGCAGAACCGTTTGAATTCCCCTGTTAGAATGCCTCTGGAATGCCTGAATGTAATGAATGCCATTGGTGCGCTTTGACCCATACAGAGGGTGCTGAATTCTAAATAATCTGAACATTTAGGCTCTGGACCAAAGATTTAAAACATTCTGATTAATGCGGTGTTGGGGTAAAAAATAAACATGAAATCTACATAATAGGAACTGGAGGTAAATTGGGAACATTTCTACCATGTTTGTTCCTGCTAGAAAGTAGGCACATTTAGGACCTATATCAAACGGCTGAAATACATCCCTATGTCCAGTATAAGGCACAGAAACCAAACAGCTGAGATACATTGCTATGTCCAGTATATGGCACAAAAATGTAAAATCTGAGATACATCCCTGTGTCCAATATATGGCACAAAAAATAACCTAAAGAGCTACATCATTAAAGACCTATATAAAACAGCTAAGATGCATCCCTATAAAATCCAGTATATGGCACAAAAATAACCCAAAATGCTACAGACCTATATTAAACAGGTACATCCCTTTGTGACGTTTGTCCAGTTTATGGTACAAAAATAACTTAATTACTACATCATTAAAGATCTATATCAAACAGCTGAGATATATCTATGTCCAGTGTATGGCACAAAAATTTAACATCTCAGTAACATCCTTGTGTCCAATATATGGCACAAACATAACCCAAAGTGCTTCATCATTAAGGACCTATATCAAACAGCTGAGGTACATCCCTATGTCCAGTTTATGGCACAAAAATAACCGAAAGTGCTACATCATCTGTGATGCGGTGGGTCTGGTTAGGGGCCAGCGATAGGGGCTGGCTGGTTGTGGTTATAGGATACAGGTGCACACCCACTGGAGGAGTGAGTCAAGACCCTGGAGGATGAGGAAGTAGCCACATACTGTAAGGGGTCGGCTGAGGGGATGCGCCGTTCTTCTACCCATCCCAAAACTGTTCGGGGGAGGGTTACTGGCTTTATAAACCTTCAATATATGGATATATCTGACATTACATATCTCTACAGCAATGTGAGTCATTGTTATTGTTCAAGAATCGTTTGAAACAAATGTATAGATCATATCGTGATTTGCTTCATGCTGATGCCCAGTACATTCAGTGAACTTGTTTTATTTTTACTTGGTTCTTGTACATCAGCCTTTCTAAAGCAAAATTTCCAATGCACATGTATGTAACCCATAATTTTCATATTACTTTAATAATTTATGTTAGCATGTAGTAATTCTGAAAATTCATATGAGTGTCCAGTATTTCTGGCATTGGCCTGAATTCCTAATATATCGCAGTTTTAAAAATATTTTTTTCCCAAAGAGTAATATATGAAAATATGTGTATGTGACTAAGGAATGCTACTATGTAGTTTGATTTTGATTAACCAAAAAATTCGGGGGGAAATGAGAAAAAAAAACAAAACTGCATGGCGATAGCATTTATTGGTATCGTATCGTATCCTAAACGGGATTATTGCGAAATTTTTATGGAATGCACCCTATACCTCCGCTTCATTTTCGTCAAGGTCACCTGAAAATTCCATATTGATATGCATCTTTATCAATCCGGCCGCTGTTTCTACAGTACCCCCCCCCCCTCCTCCAGGGCCCTAAACTTTCCTCCAGCGACCCGCTTGTACTGGAGAGGTCCGCCGACGACTTCAAAGGCTTTCCGCCCGACAGAGCTGCCGCTCCAGGTCCTGATGAAAAGAGTGTGAGAAGCGCGGCACGTCCCGTCAACCCCGCGCCCTAAGTGTTTCGGGTCTGGGACTACTTGTAACGTTTGTCTCGGCGCACGCCCAGGGGCATTAATCAAACTCATCGCTAGGTACTAGGAGTTCTAATCTCTATCTTTATAGTCAGTTCTATGGGGGATTTACACCAGGAAATGTTCGATTTTCCTTTACTGCATGGTGTGAAGTACAAAACCCTAACTTTCGCTGCTGAAACCCCTAACAAACGCTTTTACATTTTACATTGTTTCCTAATCAGCTGCTAATGCGCGTATTAAAATATAGATACATTGGAACGCCGGGAGCAGGTTTTATTTGGATCAAAAGCTTATTTTTAATGAAGAAATAAGACTCAGGTCAGATGTGAGTTCTTAAATGCCATTTTCGTATCCTCCCTTATGAATAATGTTTATAATGATGGTAAACAGTTTAGAATTATGGTAAATACATGTAATGCTATCACTCTCATGATAGCATATGGAAGCTTTTCTGTAAAACCAAAATCATCATTGAACTTCAAAAAGAAGAGACAATAATAAAAAGTCTATGCAAACCAGGATCAAACTCCATGGGTAAAATCTATTTTCTCATTTTATTCTATCCTTCTGAGGGATCGTTACACTATCTTTTTTATTCCTATAATGTTTGAGTGTGGGAAGAATACGGTTTTGCCCTTTAAAGAGTTGTCACTGCTCACCCCTGGAATTGTTACTGAACTCTTTTTATCCCCTTTAGGAGATGGACTGGGAGTCATATGCCATCTCAGGGGTGGTAAATGGTTTTTGATGAGAACCATATAAGCCATTTCATCCCCATCATTGGGGGGAGGTTACAACTCCTTCACAGACACAACAGAGGAACGGTGACATATTAGTGTCGTCATTGCACATACTGCACGTCTTTAAAACGTCTTTTCCACGAAGTCTCAGTGTCTACTGGTGTCTCCATACACACTTAGCAAGCCCCAGAACATCAGGTTGACGTTAAAGGCACATCTGATTTTAATTACCCATCCGTCGGAAACGTTTGCCAACGTGGACCCAAAAGATTAACAAAATTCGCCGACGGTTTGGGACTTGGTTTGGTTCTACTGAGCCCGATTTATATACACTTGGGAAAGCTCACGACCTTGACTTTTGTTTCCTAATGACGTCACAGCCGTCAGGGTGTCTGGGTCATGCCAGATAGCTTCAGGCCCTTACCTGAAGGGGGCGCTATCGATTTCGTTGCAACGCCTTGGTCTACACGGTGCATCCAATAAAAAGGGTAAAAGAGCGCGTGATAACATGCATGTGGCCCATAACATGTATAAATAGCAGGCTAGATGTAGTCTAATTCGTTGGACCTGTAGTTTACCTTGCTGCGACTTGAATCAGTCTTGATACTGTGATATATGACATGCGTACCTAGTGGTGGACTTGGCTCATCGGTCTTAATCAAGTGCTATTTAGCTGGTCTAGCTTCGACACAGAAACACGTGGGCACATCCCTGTAGCAGCATTTGATTGAATCCATCATGCATTCGTTGGTCTCAGCACAAAGTAAAAAGTAAACTATAGACCACAAAATTGTCCGTGCAGCGTTAACCGCACCTTTTATGGCTTCCAAACGACGTTTCCGCATGTGCCACCGAGTTATAACTTCTTCAGCCGGATATATTTTCCAGATGCAACTCGTTTTGAGTCGAAATGACAACGGGGGTTCCCCCAACATAGCGCAGAAAACACATCTGCAGTGATCCTATGTGATCCAGAAGTGATCTACAAAGAAGGATATTCGAAATGGTAAAGTTTTATATAAATGAGGCAAAGTGCCATCGTTTTATGGACTCCATGCATTTATAAACGCTCAACCACTCAATGTATTTCCACACACTTCAACTCTTCAAGAAAAACTTGATGACTTTATAAGACGTCGGCGGGCTTTGAAGCTGTAAAGTAGAGGCCCATTAGCGCCTAGAAAGACATACACAGCACCTGAATTATGAGATGGTGCATTAAAACGCCGGCCTGAAGAGATGCGGCATTCTAGCCGATAGATCCATCAAGTTGACAGGTGGAGACAGACGCACAGGTAGCGTTTTGTGTTAGGCCGATGCGAAAAATTAAGTGGGTGTTTAAGGGATTTTAGGCCAGGGGGCATCGTTTATCACCACCCCTCCTGTGATCTGATTGTTTTTACCTATGTCAGGTAATAAGGGGAAGCCCCAGGCGCTCTCCTCCAGTACCCTAGCGGCCCCTCCGGGCAGTCCAGGTAGACTGGAGACCCAGCTGAACCCTGGAGGGGAGCAGCGGCCTCCAGGCGGGCAGGGGACAAGGTTCAGGGAAGTTTTCACCTGCCTGTGGCTTCTATGGCAATAGCAGCTCCCAAATGGGCTAACCATTCTGTACACCGCACACCCCCAACATTGCAGGGCTGTCGTATATATGTGTACCAGTGTGTAGGGGTGGTCTATTTGTTGAAACAAGTCCCCTACTGCAATCAAAACGGCGTGCTCGGAATTTTAAGCGAGCGGCTGACTCCTCCTGCTATGAGAGATAATATAGAGACATTCCCCACACTTCTCTCTCATCTCGGGGTAGTCCATGGTGTGCTGTTGTGTGGTTATGTTCTTAAACACAGGAGAAATCTAGGGAGAGACAGTAATAGTTGTATTTGTGTCGTTTTGACTCGGGTGGTCCCTGCTGCCCATGGTTGTTAGTTGGAGAAAAATGGCGTAAGATTAGAATGTACTGCGCAGGTCTGCGTCAAACGAGATGAGGCAAAGCGCCATCTTAGCTAAATACATGTAGATATCGTAGTCTAAACATATATTCCCCTCCCATTCTCATTCTCATTTTATAACAGTATAACTGCATATCTTTAAAACAAATGCAACACTATGCATTCTACTATCCCATCTCTTTAACATAATGAAGTGGATTAATCAGGGAAAAAGAGCATAATATTTATATATATCCATGTTTCATTTGAATATATGCAATTTCACTTTTTGAATAGATTCAAACCAATCTTGATATCATTCAATACCTTCTGTATAATCCACCACATTTCAAACCGATTCAGCCCATCTATAAAGCTTGTCCCACTCTATGGAATTTCTTTAATTGCAACGGCCAAAGACATGTCTATCGTTCTTTGTAAGGGCTAATAACCGTTTCGGCAGCTTGACTGAGGAGTCTAAACAGCTAGTTAAGCAGAAAATATACGACCTACTGCACGGGAGGAGAGGTGAAGGGGTAATTTGGGCGGTCAGTTTGGGGGACGTCAACTCAGAAGGAGACATAGGGGTAGCTAGTTAGGGGGTGGAGGGCCGACACCCTATTGTTAACACCTGGAGGGGTCAGATGCGCTTTTCTCAGGGTAATGATTGCAAGAGGGCATTTTAGACGATCCTTATCGGGAATGAGAAGACTTGAAGGGAGCATCAGATTGCTTTGGTCAGGGATGCCTACAACAGGTTGAATCTTTTTGCGAGTTGGTCTCTTTGCAATCTGGTGTAGTGCATTGGTTTTGTGTTTTTATCTGTGTGCATATTTTTCTGTATATGTTTACAGCTGGTGTAAATTGGATTCAATCTCACCAAATAACAGCACCAGAAGATTCATGCCCGAATTAAAGCCTATGGGCCCTGGTAGGCTCCAATGCATGACCCGTGACCAATAATGCAATTTTCTCCATGAATGCTACTGACAATCTACATAAAGTCTAAAAAAACCCACATGTTTCAGTCCGATTGAAAACAGTTTCCATGAAAAAATAAATATCAGAACGACCCACACCCTACATATAGGGGACCCCGATGTCACTGGCTGGGACATTCACATATAAGAGCAGGCAGTGACCCCCAAAGGGGCTGAGGATATATTAGCTACCTGGGGCTGACAGGGGCCAGACCCCCCTGTGCCCCAATCAGCAGGTGAGGCCCCCCTTTGAAGTCCCACCGCCATCATCGGTTTGGGCATGCACCTGACGGCCGCCCTGGAGATGTCAACCAGGAGTTGGTGGCTAATTATAATCAGCCGACTGGATATGATCTTAGACTGGTCGGGTAATTGCTGGCCTCTGGTCGGCCCCGCCCGGAGGTACGGAGGGCCTAATTGGGGCTTGTGACAACTATGGGCAGGCCGCAGTGGGCGAGTGGCAATGGGCGGGTGGCAATGGGCGGGCGGTTAGGGCGAGGTGTCGTCGGTAGGACCCGCGGTTGGGGGGCCCAGACCCCAAGGTGGTCATTTTAATCACCTGCAGCGCTAAGGGACTCAATATGGCCGATTTGTGGCAGGTGCGGATCCGCCATTACCTATGGTGCCCCACAGTGGGATCGAAACAGATTGCACAGTTCAAGCTCAACTTAAGTACTGTTCCTATGCAACAGAGGTAACCAACGCTCTCCAAGCATTCAATCTGACCCCTCATTCAGCCAAAGAATGCGGCCACAACCGGCATATTCCTGCTTGGAGAGCGCAGAGTCGATTTCCGGAAGAAGTCAAGATGGCGGCCACCCACGGCGCGTCGGTGGCTCCCCCTGGCGAGACGCGGGCGTGATTAGCACCCATTATCGCCCTGAATGGACGACCCATCGCGCGATGAGGGCAGAATACTATAGAAAAAAGTGGCCGCAATCAGTGCCACTGGACCCTGACTGCAGAGGAATGCTTGACCATTGTCCGGCGGGTGGTCGTGAATGTGGTCTCGGATGGGCTGCCTCCAAAGGTGTTTTCTCCCCCTTTTCCTGATATTTTTTTATATGACTGTTTGCCCCCCGGGGTGATTGGTCCTGTAAATTGAGGGCTCTTTTAGGTGGGATTTTTTTTTTATATCTATTTATTTATGAATGTTTAGGAGGTGGATGAGTTATGTTTTGGTAGGAAGGATTGGTTTTGAGGGAGGGATTGGTTCAGTGGGAGGGACTGGGAGGGAGGACTCAGAGTGGGAGGGCCCAGAGATGTATGGACACCAGACACATGCCGGTGTCATGTCGGCTGACAAAGCAGCCGGCCTGCCGTCGGCCCGCCATGGGACCGACCAATCTGTGCTTAAAGGCTACGCCCAATTCACACTAGGCGAATCTTTGGGCTGGACTGGGCAAATTTGATCATGGGAATTTTAGCTTTTTTTTTTTTTTTTTTTGGGGGGGGGGGGGGGGGGGGGTGAAATGGGGGGGGGGGAGGATGAAGGGGGGGGGGGACATGCATTTTTCGCATGCATTGACCACAGAACCACAACTAGGCCTATGTTGCTCTCCCCTTATTTTTGGACAGGGCTATTAATTCCTAGTCAACAAAAATTGCTGTAATTATTAATACCGATTTGAAAATAAAATTGCAGATGGAAATTGCCAAAAAAGATTAAATAGTGTAACCTGTGCCTCATATAGATATAGCAATATATCAGTTTCCCGCCCACTCCCCCTGGTGGTGGCAATAGTCCAACTGGGTCCTGTGGGTGGATGGGGCGGGGCGTACAGCCGCCAATATTGACCGGTCCATCCCGACCTCTGCCAAGACACAACCATTAATCCGTTTATTTTGGCCGATTGAGCAAACAAGGTGGACTTGTGTTTGATGTTCATTGAATTTATTGCTCACTCGTATATATACAAATGTCTACAGAACAAATGTATCCTGGCACCTCCTCTGCCAATAAAGTAGACATACACCTCTTATTTCAATCAATGGCCAATGAGACAAGTGTGATTGACGTTTGAAAGCACGGAGTTACATAGGTACAATCCCATTATTAGATCCTGGAGAGGTGCCCTGGAGCAGAATCAAAATATGATTAGCCAAAGCGGGGGAAATTCTCCTGCAGAGGCAATAGAAGTCTACTGCAACAATAACACACACCTTTTTTCCACATGGAAATGTCAGTTCCTCTCTACAGCCATTACTAATGGATCCTGGAGCATCAGAAAACCACCCCCAACTATGTCAAATTCCAGGCTAAAATATTAATGCCGCTCCCTGCCGGTAGTTGGGACACAAATCATTACCCGGGCCGAATTGGGGGAGAAAAGTGCACTGTTTGAACCCTGAGGGGGTCCAGGCCACTATTGCCAGTTGTCAGGTTGCGTTAAGTCCCCCCTCTCAGCAGCGCTTTATAAATCATGCACGATTATTTCTCCCATAGTCCGAGTAAACGCCGACAGTCTGCCGGCTGGCCGAGGAGGCACACAGTAAGGGGCGCAGAGCCATGAGCTTTTCAGCTCGGAGTAATCAAACCCTACTTAAGGTTGCTCAGGGCATGGCTCGTTTTGTAGGAACATCCTCAGAGTAGTCTGTTTGCTTTATTCCTCCCAATCGGGGCGGGATCTGTGGGTACTAAGCCTCCAGGTGGTGGCGAGAGCTATGCGGCAAGATCCTATTATAAACATGGCAGCGCAATGCGGCCAGATCCCTTATAAACACCCGCATAAAGGCGCTAACCTCCCGGTATACATCGCGGCTTGTCGCCATGCGCGCCCCTTTTTGGAACAGGACAAAATGTGCATGAAACAAGGATCGGAAGCACATCCAGTGTACTTTGAGAATAAATATTTCCCTTTCAGAAAGTAAATCCATCTGCCAACGGGTGGTCCGTCGGTATGATGAATGAGAATTATGGCATATTTTTCCTTTGCCTGAATTCGTGATCTGTTTCAGATTGAATGGAGTTTCACTTTGTGGTCTCCCTTTTGGCGGAACTCTGATGTGCGGCGTTTTAAATTCCGAAGATTGTTTGCTGCATTCAAATTGAAACCACCATGGTAGCATCTCTGAATAGTATTGCCTCCTTAGATCCTAGTGTGGTTTTCGGCAATTTGCATTGATCGACCGCACAGAACCTTGTGTTTCTAATCTATGTAATCTTCATACATCCCTGAAAAGATAGGTCTAAGACATAAGATAAGATTGTATAAGATTGCATGAGTTTTACAGCAGAACAATCTTTTTATAGACCCAACATCACAGTAAGGGTACTGAATTGCAACAGGCAGTCTCTTGTTGTTGTCTTCCACAGGAATTGTAATATCTCCTCATCTTTGGTCCTTGGCAAGGGTTACACAAGAAGACATTGGGATTACATGGTTATCTTGACTCCATCTTAAATGTGTGTCAGAGCCCATTTATCTACATTACCTGAAGGGTCTGAGATCTGCGTGGACACTGGGACAAGACTGTGATAAAAATCAAGTGGCTACTGTTGCAGCTGGGGCTATTGTGCACCTGAACAATATACCTTTGTTCACTCCCATTCAACTTCATCAACAGACCTTCCCTGAGGCACATCTTCTGAAAAGACCAGCTAGAATTACTCCAATTGTGTGAGTATTTATCCAATTGCCCATGCTTGGTTTCCTAGGTGGTCTCCTGGGCGTATTTTAGAGACGATCTACTCCAACAAAAACTTTCTTAGACATTCAATTTTGGAGGAAACAAGGGTATCGAATTTGTGTAAGCAAATAGGCTATATCCAAACCATCAAAGCCAATGAAAAGTCTTTTGAAAACTCTATAGCTAAAAGTACATTTTCCTTGAGAAGCCCAACTATCAATACCTTAATTGTATGTCTTTTTATCAAATTGTTGTTGGAGTCTTCGGGAGGTAGTTAACATTTTCGGAATACCATCGATTTACTAGACAAGGATGTCAAGATAATTTGAGAAAATAAATCACCAAATCAATTATTTACGTTGTTCTTCCTTAAGAAGCTCTGATTTTGCAAACCCAAAAATGTTATTTTATGTTTGAAAATCTTCTTTGGAATGCTCTACTCTTGCTGAAAAGGGATTTGAAATGCAATTCCCAAACCACATTTCCTTTTTCTAAAGAGACATGTATTAGAATAGCTTAGTTTGTATGGGTGGGAAATTACTAGCAACAGCCAGCGGGGAAATGGATGTTATACTATCTGGAGGAGCAGGCGTGAGACAAGGGCCACGTGCAGGCTTAGGGCTCACCTGAAACAGGTAATTACAGGTGTATTAGGGAGGAATGCTTCTCGTCACCAGCATAATCCTATCAATCACCCATGGCTGCTTGGTGTCCTCCACAGGGGTGGCTTCGCCTGTAGGCTTTAAGAGGCTGGTTTGTGCTTTGCTCCATACAGGACGCTGCATGATAACCATCAGGGGGATGGGGAGGGAGGGAGGGAGTGGAGGGGAGGCTTCCAAAAGTATCTGTCTAGGAGATGGAAAGTATACTTGATATGTCTAACATAGCACAAAGGACTCCATGGACATTTTTTCCTTCTTTCTATTTTTTCCCTTTTTTATTCATCTTAAATCTATGTTTTTGGTTGGGGTGGGCGTGCATGGGTTGGATCTCTTCAGAAGTTCACGTCAGACTCTGGTTGTTGTTATTTGGCAGTAGCATCCGCTTGTTTCGACAGGGACCAGAGAGGGCTGTATGGGTCTGAGCGACATCAGCATTGTCAAGGAGTAACCATAGAAATAAAAACAGAAAAACGCCGAAATGGCGTGATAAGGGGGAAAAATGACTGTCTATAATCCCAGAAGGTACTTACCAACCGACGCCCAGGCCTTGCGATAATCTATAAGAGATTAGATTGATCGGTTACTACCCAAAGACGCTTATGACACTACCAAATCTCCGACTACAAAAAGGGCCACTTTCCTTTGTGAGACCTTGTGCAGACTGGCGGATGAATACATCCACGCCGAGAAAAATAGTACCAGAATAGCGACGGAAACTACCTCAGCGCCACCAGGCGAGTAGACTGGCGATGCTATGAATTGCTATGGGATAATTTCTTGAAGGAAGGATAACTATTTGATAATGCAGAAGAGTAATGATAAGAGAGAATCATAATGATAATGTATGGCTAGAGGTAAATTATATGAATATGACGTCACAATCAGCAAATGTATATATGTATACTTGTATAATCATATGTACGAAATATAGTTCTATGATATGATTAATAGAAAAGGATAGAAAAGATTCAAAACGTACTATTCAAAGGTACAACGACCATGCTTAAGTTGAAGTGCAAAGAGGAATATTGTCGTAGAGCGAGTCTCGGACACTTTGAATAATTGAAATTTTTAGTGAAATCCACTTCACCAATCTGTCAAGATGGGATCTCAAACAGGAATCAATTCCCATAAAATGGAAATTCTATGCAACAAGGAATTAAGACGGATAATTGTTAGGAATGAGAGATTGTCATGCGCCAAACCAGAGGAAAGGGGATGTGAAGGAATAAACTGAAGTGCCATCTAGACTCTCAACTACATTCTAAGGAAACTATTAGTAAAACTAGAACCAACTATCCACACCACACTACACCACACACACATGTTTGTATATAAGAAGGAAAGTATATTTGTATAGGCCTATAAATAGAGAAAGCAATTCAAAAAGATTGCTTTTTAGAATCACATTTTTCAAATGAAATTGCTGGCTCTTTTGGATGCCTTGGTAGCTGCAGAATCTGCGTAGCCGCTTCTTAACGTGGTAGTATCCAGTGAGAAAAGATGGTAGTAACTTGGGATATAAATATGTATATAAAATAAAAATAAGGATTAGGGAAGAAAAAAGTACACACTACACCGACCCTTTCGGTAAATGTTACCGTCACCTCCGAAAAGGATCGCTACAGCACGTCACGTCACGAACGCGCAGTGACGTCGTGACGTGACGTGCGATGTGACGTCACAGTGACGTCTTAAGTTCCGGAAGTGACGTACCTGACCAGTCGATGGAGACCCCCTCTCCGGCGGCCTTGGCGGTGTCCGGTTGGGTTCCGTCCGGGTAGGGAACGTTGGGGACTGAAACGGGGAAAAGAGAGAAGCCATGTATGATTCTTTGGGAGTGGTCGCGGAGAAATATTAGATTTTTATTGTTCAGCGGTTGCAGAGCATCAGCAAAGAGAGCAATGATATATTTTAGGTGGTCAAAGAAGAAAGCAATGACCTTTTGCAAGTAGCCTTGTCCGTAAGGAGTTTTAGCAACTCACACACATGTATGGCTACTTTAACGGGGTCATTCATATATTTGTAATATTATATTCTGCAAATTGAATAAACATACAATGATAAGCCTGTCTAATCATTGCAATATCTATTCGAAGATTGCAATGCATATACGGTGCAAAATTCATGGAAAAAATGATAAAATCTATTATCAAATATCTTATAAATTTACACTACAGGACATGTCTAAGTAGCTAAAACTCAAAAAACAGCAATGATAATTTTGCGAGAAGACAACCATTATCGCCTGAGAGACAGATAAAGCCAAGATTGTTATTTTCTGAGTGGTCGAAGAAAACATTAAGAAAGCAAAGGCATCGATTAGGTCAGCAAGCCCTGTGCAGCCGAATGCCGGTCACGTCTCATCAAAGCTGGGGATCGCCCTCTGAAATGGAAGCATCGATTCGGCGGCAGTGGCAGGCAGAGGCGTCTGTTGTAAGTGAAGAGGGGTGGGTGGGAAGCTGTGAGGCTGAGAAGCTGGCAAGCTGGGGGGCTGGCAAGCTGGGGAGATGGGGGGCTGGAGAGATGGGGAGATGGGCGAACAGGGGGGAGATAAAGATGCATGGGAGATGCGGGTGGTTGCTTGTGAGCATGGGAGGATTCTGGATTTTTGGAAGGGTGAGTGGGATAAAAGGGAGATCTGTGTTGATTGAGTATGAAAACGTTGCACTCATGCACTTATGGTGTAATTTAAGGCCCCATAAAAAACAAGCTGGGGGTGACAAAAAATAGACTCCCTCTTCCCCCCGATGATTATGAACAGGAGTCAGGGGTCAATCCAAAAGGGGCTGGGGATTCCACGCTCTCTCCCAATTTTGGTTGACACTTAATTTTCAGAAAAGGGGAAAATGCCAAAAATACAAATGCCATGTATATGGGTGCGAACGAAAGACGTTTTATATACTTAGCCTATAAATGTGGACCCACCCCCAACCCCATCTCCAAAATCCTGGATCCGCCCCTGGTAATCGCAAAAGGGGTTGGTCAGAGCTCGAGCTAAGATACTGCAGGTTTGGGTGATAATCTGGCAGCTGTTAAGCTTGGCGAGGTGCTGTATAGGGGGAGAGAAGAGAGGGGTGGCAGGCGTCGAAGGGTAAAGCAAAAGAGGGGCTCGCTGAAGCCCTTGGCGAAAGAAAGGCATTTGAAGATTAAGGGCTGGTCGGGGTCGGGGGATGATCAGGGTGGATTTAGGCTTTGGTGTGGGGACTGACTAATAGGCTCAGGTGTTAGGCCTGAGCCTGGACAGAGAACTGAGGGTGGGGTGTGGGGTGTGGGTGTGGGGTGTGAATGTGAATGTGGGTGTGGGTGTGGGTGTGAATGTGGGTGTGGGTGTGGGTGTGGGTGTGGGTGTGGGTGTGGGTGTGGGTGTGGGTGTGGGTGTGGGTGTGGGTGTGGGTGTGGGTGTGGGTGTGGGTGTGGGTGTGGGTGTGGGTGTGGGTGTGGGTGTGGGTGTGGGTGTGGGTGTGGGTGAAGGTGTGAGTGTGGGTGTTGAGCAGTTCCTAGTCTGGCCAGATGGGTTGGTGGGTTTGGAGACAGGGAGGGGGTCACTTGATCTAGATGAAGTTTCGACTATACAATATGTACGACTATGACAAATTAGACCGACTGGAAAGCTGTAACTGAGAAATGAAGTCGTAGTAGTAAAACAGCACAACAGTGATTCTATAAACTATACTCCATGAACCTGTCGGATGGTTAAAAAAAACTTCATACACAGGTATATTTCCAATTGTGTCTTTTCATACAAACTGACAGTATACACATGCATGTAAATGTAATACTGTCATATTCTACAGCACAAGCCATTTCCTTAACTTCCTTTCTATATACTCTATCGTACAATAGCCGATGATGATTGTGGTTATTGTAGTCTATCATTCACCCAATAATTGTCTAGCTCGGCAGCTATATCAGCTTTTCAGCATCACTTTGATAGAATCTATACACATGGACACGACAAAACATTCAATAGCAGAATGATAAACTCAATAGACAGATGAACAGATGAAATATTGAATATAGAACAGACTTCACCATTATAAAATGATATTAGATAGAATCCGTCTGCAATAAGAAATTATGCCACTAGATTATCAAATATTAATTTTTTTCTCCTTAACTAGGGTTATACTCTCAAAATATGTTATCCTACTTGCACAATATAAACGAGTTACCTATATTTACACTAGCTATTAAAACGTATGATTATATCACCAAAGCCTGGGTGTATACGTACTATATGTGAACTAATATCGTGTATAAAAAGCCCCCCCCCTCCCCAGCTTCCTCCTTTCTCCACCATAAGCCCTTTAACTCCAGGTCCCGGCCCCTCTCCACCAGGCGTCGCTGCTGGCTTCTGAGGGCGCTAATGTGACTGCTGACGGGGCCGGGGGGGGGGGGGGGGTGATCACATGATCTCTGGGAGGGGGTGAGGTGCGTTGGTGTGTGTGTGTGGGGGGGGGGGGGGGAGAGTCAGGGAGAGGAAGAAGAGCCCGGGGGGGGGGGGGGGCACTTGGGTCTCAAAAGGGTACCCACTGTCAAACGGACTCGCGAAGTAGGGGTGATGATCGTCAAAATTGAGAGGCAGTCAGCCAATTTTATGCCAATAAAGGGGGGTGGTCAACTACTTCTATAAAACAATAATAGCAATAACTCAAAATTTTTAGATTAATATATTACGTTATTTGACACAAAAATCTTATAGCAACTTTATCAGGAGTTTTCCTAAGCAATTTTGGTGATTTTTGTCTATTGCATGGTATTGAGACCCTCTGATTTTGAGGGTCGGTGATCTGCATACCCCAAAAATAGGGGGCAGTCAACCAAAGTTCAGGAGTGGGCAGCCCCAAAAAGTAGGGGCGATAGTTTGGCAGTGGGTAGTAACCTTCAAAGAGTCAGTACCCCCCACCCCCAAGGGGACGGGGAAGAGTCAGAGAGGGGGGCTATAGGAGGGCCCGCTCATCAGATGCTGGCCAGGCCTGATCAGATGATCGACTCACAGAGAGCACGCGATAACCCCCCCCCGACAAGGATCAAACCGCTTCAAAGGGCCTGCCGACCGGGACACTTTGCCTCCGGATCCATATCTTTGGATCCCTCCAGCCGACTCCAGTCCCTCTGTCCCATATTCGTCTAAATCACAAAAGGGGCCTCCTTGATGTATAGGTTCACCTCTGGGGTGTTAGGACATGCATGCGAGGCCTTAGAATATACTGGGTTATGTGCATGGAATGTGCATGTGTATGGGTGGGTGAATGGGTGAATTATTATTCTGGAGTATTTTCTAGTTCTAGGTTCCAGGAAGGATGTTGGAAGATGGGAGGGGTAACGTATGAGGCTAACTGTGAACTCTTTGAATAGAGATTTTTACATTTATCCATAGCTAGCTAGTATATCTATTCTGACTTATGCTTCCTGATTTGAGGTTGACCATTTACCTTATTTTAGGTGTCAACGATTCGCCAATAAAATTAATATTCCACATCTCATTGACCATTACTAAAAATGCCAATTAAGACCTAGATATATTTTTATCCAGTATGTGAATGCTTAGATAAATGATCACTTAAGCACAAAGTGCGGAATAGGGAGTCTCTAAAACCAGAGACCCTGATCCCAGGAAGGGCCGGGCCATTACATCACCAAAAAGGCGTGTGAGAATGTGAACCTCACATAAAACACGTTACCTTCTAAGAGACTAAGTGTTTTGGGAATGGGGTTGAGGTGAAGTGGCTGAAGGGAGGGAGAGAGAAAGGGGTGTACTCAGGTTCTTAATCTTGAGGTATAGCTTATAGAAGGGCAGTAGAAACTAGCAATATGGCTGCTTTTACGTTATATATGCCATGATATATTTAAATATACATGACCTCCCAACAAGGACAGTAAGAAGTAAATTTGAAGGAGTGTGAATATATCGGCAAAATGAATATTACCTTATCATTTATACCATCATTCCTACCTGTTATAATATACACCTTTCATGATCAGTTTCAGAGGTTTTCTTTTATCATGCCAATTTTCTTTTATTATGCCAGATGAAGGTAGAAAGGTTTGCAGACATCTGCTGAGCAAATTGCTGAAATCCAGTATGCAGGGAGCATTTTTCTTTTTCTTTTCTTTTTTTTTTACCAAAAACTACCATGTTATGGTAACCAAAATGTACAGATAAATCGCCACGACCTCCAATCCCATTCGGCCCCAGTGTCCGTGGCTGGGTGAAATTGCATAGACCATAACTTTACAGATGAATAGGCCTATACTGACCATTTCATACTTTAGAAAAAGCCCCCCACAAAACCTACATGTACTGCCATTACATGCTTTACGCAAAAAGCCCTACAATAAACAGCCATTATTACATGCTTTACGCCAACAGCTTCCCCATAAACAGCCCCGAGAAAAAATCGATGCATTTCCAGGGAGATGTGCAAACAGTCATTTCCATTTCCCACACATAAAGGTAGAAGGGTGTGTTTTTTGTCCTTTTCTTTTCCCCCAGTAGGATATGGATGCTTCTGGCTATAGCTTTAGGCGTGGACACAGCAGGAGATGTTCTATGTAGACCTAGTTATCAACCCATCGACAAAAGGAATGTCCCTGGAGTTATGGGCTAAAATGATTGTACTGTTAAAAACCGCATAACGCTGTCAGTGCTTGCGTGCATAAAACGGGATTCCTTTATGTTCCGTACATCTATGGTTCAAAGTACTACAAACAACCCTATCTATTCACAAAACTTGATAAAGTGTCCTGTAAGGTTTTGTCATAAACTTGTCACTTTTTTCTGAGATGAATTATTAAAGATGTCAAAAAGTGAATCTGGAAAGATGAAAGTCACTGCATCCCATTTTATTATCATGGGACCCCCTGGTAATATGTTGACAAAGGCAATGTGAAGTCTGAGTAGTTACAGTCACATACTTATAATGGGCTTCCCCTATGATAAATCTATCTTATAATGGCCCTCTTCGATGATAAATCTATCAGGAGAGAGTAAAGCAATCACGGAAGCGTGAATCACCATGCTTCACATACTTTTTTATGTTGGCATAATGCTGCCGTGTCAGCACCAAACAGCTGCTGTGAAGTCAATGTGAAGATAACTGAGCAACGACGTAGATAAATAACGTCGCCCAGCGCCCAGAGGTCGTTTAAGGGACAGGGCACCACCCGACAGTGACGACCAAGATGCCTCTCTCCTGGCATTAACGCCTTGTACTTTGTTCACATTCTACGACAAACTCTGACGATTTTGTGCTATATTAAGCTGAATCGGACCAGAATCGTAGCTTAATCAGTATACAAATCAATGAGAACCAATAATTGTTTTTTTCCCTTCAAATGTTCACATGCTTTTTTTTTCAAACATAGAGGAAGACCAATGATAGTAAGAAATCAAAATCATCTCATTATAGTGTGCAGTTGTTGAAGGCGTCTGTATCTAGAGGTGTGCTCCCTACACATTTTTTTTTATATAAAAAAGAGAAAAATATTTAGTTGAAACATGTTAAACTTTTATCATAACTGATTGCTATAATCGATCAGTTTTCCTCAATATTCACCTATTTCCATCGTGCAGTATGAAAACGACACCATCAGAGAAAGCCCTTGCAGGTGCGACACCACTGCGCACGCGCCGAGGGCCTCGCGCGTCCGTTAGGTGTGATGTGTGAAGGGTGGGGAGGAGGGGAGGTGAGGCACATGGGGGCCAAGTGACAAAAGCCCATCCTTAATGAAGCACGAGGAATTTAATAAAGACTCAACAACTTGGCGTCGACCAAGCATGATGCGCGCGCCGCGGGGATGCTCCCGGAACCGGAAACGACAGGGCGTCGGAGTAAAAGGGCGCGGATCATGGCGGCGGGGCGGTGAACAGTGACGGCGCAGGTCACCAGAGGGCGCTGTGTTGACACCCTCACAAGGACACCCCCCACCCTCCCTCTGTGCCCCCCCCCCCCCTACTTCTCCCCCACCTCCTCCATTCTTCCCCCTCCCCATCCCTTCTTTCCGCCGACACTCTGACAGACCCCCTACTCATCTTCAACCTTCACAATGGAATTGAATCGAAGTGGATAATTGCATTGAAAGTTAGCGAAAACGGGACGTAATTATGCGTCGAGGGCCGCTGGCCAACAGTTGCAACACGATCGGGCGATAATAAAGAACCCAGAAGGACACAATACAGCCACACCGGCTAGATAGCCGCGGACGATTG
This sequence comes from Lepidonotus clava, assembly GCA_936440205.1. Classification (NCBI taxonomy): domain Eukaryota; kingdom Metazoa; phylum Annelida; class Polychaeta; order Phyllodocida; family Polynoidae; genus Lepidonotus; species Lepidonotus clava. The sequence goes on along the minus strand of OW387145.1, from coordinate 32,505,976 downwards.
TAGTATTTTAGGATGAAACAAAGCGCGGGAACTGCGGCCAGCAGACGACTTTTTGTCCCCGGTGAAACATCGCCCTCCGGCTTTTTCAATAGAAAACTCGGCAGACGACAATTAGGATCGATTTACGCGGGAAACCCTAAAGAATTGAGTGACACAGTTTTTAAAGTATTATGTATCCCCTTCTTCGTATTGATTACACCTAATGAGTATTGTTTTTATGGCACTGACATGCAAGCAACACAGAAGAGTGCCTTCATTTTAATTCAATTTTCAGTGGTTAGGCTTTGAGAGTGCTTGGAGAGAATATCTAAGTAGCGTCTTTTTGACTATAGGATGTAAATATATGAGCGTGTTTAAATAATAATAATACTGGGACAAATGAAGCACACAAATTACGCTTTGATTTCTGTGTGTAATATGATATTGTGACATTCTGATTTTGTCTTGAAACAGTGATAGCTATGATCACACTTCAGGGAATTATAGGTGTCACAAAGGCATTAACTAAATACTCAGACAGATGGGGTCTATGATCTTGACCTAATCAGCAGCTCATGTAGCATGCAAGGGTTAACAGGAGTTGTTTTTTTCATGCTTCTTTACATACATGCAAAAGATGTCATGATGTAATTGTAGGTTGTCTTCTCATTTTGATTGTTGATATGGGATCTCTTGAAGGCTATATCGTGATATGCCAATTTAATAGAGTTACATCATGATTGTATCTACTGATAAGGGTAGTATATCTTACATACCCAGCAAGGTTTACTAGACCTCATACTTGTAACCTGTAATGCAGACATAACTTAGAGACTCATTGAATAAAGGATGCTTTAGTTTCAAACTTTGTGAAGGGGGGGGGGAGGGGTTGCTCATTTTGTGAAAAAGTGTCGTTGATCACACCAAACGGTAAAGAAAGTGGTGCAATGTATTTTGTAACTTAAACATTCTGTTTCCAAAACATTATGTTATAATATAACTTATATCATAGTATTGCTATAATTCATATCCACATATTAAATACTTATGTGATTTGGTCTGCTAAAAGAGAATTATGAAAATTACCATTTTCTCCCAACCGTACCACCTATACAGAAGGTACTGGGTGTTTAAACTCAAACTACCAAGAACGTCCACTAGATCTCTTAACTTGTAGGTCGGTATGCGGACATAACATAAACCTCCCTTTCTTCAATTACCCGTCTGATTTGTGGAGGGCCGGCTGCTCTGCGGGTGTACAGTCGTCAGTGACCACACCATAGGAGTAAACAAACACCCCCTCACTGCGCATGCATCTCAGGCCAAAGGAGGGGGGACTCACTCTTTAAGGTTACTTCCCCCTTCCAAACTACCACCCCTACTTTCCGCGCCCGACCGCTCCTGAATTTTGGTTGACCGCCTCTTATTTTGGGGAAATACAGATCACCATCCCCCAAAATAGAGTGAAAGAGAAAACAATCTTCCAAACTGCTTATGGACAATTCTGATTTCCAATATGTTCTTCAGTGAAATAAAGTAATGTGAAGAGTATGTTTCATGTTATTGCTCCTATCATATTCTATAGAAGTGTTTCAACCCCCATTTTTTTTTGCAAAACAAGGGACTGATTATCCCTCAGTATTGACGTCCATGCCTCTGTTTTGTAGGGCCGTTTGGCAGTGGGCACCTTTTAAGAACCAAGTGCCCCCCCCCCCCAACCGGCATCTCAGCCACCTAGTGGCCAGGTGTGCGTACCGACAACAGAATAAATTGGCGATTTGTTCTGACAGTATGGGGCCCTGGCCTGACAGGGGAGCGCACACCTAGGTCTCACAAACATGACCAGCTCTTTCCACACCTCTAACTGCACCCAGAGTCACTACACACGCTCCTTCTGTATATATTTTCTGCATAGGTCATCATCCCAGGCTTGTAAGATGTAGCGGATCCAATAGCAATACACCTGGCGTGCACACACTGCAAAAAAAGCCAGTAAAACTTCAAGGAGGCTATACAAAACCACTGGGAAATGTGGTTAGTAGATTAGGTAGGCTGTAAGGGGTAGTTTGAGTGGTACTTGTGATGCAGTTTTCTGGAGTGGGGTGGTAGTGGTTATAATGGTGAAGGAGGTTGAGATGGTTCAGTTGTGTAGGGCGGGGTGAAGGCTGTCATTTGGTCATTTCACCTCAGGTATGTACCCTCCAATCTGCTCCCTTTAGAAGCCCCTGGTCTCCAGATGACCCCAAATTTAGCAGACCAATAAGTGTTCGGTTAATGGTCGACTAAACCTTGAAATTGGTCTTTATGTCACTGCAATTTACTCCCCTCGATAATCTGCTGTTTTGAGAAGGTCTACATTCCTAAGAAATGATGGGTTGTTTTAATATTCTGTAATATTACAACATAAAGGTCAACAATCACCTTATTGCACAATTCAGCCTGTACTTATTTAAAAGAATTGCAAACTTTGCAGAAACAACAATAAATATCCTACATATGGAAAGGGATTTTGGTGGGATTTACCTAGAATGCACTCTAATACATAAATGGGTTTATCTAAAATACACCTACTTACTCTAAAATCCACACCATCGTAATGTATGGGCATTTCCTTTATAGGGCACAGATTACAGGGCTTTGGGGTCTGAACAGAGACTATTTATTACCCCAGTCAAAGATCAGCCTACCGAGTAGTAGGCTGTATCCTCGTTAAACTGTTGGTATTACACTGAATAGCCTCTGCCAATGTTTTCCAATCAACAGGTAATGAGAAAGGTAAGTATATCAAACAGGAGTGCCGACCACTAGAGAGGGGACCTTTGTGACTTTGGCCCCCGGACCACAGGCCTGTCCCCACTCTGCCCAGGGCAAATGTCGGGAATATAAAGGGGATAATGGGAGAACTGCTGTTTGCCCGTGGCTTTGCGTATCAAGTAGAAACACTCGATGGGTTGGGGGAGAGTAGGGTAGACGTAGGGCCGGCTTATGTCAATAGGATGTAGGAATTAGCGAGAGGACCACGTTGAAGCAGCGCTGGACCCACTTGTGGGGAGTGGGGGGATAATACTACTACTGCCCACACTACACACCTGCATATTTTGTATAGAACAAACCGTGTCTATTTTAACAGGCGCGACGAGGTGGGTTAGGGGGAGGAATTGTCTCCCCACCCCCACCCCCAGTGGGGGCGGGGGGACGGGTTATAAGGGGGAGGAGTTCAAGGAAGGAGGGGGGTCTGGACTACTGAGTGGGAGGTGAAAAAGGGGGGCGTCGAGGGGGCCGGCCCGTACCCCCAGGACACAGAAAAAAGCCAGCACCAGGCCCTTGTCAAAAGCTAGGTTAGGGACAATAAAAAGACCCACCCTCTGGGAATAATGCCCCGGGGGCTGACGGCTGGGGGACGGCCTTGTGTTTCCTTATGTCCGACTGGGAGTCTGGGCACCCAGGGCTCATTCACATCTTGTTGCTAAGACCCCCGGCCAACAGCATGTTGACAATAATTGGGCCAAATTGCACCTGTCCTGAGCGGATTTCCACTTCAGGTGAAAGTGTCAGCCGGCCGACGTACATTGGAGGAAAGTACATTGTGCCAGGAAGGCATAACTCAACAGGTATATAGCTCAAAAGCTGGGTGGGCATAATTCAATAGGTATTTATTAACTAATAAGCTGGGTGAACTGAAGTGGATTTAACAAGGTGTGCTTATTATGTGTTATGCAGTTATTTCCGTTTGAATCGGAAGGATTGTGAATTAAGTCCTACTCGTGGATGTAACTCATTGATAAAAGACTTGTAAAAACACTTGTACCAAGCTATAAATCTACATAGTTTTTGCGCTTAATGCTATGAGCGTAGTTTACTGTGGAAACTCATAAAAACGTTATTTAAGTTTATTGTATGTCACTTCTTCAAAATGATTCAGAACAAATCCAAACTATCTATAGTTCCGCGTATGCAACTTATTTATAAAATCCAAACATTCACTTTAATGTAATCATGCCAGACATTGAAATCATTGAATTTTTCATTATAATCCATAATTATTGGACATCGCGTTGCAACACATTTTGTATAACTGTTCAATTCAAATGAAACAAAAAGAAAATTATGACCCCAAAAGTGAGGGGATCCGCCAAAACCATCAAAGTAAACAGAGACTTGGCATGTTGACATGGATGCCATACCTTTTTTGTTGTATTTTGTGTGAGCCACTGACCCTCATATGCATTGTGACCATTCATTTGATTCACATTGTAATTAATCACAAACTTTGAAAAAAGTACAAACATTGGCCAGTCTAACTGCCATGTATGAGACACAATCTAGGTTTTCAACTAGATTCATTGGCAAGCTTTGATTCTGGATGATGCCTGGTGTTTTACAGTGATGTTTTAGAATCAGATACAGTGCACAGCAATGGTATCACTATCAGACAAATAAGACAAAGTCTCTTGTAAAAAGTACCATTGATCATGAATGGCAATGGTTTCAGGCTGGGGTCGGCAATATGTTGATACAAATTTGTATCTGCAATGCATAGATTTGTTTGGAATTGCCATTGATAACGCTGCCTCTAATCGTAGTAGATTATTTTAGTTTTGAAAGTATAATATGTCTATGTTTAAACATTATAACCACTAAAGTACTAATACACTGATAGGGACCAAGAATTTTCTGCAGATCCTTATAAAAACATACCCAAATATAAAATATGCATTTTGACATGATATCATGAGTGCAACAACAACAATATCATTGAGGTTTATGCTTGGGTATTAGACTATTGTAATTATCGAGGAAATCTCTCCTTGGGTTATTTGTATTTTAATACGTCTCTTATAGCTATATCCTCTACCAAACATCACGGTATGTGGAATCCCCTGAATTCCTCCGTACGATAGATCCAGGTTGAGTGAAGCCCTGGAGGTACTATCATGATGCCCTGCACCTAGAAGGAGTAGCAGAGACCCCCTCCATACATACACTTGTCTATTGATTCGCAGCCAGGCCAGTCCGATGTTTGTGCCGGGAATCATCTGACACAGAGTCTGTTTGAGCTTGGGCTATCACAACAAATCCAGACAAGAAAACAGGGAGATAAAGAAGAACCCATGGGGGCCAGGGCCAGCCCCAGAGAAGATGGTGGAGCTCAATCTTGAAAAAATGTCCTGTCAGCCCTCTTGCAGGCTTCCACCAATGACATAGTTGGAATCTGTCCGGATTGATTTTGATATATATGTCTTTTCCTGCTCTGGAAATACCCTTGTGTGTGGTTGTTGTTGTTGATAAGGGGTGATAAGAGGGAGACAGTGTGTTCTGGGTATGTGGCAAAGAAATGGATACATGGAATTCCAAATACCTGTACATACATACCTGAACCTTACTCGAACTAGTCCCTAGAGTATAGAAGCCTTATTTTATCATTTTTCTATTACATGTGAAAAACCAACTGCCCTTATCCAAGGCAAATTGCAAAAGTAGTAAAATATTGCGTTAATTTTCCAATCCTTCAGTGTTATGCCTTGTTATCACGACTGAAGCACAGAAAATTTGTGATTTTCACACAAACTTCCAATGCTGCTGCCTATATATATATATATAAGAGTATATATATTTAGGTCATAACCTTGTGTTTCATTTATTCATGATCTGCCTAATAAGGAAGGACATCCAAGCAGAAATAAAAAGGTTGATAGCACATAAGTATAGGATCTAATGAGGAAAATTATGGATTAAACACCATCAAATATATCACCTAATGACAGTCTTTGAGGTAAAGAATCGTCCCATGGTGTTCTAATGAACTGGTGTCAGCCATTATTGTATGATGTCAAGCACACCTTGCACTTATTTCATTCAGGTTCAGACGGCCCCCTCGCCACACATGCAATATGATTGATAGGTTCCTATTGGTGAGATCGTGACAAATGACACATTTTCTTGTACTTTATTTTCCCAAGCCCGGTTATTTTTCCGATAAATAGTGCGAGATGAGTCCCACCAACGTTTTGATCTACCCACACGCCTATTTACATAGAGAGCTGGGTTCACACTGAACGATTTTAAGATTAATTTTTCATGTATTAAAATATATAGATGATTTTTGTTACTGTGATTAGGTTACTTTGTACATAAATGTTTGATTTGGACAGGGTGTTACAGGTTACTTTATAAAAAAAAGATGCTGTTCATGCTATTATTATGCCATTTGAGAGAGAATTAAAAAATGTTCTAATAATGATATCTAACATGTCTATGATATATCCCCTCATTCCTTCTGACGTTTTCCGAAATTACGATTCAATCCTCTAGTGGAATACAGGCTTTATCAAAACTACAACTCATTGAAAGACAGCTTGACCTATCATTCCCATCTTCTCCTGCAACATGAACCCTATAATATTTTTTGGCACATGTATTCCATGATCATGCATCATAATGCTGTCCATAAATTAGTAGAAAAAAAGTCGACTGTACAAATGTCAACAACATAACCATGATTCCATTGTTTGAGGTTAACTCACTAGGGTGACCTAACCCTGGTTACGATATTGTATTGGAACGTCTGATAAAAATAATGCCCTGTCAGATTTGTTTTACCAAAATTGATTTCAAGCTAAACAACCTATGATATTAAAATTCCCAAAGAGTCAAGCAGCCATAATCTGAAACTCATATCCACTCATCCAGTGTGATCTGAGCTTAAACCTCAATGGGCAATAGGCAGCACATTCCAGACACACCATGACATTGGTACATGACCTTCTTTCCGGGCTGTTTTTAGGCTCAGGCCTGATCCCTAAAAGAATTGCCGCAATGCCCAGATGAGCCCGTGGCGTTTAGGCTTGCTTGTAACGAGCACCTAGGGGCCCGTTGCATCGGGTATTAAATGTCCCCATTGCATCGGGTATTAATGGCCCTGCTGACAAAGTGGTGGGTGGCCACTGATCAGCTGACGGGTGGTGGCGGTGGGGGGTAGGGCAGGGGGTGGGGGGTTAAGAGCCAGAAGGGTGGGAGGTTTAAAGGCCAGGCGGAATAGGGGGTGGAGTCTAGGGGGAGGGGGATAATCCGAACCCATGGATCCTTAATGAGGTCAGGCCTCAGGGTGATCAAAAGGTCACCACTAGGGGTCGTGGCGGGTAGAAGTCAGGGGGGTTTAGTGGGGGTCTGGGGGGTTTAGTGGGGGTCTGGGGGGTTTAGTGGGGGTCTGGGGGGTTTAGTGGGGGTCTGGGGGGTTTAGTGGGGGTCTGGGGGGTCTGCTGGCCCCGACACAATGCCTGGTCTGTGGGGGCTGTCAGTGGGGCGTGAACGCAGATCCATGTCCTGTTGACTTCACCTGTAGAGTACACAACTCGTGATACCTCATGTAACCTCTACCTGTGAGACACAGACCTCACCTGTAAACGACAACTGTGGACCTCACCTGTGGACATCACCTGTGGACATCACCTGTGCACCTCACCTGTGCACCTCACCTGTGGACCTCAATTATGGACCTAACCTGTGGACCTCACCTGGCATACTGGAGACATACCCAAGGAGGTGTTCAGAAGGGGTTTGGAACCCTTTCGGATTTTGAACAGTTAAGGTCATTTGATTTAAGGAAATTTATCGAAAATTAATCTCAAAATTGTGGGATGCAATCCCTCAAATTTTACTGCCAGCAACCTCCTCAGATTTACAAGGAACCCTTTGGATAAGCTCTGAACCCCCTCAGATGGTGGGGCTCTTTGTATGGCCATGTCTGCAGATCTCCCCCTTATATCTGGGATACATATTTGCAATTAGTTGGCGTCCCATGGAAACATCTCATAAAAGTTTACCCAGATATGGTGTTTGTTCTACAAAACAAATCATTACTGCAACTCCTTGCACACGCAATGTGCTTTGTAAACGATACACTTACAATGGGTAGAATTGTAAGTGTCTCTGTTTACACGGAATTGGAATAAAAACAGGAGATTTTAATGAATACGTGAGGGATATTTTAGAGTGAGATGCAGGTGTTTCATTTGGAAACTACTAGCAAATTCTCTTTAAGTGTGGTATGAGCAGTATTAGTGTATTACTGGCCAATGAAGTGATTATAGTACTTTCAATATAATCATGATTAGATTGAAAACAACTAATGGAATATGTATCAATTCACCTGTAAAAATGCATTTCTGACTCCCTAAAGCATAGAATTGAAAATAAAACCCCATCGTGTTTCCGTCTGTGCCTTTAGAACGCATCTAATTCCTATAAAGACCTCATATGAATACATTTTCCTGTCCCTTGTTTAAGTGTACCTTTGCCTCGAGGGAGAATAGTAGTTTTATTGGCTCGGAGTAGGAGCAAGTACCGGTTGTTGAACACAGCTAAATGCTTCAGAGTCAATAAACAGCATAAAGCTTACAGCCTTACCCCGGCCGAATCATATTTCATTACATTACTGCTCCTGTACAAATTACATTGGCAATAGCTTTCAAAGCATTCATTTATGATGCCCTTTCTATCATTATCGAACAAGGGATGTTTATTTAATGTACCTCATAAGAAATAACAAGGGATGAACGATTGATAGAATAATAAAAACTTGTGGTAGGAATGAGAGTTGTTTAACATAGTGACTACAACAATAAAGTACTAATATGGAGAATTGAATACCCGAGAAGAAGAATAAAAAGCGCTGTCTGTTCATATCTAGTCGCCTGTATTGGAGGATATCTAAGGGGTCACGAGCAGAAATTCAAATATAATATCCCTAAGATATCCAAACAAAATTTATTGAACACATATTTTAGAACAAAAAGGTTTTCTTTTATACACACATATATGAGGATTTGTATGGACAACCTTGAAAATACTTTCCCATGATATCATAATGTTTTCCCAGGTCAACACTTGACATAGAAGCCCGGCTCTGCGGGCATGGTCGGGTATAATATGCAGGGGAGAGGGGAGGTGTAGAGGTACATAGTACGTATATTAAAGTATATGACTAGGCCCAGAAGGTTAGAGGAGATATGGGCCAGACGGCCCAGTCAGTAGCATACCGGTCAGATCGGATGAAGGATCACCGGCACGGGGACAAACAACCACGGCCGACCGACCTACCGCTTCCCATCCTATCCGTGGTCCCACCTTAACCTATATCCCGACCCACCTCGACAAATCCCGACATATCGCAGCCAACGCAGACCCACCAAAGCCAATGCCGATCCACCCTAACCAATCCTGACCCACTCAGGTGTATGCTGACCCATTCTAATCACTCCCGACCCACCCTGACCAATGAAGAACCACCCTAACCAATCCTGACCCACTGGGACCAACGCCGACCCATCCCTACCAATCCTGACCCACTGCAACCAACGCCGACCCACCCTTACCAATCCTGACCCACTGCCACCAACGTCGACCCACCATAGGCAATACTGACCCACTGCCACCAACACTGACCCACCCCAACCAATCCTGACCCACTGTGACCAACGCCGACCCACCCTAACCAATCCTGACCCATCGCGACCAATGTCTACCCATCCAACCAATTCTGACCCACGGCGACCAACACCGACCCACCCTAACCAATCCTGACCCACTGCCACCAACGCCGACCCACCCTAACCAATCCTGACCCACTGCCACCAACACTGACCCACCCCAACCAATCCTGACCCACTGTGACCAACGCCGACCCACCCTAACCAATCCTGACCCATCGCGACGAATGTCGACCCACCCAACCAATCCTGACCCACTGTGACCAACGCCGACCCACCCCAACCAATCCTGACCCATCATGACCAACACCGACTCACCTCAACCAATCCTGACCCACTGCAACCAACACCGACCCACCCCAACCAATCCTGACCCACGGTGACCAACGTGGACCCACCCCAACCAATCCTGACCCACTGCGACCAACGCCGACCCACCCCAACCAATTCTGACCAAAGCAGACCCACCCTTACCAATCCTGACCCATCGCGACCAACACATCCCACTGCAACAAATCCCGACCAATGCTGACCCACCATAACCATTTCCGACCCTGTCCAACCAATGCCGACTTATCAATATCAATTCTGACCAAAACCAACCCCAACTAATCCTGACACATCTCAACTATCGCTGACCCACCTGATCCAATCCCGACCCATCCCGACTAGTACCGACCCACCCAATCCCGACCCCACCCAAACCCATCCAGACCCACTCCATCTAAACCCATACAGAACCACCTAAACCCACACCAAACCCACATCGACCCCATAAAATCAACAACGACTTGCCCATCGTCGCCGGCCGGAAACCGAACACCGCGTCGCACTTCCGCCGCGTCGTCGGGGTCGTCGGCCGGCAATTGGATAGAAATATTCTGACCTGTTGCCCATTGCGGGGCTACTGTTGACTCTGATGGTGCTAGGCTGTTGTGGGGGGGGGGGGCACTCGTTTTATACTTGTGGGTATCACATAAGAAGACAGAGGCAATCTTTGGTTTTTAGTTTGCAATAACGGAGTCCAAAGCTACCCCAAAAATAAAATTTCAAGACTATCTGGTTCACAATCTCTCTTTTCTTTGCGCCCAATGGTCACTTTCTATGTTCAGGGGGATAAGGGGCTAGACTAGAAATATTTATTGTATGTACTTATGTGGCTAGACATAATCATAATCATAATATTGTGTTAGACACATTATGTCATTTCATTTTGAATCTTAAGTTTTGGCGCCATATTTTTTCGCAAATCTCCCATAAAAGTGGTCCCAGTAATTTGAGGACCACAATTTTTTACGCCAATCCTCATTCAGCTCTCTCTCTGTGACAATTCTGCTTAATACCTCCGTTTCTAAAGTACTAGTAACCCCCCCCCCCCTCTGGGCTCCACCCTCCCAACCTATCCCTCGGCTGACTGTGAGGGTGCTTTCTTTTTTTTTTTTAGCCCGGGGGTGGTGAAACCAGGAGAAAGGGGTGGCTTCGGGGCCGGGATATGGGGAGTCACGTCCCCCGGGACTCGGAGGCGGGGGTCCGGGCAGAGGGGCCGTGACGCCGGGCAGCGGGGCCGTGACGCCGGGCAGTGGGGCCATGACGCCGGGCAACGGGGCCATGACGCCACAAGTCCGGGCAGTGGGGCCGTGACGCCACGGGCCGGCCTCCGGGAGGGGGAATATATTCACCGCCGCCGCCGCAGGTGTGTGCGCGGTCTCTGTGTAGTTCTGGTCGGGGTGGGACGTAGCTAGGACTGGGGGGAGTCCGAGGGGGAGAAGGGTGGAGTATACATATACGCTGTTTAGATATTGTTATTCCCTAAAAAACTAGAGCTAACTTATGCAAGTTTTGGGAAATAATTATTACTGCGGTTTTCAATTAATCCAATTAAAACAAACATAAAGCAGACATGCTGAACGCTATATTGAAACACTATCGCAAAACAAGACGCAAAACTAATTTTATTTATGCTAAATAATTGGCGGATGAATTTTTATTGAATCAATTTGCTTCCAAACAGCCTCGATCATGATTTTACTGAAAACGAGGTGTTTTTGAGAACAAAAAAAGAATCAAAGCCAATTAGATTTTACTTATACTGGCCCAAATCTGTAGTTCTACAATGAATAAGAATTTTCCGACCAAATACCGCCTCCCTCCGGGCCTCTTCCGACCCCCCACCCCCACCCCACCGACCCCCTTCGCTGCTCCTGGAGTCGTGGCGCCGCGCCGACAGTGATATAGGGGCGGCGGGCTTTAATATTAACTTTATGAATGCCGAAGGAGGCGGGTGACACAACGCCCGGCTTACGTTACGTGTTCGAGACGTGGCCGTATTCGGTCTGTGTATTTAGACAACATGTGTCTTGGGGCAGACACTCGTAGGGTTGTGGACTACCTTGGAAAGCATCCCTAACATCGGACGTTCCTCATGAGTCCAAACATGGGGCAATATGCTTGTATATGAACCTTGTGGGTTTTGATTTACCCAGTCAGAAGCTTGCTTGCAACCGGAACTAGTTGGTGACGCGACTCCCATAACATTATAATTTGGTGAATATCAAAAACAACTTATATCTAAAATTTTCATGTTTTGGACCAAAGAAAAATGCTAGACGTCTAAGTGACTTTTATCAACTAAAAATTGAAACAACGGAGTTATAAGAACCCGCCTGATCGGTATACTTTGGTAGTTTCTTAAATCATAACAATACCTCGGACCAGTAAGAGCCTAACGATGAGAGTGGTAAATCAACCAAATTACATGAATTTACACATCAACCAATGCACCCCTCTCCAGCCATCCCTATGTTTAACCCTATTTTGGGACCATTTCTCCCCTATACCCCCTCCCTTCCCTATGATATTACCCCACCCTTGCTCTGCACACAAACACATCGCACACGCATACAGCCCCCTCAAATCAGACCTAGATGTCACGAAGTGAATATAGACCTTATGATTTTTAGACAGACTTTTTGCACCCCCAGCTTTTAGTGAGGCGAATACAGGCACCAGTTGGCCCTCACTTAAGTTCTGAAAAGTCGGACCGAAGTGTGTGTACATACACGAAGGACCAGGAGGAACGTTGCCTAATATACCCTCAGCCGAACGGCCGGGAGGGAGGATAGGTGTCCGCCCCATGCAGTAGGAATTGTTGCTTCTTCAAACAGTCTAAATACCAACAGGCCCGTGTGGACAACCTATTCCAATTAAAGTTTTCACATGTTGTTTTCCCTGGGTGTCGAGTTATTATTTGCCCAATGGGAAGGTATACATGAGTACAGGGCGGCAAAGATAAATCTCGGGTTGTGTGGGTGGGGAGCATGTATGTGTGCGCCCTAGCAAACAACCCCCCTGATTTGACAAGCATACAGTGTAGTATGGTACTTGGTCGGAGGTGCAACTTTCCCAGGTCAAATTTTAAACATGTTTTGCAGCTTTTTTTCTGGTACAGATTTGCAGAGACCGACCGAAAAAAGTAGATGCATGGCTATAATATTATGTTTTACATGGAGTGCGTATGATCACTGAAAGTATTATGGTATCGCCGGTTCAAAACAACGTTACCTTGATGTGACACTGACGAAGACACAGTACATATATGTAGCGATATTAAAAAGCCTATCAAGACTCAACTTAGCCTCGAAAGCTGTCCACAAAATATAAGAATCTCTAATGATGTTGTTAATAATTACGGAGTACCATCGGATATATATAATAAATCATACTCCTAGTCATACCGAGCATTATATAATTATTTGTGACAGCATAATTATTTGCGACAGCATAATTATACTGTCTCAATACTGCTTATGAGAATTATGACATTTTTCTCAGGACTATGAACCAGATTATCATGAATAATAGTTATTAATGATATATCAATATTCTGTATGAAATTACACGTTTACTAATAAGCATAAAGTACATTATATTAGTCGGGAGGCCTGTCTGCTCGCTACTCTTACTTTGAGAATGGTAGGGCGGCCTAGCTGATAGACTAACATTATATTTTATTATGATTACATATTTATAATATAGACATATTTATTCATCTATATGGTACAAATGGGTGCACCTTTCCTAGGTTAAATCACACAACATTTTTGCATACATTTTTGTGTGTAAATTCTCACAGCTCCAACCACAAAGTAGGTTCGGCCATGCCCGCTAGTTATTATATATTAGGGCCGCCCCCAGACAATGTGACGACGGCCCTGTCTGTCAGATGGTGCCAGGTCAACAGAGTTCACCAGATGGCGAGCTTATTTATTTGTATCTGGTTTGCATAATCAACAGTGGAAGAGCAAAGCCTACACGACCCACTATACGATTTTTCTTTTCTATGGATAACCTGGCAACTTGGAAATATTTCTAAATTTCACCTACTTTTATTGGGGTTAGTTAATAATGAGTTCTACCTGCTGAGTCTTATCTATGTCTTAAAGAAATACAATTCCTAAAATAGGCCTTTGATAATTATTATTGAAGCTGACTATAGGTTTAACAAATGTTTAATGGTACTACTTTTTCCCATAAAACATTTCCCATGCACATGTTCATTGATTATTTTTATGCTGATTTTTAAATAACAAATTACGTTTCAGTAATGCATTTAAAGTTTTGAACAGTCACAAGTCAGAAAATCGCAGAGTGCGTCATCAGGTCATAACCTGTAGGTTTCTCCACAGGTTACCTCTCCTGAACATGTTCAGTTCAGAGTAGGGAGCATAAACTACATACATACGCCATGTGGTAAGTATAGAAGGTATCCAATCAACACACAATTAGACTTGAGCCGGTATAAATACTATTAGCTGGCGTAGAGGTTTGATACTTATTAATGGTCTTAGCTGATTAACTACCTTGAAGTGCTTGTGTTTCCACTTGTACTTACAGTGGACAATCATAATGCTGTAACCACCATATCTATGTAACTACTTAATTGGCTTATTTGTTCAAGCAATTTCTACTTGAGTTCTATATGAATAGAGTAATACCGTTATGTAAAACCGCACACAATAATCACACATCGGATAAAGGGTATTTGATTAAACATAAACATTTTAATCCAACCAAATGAGAATCAGTGATATATGCATAGAATAACCAAAGATAAGAGGTATGGATGATGCTACAAAAAATACAACACATATGTTAGATAGATGTCCTTGCAATGTAATTTATAGGGGTGAAAACAACATAGAGAATAGACATAATGATACATCAAGTACAGTAATCAAGGGGCTCATTTGATCAAACTCTGACATAAATCGATTGTACACGCAAGAATGTATACTCCAGACCTGAAAGAAACCATTCATGGTTAATCATTGAGAAAAAAATATATCTGAAATGGAGGAAAAATAGGGTAATTAAGAGCGCACATTGCCTGATTCCCTTAAAGGAGTAGGCTTTGGTGGTTGTTGTGTTGTTGTTGTTACCTTACCTGCTCTTGATACACGAGCGCCCACCGGGGCTGTAGAAATGACGTATAAGACGCAGAGACTGAGAAGAGAAGCCTTGAGGATCCGTGCCCTCATGTTGATGTTTGGTACAAGTTGCCTACATCGCTTGAACCCCAAGTGTAACTCCGTTGCCGCTTTGTTTTACGGCTTCTCTTGGTAAAGGTATTATTTGCAAAAACAATGATAAATCAGCGCCTCCCTGGCTTTGTTGTTGAAAATTCTGCTCTCACACACACAATGTTGGGTAGGTTAGGACCTCAAAGGTGGGGTTGCTGTTGTTGTTGTTCTGAGTGGTGCTGGTATGTGTACTCCTGCGTTTGTTCTCCCACTACTACTCCTGGGTGTGTATGTGTGTGTTCCTCCTCCTGGGTTGGGCACCTCGTGGCGCTGTTTTCTCCCTCGGGAGTAATCCCTGTTCCTCCTGTACTTGTTTGCACTGATCACAAACCCTCCTCTGTTCTCCTGCGCACGGCTGGAGCAAGGGGCTTTAAGAATCGCCGCTATTCGGGGACTATAGGTATAACCCAGCCAGCCCCAAAGCACAAAATATAATCCCACTGGCTGACAGAACCAAGGACACTAGCTGCTGCTGGTGCGACCACTGCTGCCCTAATATCCTCTTCTGCCGTCGGCAATGTTGTTATATGTACTCCAAAAGTGTTGCTATCCAAAGGCAATGCAAAACCAGTACAGTATTTCCAAGCCTGCTATGATGAATGTAGTTGGCTTGTCGCTGTGTGACCGGTCAAGGTATTCGCGTGAAACTTTCAGGGCTATTCTGCCTTCCTACTACTGCTCTCGGCGTGGCTGCTGCGAGAGCCGTTCAAAGCGTCCGAACTCCAAGCGGCCGCCTGTTGCAATGGTTCGCCCCACGGCCGTGGCGGGTTGCCGCGAGGGGCGTGCGTGGGGGTGGAGGGAAGGGCGGAGGGAAAAGAGGGGGGCCGCGCGGGTGTGTGCGGCAGTTGACGGGAACCGCTGGCCTCTGCGCCGGCAAGGACCAAACCTCCGGTCTCACCTCTGAGTCTGTACTAACACCACAAAACGTGGAGTGCGAAACAAACCTTCTTTCCCCACTTAAGTAGTACGTATCCTGTAAATCAGTTGGTGTATTTTTGTTCTATTCTCTCCAGCGGTCTGTTAAATCCACGGCTAGATCTGTGCTAATCGGACAGTGGACTATCTGATCGACCGGGAGATCAATGGGTTGTATTGATGCTGGGTATCGATTGATTGGATACCACCCATGCCAGCGCGCCAGCGGGAGGACCGGCGGCGCCTATTTCTCTTCCCCCTCAGTCAGTCAGTCACTCCCTCTTACTTTATTATCCACGGTAGTCCAACAACGTAAAGGTGACGCAAATAAACGCGTCACTTCACCTTTATATCAATAAGGTGACAATAATAATCCACAGGAGGAATTTGATAATTCAGGAATAGTCTCCCTACTTTTATCACCGCCCCGATGCTATCCGCATACAGGTATATTATTATTATTATTATCCCTCTGGGAGTATACGTAGGAGCCGGGTCATACGAGGAGTCGTGTATGTACGTCTGTATGCCCACGGCCGGGCGGTATGGTGCGCGTCGTCCGACCCGCTGTAGTCTTCGTATACTGTCCCCGCGTGTCGTAGTAGTACTACTACTACTGGCTGCTACTTTGCACTCTCTCCCTGTGGGCGCCGGTTGAGGCTGTCGTCTCCTACCTGCACCCCATGTGGGCGTCGGCAGCGGGAGGCCTGTGGCGCCGCACTGACACCTAGTGAACGATGGTTGAACTATTCCTTGATGATGATGGTTACTTTATAAAATTATATTTTGTGTTTGTATGATTTGATCTAGTAATGCGAAATTGTTATAGATTTTAGACATTGTATGCAGAATTTTGCTCAACACTGTTCTTAAGTATGCTTTGGCCTATGATACTGATACGTAATAAATAGTGTATAATTCCTAATTATATTCTAGATCATTTAGGGATATCCTCTACATCTTACGGTCATATGTGCAGCGCAATTTCATAAGTACAGCTTAGTATAACAAATAATTCCAACAACTTCAATTTTCAGATCTTTCTTCTGTGCTCAAACTTCTAGTATATGAAATGAAGGTGGAATCAGACGGAAAGTGCACGTATGAGAAGACATACCTCTGTCATAACAGGTGTGTGTATCCTACACACGGACATAGAAAAGGAAAGGAAACAAACCCTAGGACTACGTCAGTCATTGTTTGTATGCGTGTAACTTGGGTTCAGTTTTCGGGCTAAGAGCACACAAGAATAACACAACAACACAAAAAGCAACAGCCAAGAAAAGGGGTATGCCTAACATTTCTACCTGCACTTTATGTACCTGCATCATATGACGAATGGAAATAGAACAGAACCAGATTATTTTGATGGCCTAATTAAATGAAAGAAATAAAGAAAATAATCACGAGACAGGATGCAAATAAGGATTAGAACAAGAATATAATCATGACCATGACCGCCTGGTTTTGCTAAGTTTTTCTTGACAAAGGGATTTGTCATGGGGTCGGGGCACATGAAGTTATACTGAAAGCGGGACTGAAAGTGAACAAAATTGATAGCTCCTGCAATGCGCATATGTTATAATGGAAATTCTAGAAGACACTAAAGAGCTGGAAATAATCGCCAATTAAAATGAATGACACTATCTGGTAAGTTTATCTCAAACATTCGTAAAGGAATGTACAGCCACGGTAGCAGTCATAATTATTGTGACCAGATGAGAATGTGGCCCACCGGTACACACCCCATGATATAGTCCCGATTAGGCTAGATATACCGGAACGACATTGTTTATGGCCGGAACTAGTTTATGACGCC
Organism: Lepidonotus clava; assembly: GCA_936440205.1. Lineage (NCBI taxonomy): Eukaryota > Metazoa > Annelida > Polychaeta > Phyllodocida > Polynoidae > Lepidonotus > Lepidonotus clava. Next base: position 32,488,196 of record OW387145.1, on the reverse strand, counting down.
ACTCTAAAATATTGTTATTTAGACAGATATTTCAATGGAGTTTGACTGACAAATTTAAAATGGATGTCTTCAGGTCCAAATTACAGATGACAAGTCAAAATAACAACTCTTCCAATCAAGAAAACAAATTGGAATAAACCAACAAGATGGTGGATATACCGCCTAGTCGGTATAGCTAGGGATGAAGAGTTACAACCATGAACAGTAGCGGTCACCTGGACGGCCAATACTGAATCCCCAGCCAATTACAAGCTCTGATAACAGAGATAAGACGGGATCAGGTCCTGCTGGAGGAGCTGCCCCTCCACGGTCCTCGGGTCATGGATAACCGCTGCTCTGATAAGCTGGTGAAGACCATCAAAGCACTGGAGGTAAGGCCTATCGGAACTACAGGTAGAGTTGTGATCTGATTACGCCACCTTTCATGGCTAATTGACCGCCCCCATTTACTAACCTGGGTAGAAACAATGTTATTGATAGATGATATGGTGTTTGATGTTTCCAGTTACTATGAGAATACATGGAGAAGCACTGTGGAATTATAGGCCGTTTTGATACATGTTTGGCGATTTACATGTGTGCATGACTGTATGTATTTATGTATGTGTTAATATATGTATATTCATGAATTTATTTTATTTACACAATCATGTCCATATGGGTATGTGAATGTATAATAACGATATCTGTATGCCTCTTACAATTGTGTTATTGTACACATAATAATACATTATATCAAAGTTGTGGAAAATACATCCAACTCGACGATGGCTGGGTGTAGACTTGATATTTATTGTGACATAAAAATCACGAATTAACATATTTCGGATTATTTCATCCTTCATCAGAATTGGATTGTACCATAAATCGGACAAGGTAATACATTATAATTATGTATACATGTACGTATTTATGTAAAAATGAAGGTATCGATACATGTATGTTTTCATGTATGTATAATTATATACATTCATCTTGTTCTCATTTACACATATCCATTTATAAGTATAATTGTATGTATGTATGTATACATGCATGTAGCTTGCAATTGTGGTAACGTACACACGTACATTATATCTACATATAGGTATATGTACATGTATTAGGTATTTATGTGTAATTATGATTGTTTGTATGTAGTTTACATGAATATTGTATGAAAAAGCTCTGATTTTATAATTGCTTTAAGATATTTTCATAGTTTACATTACCTTTGTGATTTTTGATTCTTGCAAATTGTTCGATACATGTTATTAGATCTGCAGCTCCCAATTGCTGTTCTACTAAATATACGAATAACTGTTGCTTGACAAGCCAAGCTATTGGAATTCAAATGTTGCATACATTTCCAAATGTTTTAGACAAACGAGTTGTCCCAGACACTCAGACATAAAAATAATATGATTGAAACACTGTTTTGAAATTCCGCAAGAGAAACATGTACATAATACATGTTTGACAACTTACATTTCCAGAAGTTATAACTACACAACAACCATTCTTTTCCAATAGAAATTACGACCACAGGCTCCAGGATTCCTAGATAACCTATAATTTTGACAATTATTATTTTGGATACAGACCAACGGATGCTAGGACAAGTTTTGAAACTAACCTTCAACTAAATATTTTCACATGGACTTTTTATGGACTGTTTGCATCATATGATCCCTAATTAGTCACACTAAAAGTTCTCATGTGACTGCTGACCTTGTTAGAAGCTGTCTCCGCTCTGACTGCCCCCTGGAGTCAGGGAGGGGAACCAGTCTCATAGACTACCCAGGAGCCTGATGACACTTTGTTCAAGTTGTGACTTTTTGAAATTCCCATGGTCTCTGTGTGTGCCGTCTGTCTTCCACATGCTTCAACTGCTGCGTATAATTCTGTGCGGCTGTGCTTTACGTAAGGGACTTCCTCTACACAATAATAACAATAGGATCCCGCGAATGGTGATGGAGATACAGGGGTGAATTTAGAGTGGGGCGCATGGGACACTCGTCCCCCCTTTTTTATTGGTCAAAACATTGATTCATTTAATGTAAAACTCACCCCCCCCCCCACATACACACACATTTTGAACAAGTTTGGATCTGCCTCTGTATTAGAACTATTCATCGAAGTGTCCATCTCTCACCATACACGTGGTAATTTCTTTATCAGAATATTAATCTCTCACCAGTCTGTGGAGGCATATGTACAGGAAGGATATTTTAATAACTGAAAGGCACATTCAACTGTAGCCCTTTAGTTAGAAAGTGACTTTCAGTTCTTAGCATATTGATAATTCTCTGTACTAGCTATTACGACTCTACAGGCTCTAACTTTAGACCAACAGCAGTGTAAAAAGGGACATAATATTCGTGTTTGGCCTTGGTGTCAGCATGATTAGACCAAAGCAATAGTGAATTCAAAATCCCCATCCAACATCAGTATTCTATCATCTAAAGATACTGAAGATAAACTGTGGCATTTCACATGACAACAAATACACATTACATGTACGGGACTTACATGTGCTCGTATATATACAGTTATTCACATTAGATATATTCAGGGACTATTATGCAGCTAAAATCTGTATTCCACAAGCGGATTTTGGTGCTGTTTATTTTAATTTTCTTAAAAAAAATACCACATGACACTTGATATCGTATATAGTATTCAAAAGAGACTTATACAATATTTCTAATGATATCATAGCACGGCCATATTAAAGGTCGTATTCCTCATACCGAAAGTATGCGATAATGAGCATCCCCATGTTAATGTTCTATATCTGCATGCGTCATACAATTTCGGCGTCACTTGCACGTTTAAAGTGACACTGAAAGTTGGTGTCACAATTATTTTATAGACATAGCTGGCAGCCGATGGACACAGTAGCAGATTCGGGGGGGGGGGGGGCAGGGGTGTGCGCCCCTCCCCTTTTCCGGAAAATTTAGCACTTTTTAATGTAAAATTCGACCAAAAAGTCATTTAAGAAAATTGTTTCCAATAGCGCCCCCCCCCTTTTCAAAATCCTGGATCCTCCAGTGAGACAATTGCATGGCAGGAAATATTTACCAACACATCACTTTTCGGTATGTGGAATATAGCTTCTAATCTTAAAATCATCTGCCGATTTCTTTTCTTCTTAAATGGGCAGCAAAATCAGCACGTGGAAAATAGGCTTAGCATGAGCAGCTCACTCCGCCCCATGATGGAGGGCATCTCCCCGTGTGGCCCTCCACAATGAGCAGCTCGTAACTCACCACCCTCCGCCATGGCCGGCCCGACCAACTCCCCCTAGCTCCGGAAACATACAAGCTACATTTATCATTTGTGCACACAAGGGTCCATGTATTTGTCCCCAACTTGTATTATGTCTTCATTTGGAAGCAGAGTGTTGTCAGTCAGGGGTGGAGAATTATTGGGGAATGCACCAAGGAGCTATTTAACTGGCAGATTATTCTAGGGATTCCGAAAATTCCTATTATTACAGAGGTTAGACATTCACAATTTAATTGATTTCCTTTCACATGATGTGCATCGTGTGTGGTTTCCAAACGTGTCAATAAATATTCAATAACAACATTCTCGGCAATGATGAAATCATCCAGTGAAAATACAACCCCAGTCCTGCATGAAGTCCCATACCCACTAGCCGAATTTGAACAAGTCGGCTGATTGATCAGAGCTAGCATCGGCCGATTCTACCAGGATTATCGACCGATTTTACTACCAATTAATATCGAACACATTCATTTCAATATTGCATACATATTGGTCATCCAAAATTGGCGCAGTAATTAGCCGATTTGAGTGCCGATCCTAGTGGGTATGGGGCTTGAGGCCCCATTATTATACCCTAGGCGATTTTACCGGCGATGGGCGACAGGCAACTGGGAGAATCGGCCGATTCTAAGGGACATATGTAGGCTAAGTAAAGTATATTGGAATGTGCAGGTTTGATTTGGATTGCCTGTAAAATCGGCTGATTCTGAGGGCAGAATCGGCCGATTTTAGCACCAACCAGTCGGCCGACTTGGTCATAATCGCCTAGTGAGTATGGCCCTTTAAGCCCCATACCCACTAAGCGACTTTTGCAGCGACAAGCGACGGGCCACCTGGAGAGTCGGGTGATTCTCTAGTGTCCCCTGTAAGTATATAGTGTATTGGATTGTGCATGTTTGATATGAGTCGGTGCTAAAATCGGCCGACTCTTCTAGTAGAGTCGGCCGATTTTAGCACCTTAAATCGGCCGACTCTGATCAAAATCGCCTAGTGGGTATGGAGCTTAAGACTGCTGTCAGAACGGCCGACCGGACACTTGTCAGGCGTCAACCATGAGCTACTCACTGAGCACGTGCTGCACAGATGATGAGCAGTTCTACTTATTAGGGATAAGGGCGTGTATATAGCACTGTTACGTGCGTGAGTTGAGCTACTATAGTGTACCGTGAATAGGAAAGCTATGGGGTAGAATTGTTGGTTGCCCTCTGATATGATAATTATTTACAAAGCAATATTACAATATCATAGTCTTCATCATGGTCCACCTCCACCTCTGTAATGATTACCAACCTTCTCCATTAAAAAAAAAGTTTTTCTTAATAATTTTCGGTGTTTCCACTAGTTTCCAGATGCATTAGGCCTACATGAACATAGATACGCGTGATGGCAATAGGAGTAATGATAGGAATTCATACACAACAATAACCATCCTCATTGCATAACATCAGCTCGATAGTCATAATGACAAATTACTCATTGATTTTTTGACAAAATCAAACATCATATATAGCAAGGTAATTAGTGTAGTAAATCCACATATTTGGAATGTTTTCTTATAAAAGATTGATTAAAATCTGGCCTCTGAAGATTAAAACTATCCATGCTAAGCTCATCCCATAATAAAGTTCCATAGTAAAATGGACTTCTCCTACTTTGCGATGATTTTTGATGGGACCTAAAATTTCCTTTTTTAATTGCAAGTGAATATTCCTATTTTTTGCTACAAGGGCATCATGTTTGAAAATGTGCATTATTTAATGCCATGCCCCACATCCGTTGACTCTGACTCAGAATGGTTAATGCAGATTTCCCCTTTTACTGTTTATAAATTAACAATTAAGCTCAAGATATCTTAGAATATGAACAATTAGGTAAGAAAAGATAAAAACAGTAGGTGGAACCCCTCAGATTTAACGAAGCCCTCTCAGATTTCGTGGCAGATGATTTACACCCACAAACTAAACAGCAGTGTGTCAGGCTTACAACAACCCCCATTATCACTCACTAACAGCTCGACGATGGGCTCGTCGTTTGTTCTCGTTACCCGCCATGAACAAACAGCTGCGACAGGCAGCACGTCCACATACGTCATGGCCGCCCCCACTGGAGGCCGCCATTGTCAGAACAAGGTGGGCGCGCGATTGACACTTTCAGCGGTTAGGGCCGCGCTAGGGGGCACTGCGACGGACGCTCGGAATGCGTTTTATTGTAGTCTGGGGCTGCACCGCGCGTCCCCGCTGTCCTCTATGTGATTTACCGGCCTCACAGGCCCGCACACCCACTAGGTATTTTTCATTGGTCTCCCGAGCAAATTCCGGCTAGGGAGGATATCATCGATCGATTGTTGGCTTCCCTTCCCATAGAAAAAGCTAAACCGTTTTTTCAAGTACAAACCTACAGACCTAATATGCTTACATAATGCAAGTTTGGAAATGAAATTTGGGACATATTTGGTATCGTTTTCCATGTTTCATTCATATTCCCTTTTGGGTGTTATCGTTATGGTCATAATGCACGGGGACATACCCTAATGGAAGCATTAAATTGTTTTGCTATGAACCTGTGACAGACAGCAGACTCTACATTAATAAAGCCATATTCATCTATGAATAAATAACAAATGCCAAAGATCGTGACTCTGGGCTGCCAAAAATCGTGAGGATGCTCACTCCCTTATACCAATCTTGGTAACTATCTATAGGCAAACTCATGATCTCTGGCTCATGATCTTTTGAATGCCAAATCCTCAGGTACATGTATATTACACCTCCTGAAAACAGTGACTGCCGATGTTTGGCTTTTGGTTTGCTAAAAAAAAAACGGCAGAATTAATATTCTTCAAATAATATTCAAATAATTATTATGTCAATTACAATTACGGCAGAAGTATCCATTCTAGTATGACTAGTAGCAGAAAGCTTTACGTTACATACTTTGAAAACATTTACAATACTATGCTCATAAAGGAAGTATTTTCAATATACTGTTTTTTCTCTCACCAGAAATGATAATTCTCCATCTGTATGATAAAATATAGACAATAAAGCATCAACTTGTATTTAGTTCTCACAGAAATGTAAATCTTAATGATGTCTATGATGGTTCAATAGAATCCCATATCTGTAGGCATGCATTGCGTGTGTTACGAAATGCATGTACATCATTCTGAATAAGGCACCATAAATCTTTTTTTTTATAAATCAATTACACTAATGTTATATAAGAACATTAATGTACAATTATTCTATAAAAAGGTAGGTCTATCATTAGTCACTGAAATTGCAGCTAGTCACAGTAAACACACATTGGTAAACATTGAAATATAAAAAAACATTGCTATTCATTCTTATAGATTTGACTAACCTTATAGTATAGTTTTGGCTAGACTAAGTGCAGGCCCTACTTGGCTCAACCTAGATATTTCTCTTTCTTCTCATTGAAATGCCTTTTTCAATTATGAGAAGACACACTCCACTACATGGTGTATTTCTGATACATACCAAATACACACCACGCAGGCATAGTGTCTATCTATTTGTCTCTCTATATGCATTACAATACCTTGATCTAATGGCTCGCATCGGAACATAATCCATTCACTTTTGCTTTTTTCCCCTCCCAGACCATTCAGAAGAGCACCAGGCGATATACGAGAGGATTGATCACGTAGTTCAGCATGTAGAAGTTGTGACATGTCACCACTTTGATGTTAACATGTTCAGGGCGGTTCCTCCCCTTTGATTTTATTTTTCACACCCTTTGATAGTACATGCTGACGCAGTGCTGTCATCGCTCAGTGAGACCTTAAAATAACACGAGATGAAACGCCGACATCACCTCGTACACGCGAGACTTTACCACGAGATGTGAGTGAGGTTCCGGCTAGATCGTGCACGTATGGCGAAAGGTTGGGGGAAAAGATGGGGGGGGGGGGCACTTGAAAGAATCTAGGAGTATCTGCCTAAACAAGTTGGGGAGCAAGTTTTAAACATTCAGATATACCTAAGGCTTAAAGTCCGGCATATGTACCAAACCTTTTCTAGATCATAAGCATAGAAATACATACTATTATGTACCTCTATGATATTAGCCACTCCTTCTAATTTTTATCAAATACAATTTAAAATTTTAAATTTTAAAAGCTTCAAACCCCCATTATTTGATTATGACAGCAGGCCGACCTCAGATCGGTCAAGACTATAAGTAAGGTGCATAGGGAACAGACATGGAAAAGCCCCTATCTAATTGACAGACCAGTCTAATCGATAAGAAGGCAAAATCAAGCTTGATAAACCATTAGAACAGAAAAATAAGCTAACTTGAATTAACATTTCGAGGACTCCCAAAATAACAAAGAAATCTATTGGCAATCAACCTGAGAAACTGTCTCAATATAAAAGTCTATCGAAAGTAGAAGGGTCTGTTATTATGCTACTAAGCCCCATATCCACTAGGTGATTTTGACCCGAGTCGGCCAACACATGGGCCCTAAAATCAACCGATTCTGCTAGTAGAATCGGCTAATTCTAGGGCCGACTGGTATCAAACATGTACATTTCAATATACTATACTAACAGGCAATCATAAGAATTGGCTGATTCTCCAAGTTGCCCGTTGCCCATCGCTGGTAAAATCGCCTAGTGGGTATTGTGCTTTAAAACCAAGGGACTGTACACAGCCAACCAGGACCTTATCTTCTAAAAGCAGACCATATGAAGGAAAACTCAACTTTTCACATGGCATAGCCATTTGCTAAGTTTGAGTAAGTAACCCCCCTCCACCCGCGGTCCCTTGATTACGATTTCGGTGGTTTGGCTCCGTGTTGGGCCTAGAGGCACTCCAACATGTTGCTGTCCCTGAGGATGGATGGAGCTGTCATGTTCAGCATCAGCCATGTCCGCCAAGGCTGACTGGGTCCTACATGGGAAAAATCAGCTCGCCAAAGTTCATCGGGGACAGATTTCGCAATTTATGTAGTATTAATCTATATGGTTTCCTATGTAGGACCCAGTCAAATTCAAATGGCATTGTAAAAAAATGAAAGAGCATTTGAATATAGCTTTGAACAGCTAGTTTATCATACCTTGCAGTTGAAATGATATTCTAAGGATTTATGGAATGAATTATGAATATGTTCATCTGTCAGAATCATGTACCCAAGGAATAGCTGTTATCTCTGCCAGACTCTGGTTAAGAGATGTAAAAATAGAAATGCATTTTCATGACTTTTTTTCACCTATTGCTAGGGAGTAGCAATGTGAGACACCACATCACAAAAACTGAAGTGATCAAATTGTATGCATATTCTTTTTTCTGTATACATATAAATCTTCTGTAAATGGCCAGTAAATGCAATCATTTCGATATCAGTGGTTCAACAGAAATCCCTGAGATGCTGTGTACTCGGGAGGATTATAACAGACAGTTGTGACCTTTTATGGATAATCCACCAGTAGATATCTAATGCATCTCCTGGCTACCAGAGTAAACAGGTATTTGCATTCACCTGTTGATGACCCAATCGTATTTACATTGGAATTACCCAAGACTACAAACGATTGACAAGCATGAGTGCTGGACCTCATAGTGTAAACTGTGTTTATTAGATCATAAAAGTGTGTGTGTTCAAAATAAATCTTGATTATAGATCATCAGTGTATCTGTGTGTGAATAAGAAAAAGGTTGTAAAATTTTTATTGCAGCTGAGTACAAAACGGATCGAGTCACCCAACCACTTTATTGACTTCGCCTGCTTTGTGATCTACCGGTGGGCATACATTGGTAGATCATTCCTATCTTGAATACTGTGAAAATAAACGTACTAATCTTAGCACTCGGTCATCAACACTGTCGTGGAGTTAGATATTTGCAACATCTTTATTTCTAATCTTTGCACTGTTGTATAATATGTTTGTTTACAACACACACAAACCTCAATGCATCAATTTTATTCATGAATAATGAAAACACAAAATATGGATCAAAAGCTACAAAATTATTGCACGTACCCTGGAAAGACTTGGAAAAGTTCGCACAGCAAAAAGATACATTTAGAATAAGATAATGTGTAGATCACAATACTCCAAAAACGAAATAAACTACTTTTGTATTGCACCTTTTACAAAACGAAAGTTATTTGAAAATATATATTCTAAAGCTGAAACCTATTCAGAATTTCTACTCTTTGCTTGATATATACTATCATAAACTTTCTTTAATCATTAAATCCCAGATCATAAAACATGCAGAAGTCCCTTCGGAGGTGTTGCCTTTGATACCGTGACATCAGTGTTATTATACGATGGCTCAATGTTACCATTCGTCGCCCCGTTCTGGCCACGATCTGGGTTACTTGAGCCATAATCTGGGTTATTTGAGCCATGATCTGGCTCCTGTGAGCCATCACTTTGGTTTATTGAGCCATCATCTGGGACATCTCTTATCATTTCTGTGCGGGGCTCTGCCCATGGCTGGAGCTCAGCAGAACCAAACACACAAAACACAAAAGTGCCCAGACTGTAGAGTGCAACAATTAAGTAGAAGACGTAATGCCACGATTCCACATTGCTCTACAACAGAGAAATAGTTTAGATATAGGTGGTTAAATCTGAATGTTGATATGAATAAATTGTTTGTTGCACGATGAACTGTGCTCTAGAAATAATATGTATTATATATTATGTTATTTTGTGATCGTCTCTGACATGAAAGTACTTCAATACTAATGTATGATGCTGAGAAGGCAATGCAAACAGGCTGATAGCTTACTTGTATCTTTTCTCAGGGTAATAAAAATTGACAAAAAAAAAAGAGAAAAAAAAAGAAATAGATCTTTTTCTCCAATTTGTGTAATTTTTACTGGATCGCGGGAAAAGGGAAACAGTATCCTAATAATATTTGGTTTAATATTCACAAACGTAAGAAACATCTCAGAATTTTAGTTATCTTCATAAACAATTATCATGTTTGTACAAGTCTATTATTGCATGTATTATTGCATGTGTTATATTAAGAACGTTTATGACATTATGTAGGCATTATTGATATTATTGAAAAAGTGCATAAAAAATGAATAGGTAATCAAAAAGAATAATGTCTTTGTAAGAGAAATACTCACTGAATTTTTAGTAAAAGCGCCCACTGCTAACGGACCAACGAAACCACCGATATTTGACAATCCATTTATGACTCCATATATTGTACCTGTATATAAGTAAAGATGAGGAATCACAAAAGTATATCGCAAGAAGTCACAACAATATGATCAATATAGGCTAAGCATCATCGCAGAAGGGCATAGCAATTAATATCAATTCAGAACAACAGTAATCATAATTGTACTTCATTAGTGTCAATCACCCTAGCGGTTTGTAGATAAAGATGGTGAAATGTACTAAGAATGGGTAGGGGACTGTCCATTAATTATGTAAGCACAAAGCAGTTTGGATGGGTGTTTGTGTGTGCGTGCCACGATGTTTAGTACTTTCTAAATGCGTATAACATGCTGAAGAGGGGTGGTGTGCGGTTGTCTAGGAAACATGTCAAACTGCGTACGTAATTAATGGATTGCCCGTAGGTAAGGCAAAACTAAATAATCAAAACTGTAATCAAAATGTAACTTATCGGAAATTTTCAAATTTATACATATTACATATTACATTATCATATACATGTACATAATTATATAAACGATGTAGACCTCAATAGTGTTCAGCATACCGACGAACCAATGTTATCATCAGTGGCGGATTTAGAGGGGGGCTATTTTTTGTGTGCCAAATATTAGATTTTTTTTATGTAAAATTCTCGGCCCCAGGGGATCCAGGGACAATATTTGTATCAGGGCGCCCCCCCCCCCCCCTTTTTGAAAATCTCTGGATCCGCCCTGATTATAGTATGGCATGGACTTCAAATGCTGACACTTAAAAATTGATAAACTAGTAATTACTAATAAAAGAAATGTTGACAAAAACTCTCCTGACCTGCATAGCGCGGTGCCAAGTCAAACATGTTAACATTGAATCCTCCGTTGTTTATACCGGAGAGGGAGACGGCCAGGATGAAGAAGAACACCACCATGGGTCGGTTACAGTTCAGAAAGGTGATGGCCAGCACACAGAAGGCCGGCAACATGTCACCTGAAACAGGTACAGAAGCAATAATGAAACTTTTCTTCTGGTTTCAAGTTGCAATGTATTGAATCTACGGCACCAACAATTGTTTTATGTGTGATTAGGTAGGCCTACATGTTATTGACCTTTGAATCATTTTTCTATGTGAGCAACTGAACGAAAATAGACCTTTAAGACCTTTAAGTTTCTGTAAATGGGGCCATTGAGGTTTGTCAAAGGTAATGGAAAGGTCACCTTTACAAGACCTTTCCAAACGTTTTCAGTTGACCTTTAGAATTCATCAAAGAACTTGGAATGGTATTGGAAAGGAGACATATCCTTTGCCTTTTAAAAAAAAACTCAATAGCCCCATTTACAAAATTAAAGGTCTTAAATGTCTAATTTCGTGTAGTATATATATAGTTACATCTTGAATAAAGCAATGTCATTGAAACGTTTCAAAAACCTATAAACCCAATTCTATTGAATCCCATTTCCCTTGTTTATGGTACCCGTAGGCCTAATCAACTACTAGAAAATGTGGGATTATTTCTATTCTTTTTCTTTTCTTTAGGTCTATCAACCTGCCAATGATCCTTATATTCAGAGTTGAAACGGTATATGTATGATAATTTCAATTCAACTTGCCCCCAAAGGTGTAGATCCGTCGGATCCACATTGTGCCGAGCCAGCCACGGTTTCTGATGACGTCAGCGGAATATCCGGCCAGAAACGTCACGACCAAAGAGATGACGTAAGGTATGGACGACAGGCCACCACTCTAAGAATGAATGGATGTGATATTTATATCTAGAGTCTAAGACCATAAGATCGTGTATAAACCTTACCAGAGTACGTGTATGCATGAGAAATTATTATCCATTCCATAGTTGTTTTCTGGTTTTTAAATGTATCATTAAATGTAGCACAAACGTCTTTGGGATAAAAATCATTATTGAAATTGTTACATTTGATTTTATGTAGCAACAATTTATTATGGGACAACTAGAATCTCTTACCTAATTCGTAGACACCTCTTCGTGTGGCTTACTGTCATTCGGTTAAATATTGGCAACATAGAAGTCTATATACACACAACGTTGGGACAGAGGCACGTACATTACATAATGAGTGAGTATTATAGATCATGCAGTTTTGCTTGGTATTGGAATGGTAAATTTATAGGAAATTTTGAAAACAATAAATCAATTATTATTATGTAGCCTTAAGTGTTGTTTCTGTAATGCACATGCTATGAGGCGTCCCAGTGCTACCGAAATACGAATACACATTTTCTGATATTCCAGCTCACTCAAGGCCATGATCCACAATGCGGAAAAATGCCAACTGATTTCCTGCTCATGCACTTTTCGCATATTTGGATTGATTTTTCCATGTGAAAATACCATTTTTCTCACATTGATTATTCAAAACTATTTGCAAAATTGTATATTCTTAGAGGAAAAGGTTTTTTAACAAACCGATTTTCAAAATTAGCTCAAAATCGGCCAAAAATCGCACTGTGGATCACCCCTTTTAGTTTAGCACATTCTCCTTCATACTTGTGGCGCAGTGCCGCCATCTGGTGAAGAACAGAGAAGACCACCTCTTACTCACGGCTGTAATGTCAAAGTGGAGGACACGCTTCATGTAGAGGGGGAGGTAGGTGAAGAGGATGTCGTAGGACGTAATGTCCATCAGAAGCATAATGAAGAAACACCAAACGGGTACGGACCTAATGATGGCGCCGTATGGGGGGCGGTGGTACTGTAGGGAATAGAGGGAATGTTGGATTATCATGAAGAAAAACAATGATGGCGCTGTACGGGGGGCGGTGGTACTGTAGGGAATAGAGGGAATGTTGGATTATCATGAAGAAATACAATGATGGCGCTGTACGGGGGGCGGTGGTACTGTAGGGAATAGAGGTAATGTTGGAACAATATGAAGAAACACCAGACGAGTACCAACCTAACAATGATACCATGCAGCGGTAAGGTTGGGAATATGGGGAAAGTTTAATCATAATGAAGAGACACCAAACAGGCACGGATCTAATGATGGCGCTGTATGGGGGGCGGTGGTACTGTAGGAATTAGAGGGAAAGTTGGAACAATAATGAAGAAACACCAGATGGGTACCAACCTAACAATGAAACCATGCAGCGGTAAGGTTGGGAATATGGGGAAAGTTGAATCATAATGAAGAGACACCAAACAGGTACAGATCTAATGATGGCGCTGTTTTGTGTTTTGTGTTTTATGTTGTTGTTGTTGTTTTTTTTTTTTTTTTTTTTTTTGGGGGGGGGGGGGGGGGGTTAGTACTGTAGGGAATAAAGGGAAGGTTGGAACAACATGAAGAAACGCCAGATGCATGGGTACCAACCTAACAATGGAACCATGCACTGGTATGATTGGGAATATAGGGAAAGTTGGATCATAATGAAGAAACACCAGGCAGCTTTAGACCTAATGTTGGAGCCATAAGGGGGCGTCAGTACTGTGTGGAATAGAGGAAATGTTGGATCATAATGAAGAAACACCAGACAATATATAAAGGTATCTCTCACTGACGCAAACTGTCATACATTACTTCACTTATTGTCAAAAGCATCACAAATTACTATCAGCACTGTAGTTTAAAGATTTCCTTTCAAGATAATGTGGTATAATAATTGGAGTCCTTCTCTAAGGGGATCTTCAATCTTTGATCCCTTCAGTATGGGTATGTTATTTGCACTGCCAAAATAAGGTACAAATCATAATGTTAAAGTCTTGTACAAGTTGTTCGTTCACTGACTATAACTGTAAAGTTGTAATTATTAATTTTGAGTAATCACATTGAGTAACAAGTGTTCTCCCTTTGGAATAAGTCTTTATGGCATAGCATGAAAGTAAGAATTGTGCATTGAGTAATAAAATTAAGTAGTTGGGTATATGAAAGAAATGGATTCGGAACTGGAACTGATGTCACAGGGTGGCACAATGATCATGTGACCTGTATTGACCAATCAGAACAAATTGTATGAACCTACCTAGCTATCGCGTACGCTACCAGCCATGGTTATGCAAATCTGTTGCAAAACTAATAAGTCATTTCCATTTCAGCAACTACCCTGTCCACTTTGTCTGATTTAACAATATCTAAGTCGATGTACAATAGGGAGGAATTGATAAAATTGTCTATTCATTAATTCTTTTGTCCAAGCTAATCACCTGGCCAGCATTCCTCGTTATTCACAATCACTCTTTATATATTCATTCGCGGTGCTGACAGATAATACAATTTATATCAGACATAGGCCAGAAATCATACAAAAATGAATCAAATTGTGAAAAAAATGTGTATTTCTTTGGGTCAAACAATATCACATACTAAACAAACAATTAATAACCCATCAAAAACAACTGTGGATTTTTCTTGTGCATACCTTCACATCTCCCGTGTCTGCCTCTATCATGTCCCGCTCCTCCCGACTTATAGAGGGGTGCTTGGCGGGGGAGTCGGCTGTGAACACCCAGAACATCACGCACCACACAAGACTGAGTAGACCTGGAACAGATGGGCAAATTAGCCATGTAGCACTTGTATTGGGATACAGTGGTGGATCCAGAGGGGGGTGGGGGGGGGGGGGGCGCCCCTCCATTTTCCCAGAAACTTTTACATTTCATTAATGTAAAACTCGGCCAAATTTTTACATTTTATTAATGTAAACTCGGCCAAAAAGCAATTAAGGGAATTTTTTTCCCAATAGCACGCCCCCCCTCCCCCTTATCAAAAGCCTGGATCCGCCAGTGGGATATGAAATTATAACAATAGTCTTTTGGGAGATGATGGGTCCTAAGATGGTATAAATACAGTTATTCATCGGCGGACCAAGGATTTCAACAAACTTTGATAAAACGGGTTGGGGGACACACAATCATACTAAAAATAGTAATTGCAATGTTTGACATTATATTACTTATGATGCATAGTATGATGCATTGCTCTAGATACTATTATATTTACTAAATATTGACAACCCTTTAATGTGGCCGCATTTATAGTGTGTGTACATTCATAATGCGATTACTTGTTGACAGAATGCATTTCCCCCTAAGGATTTTGTAGTTTAGATCTGCATCAAAACGGAATGATGTCGTGATCAGCTGTACATCTCCATCTATACTGGGTCTGCCACTGCAATAGTTTCCATTAATCACTATGATTAGATATGAATTCATGATTTTCAATCACATTAAGAATAGGAAACATACCAAATAAGTAGAATACGGACGGCCATCCTCCAAGAAAGTCAGTGTCACATAATGCTCCTGATATACTTTGGGATACTACCGTTCCTACATAAAGACCTAAAATGTGGAAAGAAACGAATCATAAGTACTTGCAATTGCAATTGCCGCCATAACATAAGAGAGAGAGAGTAACACATCTTCCTTATTGTTAATTGCTTATTAGAAATAAATTTATAGTACTGATTGTAACAAAGAAATGTAAAATTGAAATTGAAATTATTACCAGCATTGCAGGTAGCAAACATCCTGGTTCTTTCTGATCTCCTGGTCCATCTAGATAACATTGTAGCCATCGAAGGCCAAAGAGGACCCTGAATAATATGAGGATGGAAATGGTATTATATTAAACAAGTATTGCACCAATCTCCCAACATAATGAATGCAACTCTAGCCGATATAATAACTCAATACAAGATGAAGGGGTTGAGTAGAAAGTCTATTATTCATACAATCAGTATTTTCTTCTTTTTTTTTCATTCAAATTCTTTAATCAAATACATCAAATGTAATAAAAATGAAATAACTACAAAAAGACTTACAATCGTATTCAATTTCCTATTAAATTTTTCTTTTGACCTAATACTTTAGATTTAACACCAATGTCATTAAATTGAAAAAAAAATGTAAAAAACATTATAAGTGGCTCTCTGTATTCCCACCAGGTGGCAGCTCTCTAGCATTTGTCTATTATAGATAATTGAACAAACCCAAAACCAGTGAAAATGAATATTAATGAGGTGGGTAATAACTAATTTGGATGTTAAATCTAGGTTCAATTGTCTGTTTTTCTGATTTTTGCATTTTTCAATTTAATGAAAGAATATAAGAAATTGAAATTGATTTTAAGTTTTGTTGCAGTTATTTCATTTTTATTACCGTTGAGGTATTTGATAAAAGAAATTGTGTGAAAAATAGAAAGTATGAAAATACAGATATCAGACTTTCTATTCTACAATGGACATTATCACATTCAAGAATATATAAGGACCAGTAGAATGTGACAGAAGAAAATGAAACTGAAAGTTCATTATCCGACTTTGCAATTGGCGCCAATTAAGATCAAACCAATTTGCCGTTTCCTGATATATATATAATTATAAGGTCAGTTGTCTTCAGACTTGAAAGCAATTGAGCCCCAGTATTACATTATTGTTTAGAAATGAATATAACCAGATAACCTACATTGATTTTGTCCTTTATCAGCCACTAATGCATGTAGGTTATAAACGTTCTCGTAATACATTTCTATTTATCATATATAAGATGTTGAATATTTATGAAAATTATCATTCAATGTGACCTAACCAATGGACAAAATCCTAGGAAATGATTAGCAATAAAAAATGGAGTTTGATAGAGTTCAACTTACTAAACCAATACCTAGCAGCCCCCTAAGTACGACCAGGGCATAGACGTTCCACTTGGCGACGACTGGCATTAATAGGTTTAGAAGTCCGCCCGATGCCCCAGCGAACACGATGAGTCTTTTGGGTCCAACCTTTTCGGAGAGGACCCCAGCGAAAGGTTGCAGGATTGGATATCCGTAATAAAAGGCACCTAGCAAGACGCTTTGTAGGTTGGAGGACCAGAGAAACTCCCCTTCGCCCTGTTTGGGATGAAATATGCATTGTGAAAATAGTTGTTAACTAGAACATTTTTCTCCATTACCACAAGGTATTTCAATTGGCCTAAAGCACAACTACAACTACAAACGTGCAGTATCTTCCAATGGTAATCTCCGGTGCACATCTTTATGTACTGTTGATTTAGCACAGATACATCATGAAACACTAGGGGGCAGCACGACTATATAGAGGAACCACTGACTGACATCAGGTAAACCAGAAATTAGTTAATAAAAAATAGTTAGTCTAGATTAAAACGCTCGTATAATGTTCGATTCCCGTTCGATTTCGTTATAATTAAAAAAAAATACTTAAATGCAGTTTTACCTTTGTAGAATTCCCAAAGTTTGGCTTCCCAGGACAGTGGTTGATGGTATCGTTGACATTGGCATCTTCTGTGTCATTTACCATGGCTAAAAGGGCCACATTAAAATTGACCCTGACAGCAAAGGAGTTGGCGGTACCCAGAAATAGCAAGAACACCAAGATGTAACGACGGGGAATATAGCAACACTCTGAAAAGACCAAAGGTAGAATGTCATTGAAGAAAATGTCCTGCCATCTATCCTACATTTATTTATTCATATCCAAGATACAAACTATGTAATTCTAGTTTGTCTTCCAAAACGATTTTTTGGCACGGATGCGTGTCCTCCGAGAATATTTTATTCAAGTTATTATAATTACAAGAAAAGGACATTAAAATAACAAGTACATTAATAATTATTGCTGCTATTAAAACACCCCTTGTTACATGTACAGGATGTGAACAACTTGTTCATAAAAACATTTTTATAGTTATGCATTTTAATGCTTCTGTTTAACAATCAGTCATTCCTATGAGTCTCAAGTATAGTCAAACAAACAACAATTACGTTGATATGTCCACTCTACTTACCCTGTTTCTTGTCATCTTCCTCTTCAGTATACTTGGGTGGCCCAAACTGCCTTTGTCCCAAAAGTGGTTCCCTTTCAGCCATTTTCGAAATTTGTCTCCAAGTGATAATAACACCCGTCTGCTAGTACTCGTAGAGGTTGCTCTAAAGGAAATGTCCTGTAGCTGTCAACATGTTAGTTTTGAAAATGAACGATTTTCCTACCGACTATGCGCATGGGTCAGGAGAGGTGGTATCTTGTAAAAGGATTGATCTGAATCATAAGGTCACATAGGGTGAGATAAAAACAGGTCGATTCAAACCAACAAGTATTCCTTAATACCTCAAAGGTACAGGCTAAGGTATAGGCCAGCGTACTGGCATGGGTTTATCAAGTTGACAAAGTGTTCTGAGGTCGATATATTGAATCAACGGAGTAATAATTGTATAGACACACTAAAAAGGCCTTAATTCCCCCTTTAACAGTTTAGTAATATTAGATGATCGTAAACTTGAAAAGCATAATGATATGGTCATGGTATGCAATTTATAAAAAGGTCTGCGAATAGATTTTAGACATTTAAAGTATCATGTTATACGTCCGTGTACATCTACAGGAGGACACGTGTGTAACGTTGCACTATTATATAAAAGATAAAACAAAAGGATATTCATGCTTTGATCAAATAGTGTTACTTGAATTTGATAACTAAATTTCAATATAAACAAAATAATATTACGTATATTACAAAGTTAGGCATTCTGATGGTCATGGTGTCTGCTGTGTATCCTATCTGTATAAACCTATGCACCTGTTTATTTTTCATTATCTTGTCACACAAGACATTATTTTGATCTCACCTGGCGAGCCGTTATCAGGTCAGAGTATGAAAGTAGGAGTAACCCTCCATACTGATAGGTACTATCAAGTCATGCACTGCGGAAGCTGTTTCATATATCTATCAGTAGATTGATATTGACTCCTTTCAATGATTACGCAGACATTGCATTCTATCGCAAGTTGTGTGTACATTCTGTAAACGAAAGGATCAATATAGATTCGTCGAATACAGCAATGTTGGACCCGGGATTTAAACAGCAATGATGCACTGTAGGACACAGTATTAGTTCTAGCGTGTTTTACTACTATCACTTACGATGCATTGCTCCAAATACTATTATATTTGCTAAACATAATACTGGCAACCAACCAATTTAATGATACGGCCACATTTATGATATGAATGTGCTTGAGTGCGTGTATGTATGTACATCTATAATGCATTTTAGAATAGGCAACCTCTAATTTTGTGGTTATGTCATTACTTGCAAAGTATCTAGGCTGAATGATAATTATTGTTTCATTATCAATATGGAAGATAAGATTGAACCTGTCTAAAGGCTGTTCATAAGCAAAAATATACATGTATTGTAATTATTCTGGAGAATATTTGGAGCAGGCCTCATATATGCATATTCAAATTAAAGGATTGAACTATCATACTTAGGATATCTAAGCGACTGAGGCCCATATCTTCCAAATCAATTAGGCTAATCAGGAAATATTGAGTACTGTCTCATGATACCAGATTCTGGTTGTCAAAAATGAATTTGATACCAAATAATTTCCCTTTGAGATTATTTTGCAATAACTTCATTAATCTTAGTAAAAGTCTGAATTTCCGATCTTGAGGTCCCATGCAATCATAGTTTCACTGATTAACCTAATCTGTTCGGAAAATATGGGCGCAAGTACGATAGCCATCCCCATAAGTGCATTATGAATGTATACTATGATATCAGCAAGTAGCTAGTACAGATAGCAACAGATGGCACCACTTGCGCTTCATGCTACAGTACTTGCAGTGAAGCAGTGGATCACTCGGACTGGTTACCTCCAGCGACCTTCCTAAATATATGTTTTTGTTTCGGCGAAATGTACGACGGACTGACTAGAAGTGTTATGGAAGAAGCCTCGACGTTACGTACTTGTACGGTGGCTATCACAGTATATTTGTCTAATTTTTCCTACCCATCTGTAGCTACTAATAAGCATCTACAAACAATGGCACTTGACACCACAAGACCTATACTTATGAATAATTATTGTTTGATGTGGTTGGGTATACACATGTCGCTGGGACCCTTATTAGATTCGACATGGCGACACGGCCTTTTCTTAAAATCGATATGTGACATGAGGCTTAGCGACAGAAGTGAAGAAATAAACGATATGACATGGCATACATTTTAGATTCAACATGACAGCCTCATCAATGAGACATTCAACAGAGGGATTGAATTGATGGGCGATATTGCCATTTATTCAGTACAACATACAATAAAGGATAATAAAGGGATCCCCATCATAGGATCCCAATGTCGCATGTCAAATTTAAGAAAGGGTCATGTCGCACTGTCGAATCTAAGAAAGGACCATGTCGCCCTGTCGAATTTAAGAAAGGACCAAATCGCCCTGTCATTATCTTTTTAAATCACATGTCACTAAGCCCTGAAAAGGGTCATGTCGCCATGTCGAATTTAAGGGTCTAGGGCCATATCATGGGCCCCGTAGCTATCCTTTGCTAAACTAATTTACTACAGGTATATTTTGTGGTTAGAAATAGTGAGGGTGTTGTCGTGTGTTATGTGACTTTTTTTTTTAACCAATAAAGATCAAGATATAAGCATGAGAATACAATGACCCCGACCTATCAATTTACCAAAAGGAATTATGAACAGAATCAAGCTAAATCTAAATGCTACGCGTAAACAACCAAAGTATAGGAAATCAGCCATGATAAAAGCCCTCAATCAGGACTAACGAGACAAAAAGCATAGACGATATCCACAAAACAAGTTGAAGTAAGGTTAGAAATTACAGGCACTTAAGGTAAAACTGGCCAACTGTAGAATGGCAAGCAACTTCGATGTCCAAATGACTAGAGTCCAACATGAAAGTTACATACTAGTAAAATTAGCTATGCCGGTAAAAAGTCAGTCAGACATACTAACCTAAATATACTTACCTCCTTTCCAAACTGTATGTGTTACGCACTAATTTCAAAGACCTTGAGTATATATCGAGACTCGAAAGCCAGGGGAAATCTGTCATGCCCTACATACTGGCCCACCACCAGGGCTGTGGTTGGAGTACTTTTTTATTTTATTTATTTCTTTATTGACATCTCTTCGCATACACAAAGTTCTTCCGATGTATTGTGATTACATATACAGAAAATGATTTGGACTGACCTGTATGCTTATGGTTAAAATGGCCTGTGTGGTACACCAGCTTTTCCAAAAACATTGATAATGATCAGAACATGGTCGCTGTTGACTGGATCGGTTCCATCCGGCTACCAAGGGAACAACTATATTGTCACTAATGCCGCTTCCCCACTTGGGCGACCAAGGACGCCGACTGACGATAGTAGCCCGATGATTAAGAAATTAGTATGTCGTTGGGCGACTAACTAGTTGTAGGGCTACTAAAATGACTAATTGCCACGTTGGGACGCTCTTGCAGTTAGTTGCCTGGCAACGAGAGGATACTTTAGTACGTCACCGGACGACTAACGAGTCACCGGTGGGTATAGAAAAAATAATTAATATTAAACATGTCAAATATTTTGCTCTAAACCCACGGCGACTAGTGGTTTAATCACCAGACATGAAGGCGCCAGTGTGGACTTAGTCGCCAGGCTACTAACAAAGTTAGTCGTCCGCCGACAAAGGAAATGTAGTCACTCAAGTAGGGACCAGGCTTTAAGGAAGCATTCCAATCTGCCATTCAGGGTGCTGGCAACTGACCCCCATTAATCCTCCCTTGTTTGCTTTGGGTCGGCCTTCCCCTTGGAGGGGGCCCTCGAGGGTGACGTCCAACAGTTGCATGTTGAATTTAAGAATATATGTATAATATATATCTAAGAACAGTGACTAGGTATGAATCTTAAAGAACTATCAGAAGAGAGTGATATATATTTGGTTTAGTCCCAATTATACAAACTGTAGAAAATAGTGACTAGGAATAGGGACGAGTCAGCCTTTTAGATACGAATCCTAAAGAACTATCATAAGAGAGGGATATATATTTCGTTTAGTTCACATTACAAACTGTGGAAAGTAGTGCCTACGAATAGGGACAAGTTAGCCTTTTAGGAATGAATCCTAAAGAACTATCAGGAGAAAGGGATATGATATTTAGTTTAGTCCCCATTATCAAAAAATGTGGAAAATAATGACTAAGAACTTAGAACCCACCCCTCTTGAGCACAATTGGGACCGGGGCCGCCAACCCTAAGTGATTATGTAAGCTACTGGGTTGACAGATGCCAGGCCCCAGGGACACTCTAATTCTAAACACTGGGTATGTTACTAAGGTGCTCCCATCTTTATTCACAAGATGTCATTATTTTTTAATGTTTAACATAGTTTCTTAGCTATCTAGCTCAGACTAAAAACAAGTGAGACAAACATTGTATTGTCTATCAGTGATGCAGTGTTGCTACCGGCTATATACACGATCTCTTCCATTTTCTCTGAAAAGTGTTGTTAATCAATGAATAGGTATATTTATTATACTGTATTGTTGAACAGCATCTATACTTGGATGTTTCAGTTTCGTTTGTTTCCGTGGAATCAGGTAAGAGACAATTTGTTTGACTAGTTTAATATGAATAATTCTGTAAATACCCATTATCCAAATGTACATCTAACTTTGTTGAAGTATTTAATATATTTTCATGAATTATGTATATTTCAGTACACAATTGAAAATACAGATTCACAATCAGGTCAAGAGTCTATTTAAGTAAAGTTCAATTAAGTCACCAATAGCGAATTCCAAGGGGATACGAGGAATAATACTAGTATAATGAATAGAGATTTGTAAAATATATGTTATAAGTTCTACATCATAAGTCTAGTTATTTTTGCTATGTCATCCCTTTGCGGTCCAGGGACTATCGTCGGTATCCTTCATTATTTTTTGGGTCAATTCCCTCATTTGATGGCAACAATCTTTGTAACTGCTTCCTAAAATGTTCACTTCTCCTAACTGGTAACCATTCAATACATCTGGTTCAATCATGGCGTCCTCTGGCGGCAAACCATGGAACTGATGGCTACCTTTTGGCAGTTCTTTAAGGGCTTTGTAATTTATAAGTTCAGAGGCCCTTCCCTCCTTGAACGTTGTCAAGTACGCCCTCATAGCAAAGCGCCCGCCCAGGCCTTTTGGGTGGGAAAGCATCTGACCAGTTGCTATTTTGATTTGAGCCCTGATGTTATCACCATTTTGATAAACGTGGCGATAGAGAATGGGGCTTCCTCTGAGCACGCATGCGTACATGTCCAGAACGCGCACTTTTCCAGCTGGATGGATGCTGACCTTGATAGTTAAGAACTGATTATCAAACTTCAAATGTTGGAGATTGTCCAGCACTTCTCTGAAAACTGCCCATATTTGGAACTGGGCCGCTTCATCCAAGCTGGTAGGCACTGCCACCGCTTTGACGCAATGCGGGTGATCTGGCCAGGTTATGACGTCACTGATGATCCAGGGTGTGACGTCACCATCCATGACGCATCCTTCCACATAATGCGTACTATGAGGATCGTCCTTAGGATCGACTGCCTCTTCAACCATACAGTTCAACTGATACGCCAAAGGATATTTGCTATGTGGCATATTACCTTTCATTAATGGCTTCGTGAGTTCTAGCGTCTTCTCGACTGATGCTTTAATGGTGGGGAGCTGTCGGTAGAACTGCTTCATCGTCCTGAGTTGCCTTGTGGACATACTGCCGAGTCTGACATTATCAGATACGTTCACAGGGAATCCTGTCTCCTCAAACAGACTCACGATCCCCTCCTCGCTATGATCCGCCAAGTGAAGCAACCCAAAACGGCAGTTGAAGCCCTGCAGCGCCATCTGTCGACTGTAATAACGATGCCCGCACACAAACGCCGACTCAAAATTAGTGCAGCGCAGATGAGGATAGTCAGCGAATAGAGCAGTTTGCACCAGCTCCAAACCCGGGAAGATGTTGACCACGGCGTCCAATTGCTCGTCTCCGAGCAGCTCGCGGCAGTCTTTGAGCAGGTCTGCAGGCGTCTGCTCCCCCTTGACTATCCCTGGAGGGTACTTGAAGTGCACGTCGCTGTAGGAAGCCCCCGCTAGGTGACGTTGGAACTCGTCGACCTGAGCCAACGACGTCACCAACACCAGTGCTTTGTACATACTGTAAGAAAAAATGAAATGTGTTATTGAAGGTGTCTGGCAATATTTTTGCAGCAAACATGGGGAAGTATTTGGAAAATAATACAAGTCTGTGTGTAGAATGTTATCTTGGGGAAAATGGTCATTCCCTGCTCTTTTGGATGAATAGGAATACAGTTATTCTTAGAAACGTTTGACAAATATATAATTATATTATTATCATTACTGCTAAGTATAGAGATCGTGATTGGAACATATAATTATACACATCAAAATCCCAGAAGGAAATACTCCCCGCAAAGGTGTGAGAATACTGATGTATTCGATCAATCCCCCATATTCAGAAAAAAATAATATCTCCAATGATTAGCATGATGATTTGAAATAAATCTCTGGCTTTTTCTTTTAGCGATAGGTCAAATCTAGCTATAAAATTGCAATAACGTTAACCTTTCTGATAACGTTATAAGCTTTCAGTAGCGTAATGAGGTAATACATGTAACGTTATGTAATGCTAATATGTAAGTAATGAACACTCCATTAGCAACTTCCTTTAAGGCAAACAAACTGTTTGGTTGACAAACTCATCAACTACTAGTGAGACCATTTGCATGATAAACATAGGCCATATATTGTGCGTGAGTGGTTTCTAAAATATCATATATGCATATTACATATTGTGACAAAATATTGCAAAACCTCTACAAAGATTTCTATGGCGGTGCTGCGATGCCGTTTGCATTTGATGATGTTTATCTTTCAGCTCTCACTTTAGTGCATGTATCATGAATAAAACACTCAGTCCTTTAGGCTTAAGGCTCTGCTATCCATGCAGCTTTCTTGGGCTTTCTATTCATAGAGTAAATACTGAATAACCCTCCACATTAAAGGTGCGTACTCCATGCTCAAAAGATCAAATGCTAAGTAGCACATACAGAGGTGCCCCTATTCTTTTCTTACTATAAGAGTCACACTGGTCACTTGGCAAGACTACTCAATCATTTATGAGGCATAGAACAGGCTATACTTCAGTCCAAAAACAGCCAGCTAAACCTTCTCATCTCAACAGTAAGAGACCTGCTAGACTGTTTGGATACGTACTCTAAGTGAATGGACGACTTGGCTTCGAGGGGAGCACTGCGTCTAAAAGTTACCATGTAATAAACTTAGCTATTACTTAGACACACAAAACCATGAGCTGAAATGGCCTTAGGCATGGCTTAACTGTGAGTAATTGCCTTAGATCCTCTTGGAATAGAAAATATGTAATGTGTCTGCTGGAGACCTGCCAGAAAAATGCCTATCCTGATATGGAGTCTCCTTGCAGTTTTCAATAGTTTGAAGTTGTTGAGTCATACAAATACCCAGCCCCCTTTTTAGATTTTACTTTGCCAATCCGGTCACCAATTTGGCTAACACTTAAACAACTATGTTGGAGTATGAATAAGCATACAATTAAACAGTATTGAAATATAAGATCACGATCGATGAAGCGGATAATTTGGATTTTCGTGAGTTTGGATTCTTCACTGACTTTGCCCAATGAAAATAAGAATGAAAATGTCCCGGGTAAATGCATATTCTTCTACTGATGTATCTTGCAACTGCCAACTATTGCATCTACTGAAAGATGCTTTTGAATTCCATCTATAATATGAAATTATAATCAATTCAATATCAGGTGTCATAAAACTTGTAAAAGTGTAAAAGCCATCTTTAGTTCTAGTTCTGAAAGTGTTTCCATTACATATCTCAATAGGTTCAATTATTCAAACGGCGTTCTAATATGTACGTTGTTTGCAGAGCATAACAGAAACGCAGTAAAGGAATCATTAAATTCAAATGTCCCTGATCCAATTCCTTGCCTTGTCTGAGATGTGCTCTCCTGCGTGAGATCGAGTAGAACGAGTGCCGCGGGGGTATCTCATTAAACCCCGCTCTCAGAATTAAATTTATTAGATCAATTTGCAAGGATGGCAGCTTCAAAGTAGTGAAGATCAATACAGTTCCTTTAATGAAGGGGGTGAACTAATTCATTTCCGCGACAAAGCCAACATAGTCACCTCTAAGCCAACTAGCATTGCTATTGGAATTGCAGATAGGATGGCACCCCAGAATAAAACATATATAATATTCTGATATGTATTTAGTATTCTTCTTCGAAGAACGAAACAGAAGGATTTTTGTGGTTGATATAGATTTCTGACAGAATAAGAAATGATCCATGATGAACACATCGTCCTTAGGCATCCGAACATACATCATATACACATGTACATTGTACCTACTGTTAGTATCCTTATACAGGAATAGCCTTACGCGATCAAAAGACCGGTCACTTGGATTACAATGTTATATTTAGCTTCTTTTCTAGCCACTAACAGGCTAGCAGTTGTTTGTTCTCACACAATCTTGTACATCTGATTTATACATAGCACCTTTGGGTTTTTGCATCAAATCAGCTTATGCAGTACCTGGTACCACAGTGGGGCAACAAACAACTCCAACAGGTACATAGGTTAAGATAGGTTCCTTACCCAACTATAGGTACTTTCCATCCAAATCAAAGCATACACTCTCGTAGAGTGCGAACTCATTTTGTAAGGTCCATTATACTATCCCATACTAAGTCTACAAAATTTCTCCGAGGACGGAGATTAGGTAGAAGGTTTGAATAAGCTGGTACACCTACATTCTTTAAAAATTGTTTCTATTGGTGTGACTTTTTCTAAGCTGTCCGCTTTATGATTTAGGGCTCTTAAATATTCAAATATGAAAAGATTGAAAAGGATCTTTTTAAAGATAAGCCCATGGATCAAAACAACCGAGAAATTTAACACAACCCAGATTCCTAGACATGAGTTACTCATGAATTGTGTACAGTTCTACATGACCAGTATCAAGACTAATCATGGTTCCCTGAGCATATCCCTCAGTTGCCAACTTCTCCTTATGTTTTGATATACAATTAAAGTTGATATAAGGGAAATTCAATTTCAAAGAGACATTCAACGACAGTTGGCGCCAAATCAAATATTGAGTTCTCTTAGGTAATTTGGATATGTTTTGGTTCTAATTCTTTTAGCCCTGAATCTTGAAATGGATGCACCTGTCAAATTAAGTCAAGTTCTATCAGAAGGTTTCACTGGGAATTCTGTCCACCTGCTTTCTGTTGATGGATCTGTGAGAAAGAATTACAATTTGCGATACTACTGATCTGCAGCAGTAGAGAGAACAGTTCACTAATCGGAGAAGTAATAATTTTGTATTAAGAATAGTCTTGTATCTTTTTAACATGGCAAAACTTTGATCCTTAATAGCTCACCATTGTGTGAGAAATTATTGTATCTGCCAACTGATATATATATATATATTCATAATAATTAATATCTATAAATATACACTTTAAATTGATGTGAAATTCCAACTTCAGAATATCTGGCACCAGACAATGGAATGCCTGTTGGGAACAGGTAGAACTCGACGAGGAAGTGCTTGCCAAACAATTCAGGTACAGCTGGGATTACTTTTTAAAGTCTCTCAGGAATTTAATGACAGTGGGAATGAGTACCAAAGTCTGCAAAACCGTTCAACATGTGTTCAGTTCTATAGTACAGCATTCCAAATGTAGACACAGTACAAGCTTGATCTGCGTCACTCTAAATACATTTTTAGATGTAATGAAAATGTGAATTCTTTAAAGAAAAAGAAGAGATTGTGTGAAATTTATCTCAACAGCCCTTTGTTACGAGTTCAAAAAAAGAAATGTTTCAAATTTTCATATAGCAACAGGTTAAAGTTAGATTTAAAAGTTGATACTATAAAAAGCGGTAAGACTCCTTTTTCATAGTAGTATACATATAATATAGTCATGAAAGGCCTACTTATAATAGTATGATTAAATCTGTACTTAATGTGATTTGGTTCAATTAAACCCTATCTATCTAACTAAACCAAAGTTCGGAATACTATGATGCATTTTACTAAATTAGACAGCATTTCTAAAGCGTGACTGATTCATGTTTCATATCATAGCTGCTGCTAAACTACTCATTTTCCTTTGATAGGTTTTCATTCATTTGCATTATCCAGATTCTATATCATTCGTCATCTCATCAAATCACATAAACTTATAAAAACATAAAGAAATCGGATTGGTTGACGGGTGCTTAATTGGTTTATATTATTGATTTGATATCCAAATGGGTATCTTCAAACAAACCAATTATTCGTTATGTATGGTATGGATATCTAAACGTCTTTTTGTCAGATACCCACCATAATAAGACCTAATGCATACATTTTATTGCCTGGTTAATTGACCAACGATCATACAAAACTCATACTAAAACGATATCTTCAAATTTCACAAAATAATATTCAATAATGTAAGAAAATTTAATCCTTACCTTGTTTTGTTTTAGTGTCTAAGAAACACTGGCTTGTAAGAAACGTCCTTCACAGTTGAAGTTTTGGGTCTATGCCTCAATCATTATCCTCATGGTGTCCATACAATCAGTTCCCATGGCAGTAAGTGATAGTCATCATGTTCCTCCTGTGTTGTAAGTCTTTCTGCATTCACTTTGGCCTTCTCACCTGTCCCCTCACCTGTAAACTGACCCTTCACCTACTGGAGTACAGGTACTACTGGGCACCACCTGCCTCACTACTCCAACATCCTTCTCAGAAAGGCCAAGCCAATTTCACGAATTCTGGTTCCTGTCACAAAGTATTTTTAGGGGGTCACAAGGCTTAAATGACTCCCCATCATAAATAATAGGTATAGAAACAATGTAAGATTATAGCAAATTATGATTATTACGAA
The DNA here is from genome assembly GCA_936440205.1 of Lepidonotus clava. Lineage (NCBI taxonomy): Eukaryota > Metazoa > Annelida > Polychaeta > Phyllodocida > Polynoidae > Lepidonotus > Lepidonotus clava. The sequence continues at coordinate 32,458,969 of OW387145.1, read as the reverse complement.
ATGTGTATTTCTAAAAGATTCGTTTCATCATATTTTCATCTGAAATGGCAAATATATATAATTTATCATGAAAAACATAACACAGAAAGATCTCCTGATCTTACATAACCGAAGGAATAAAGTCCTCGGATTAATAACTGACACTGCAATGGTTATCGAAGACCTCTCTTTTATACACACTCTATTTCTATAAATCTGAACATTTTATAAATGCCATCTATAATAAAATTTAATGTCACCTCATTGATTTCCCTTTTAGCACCAGTACCTTTATTTATCTTAGTAATATACTAAATGAATGGTTGTTTTAGGTCGTTGGATACAAATTCAACTTTTCTGAATTGATGAATAGTTGTAAAGGCATACCAACAAGGTCATAATTTACCCAGACCAAACACTAAATAGGCCTTCAGAGAGTATTCGAATCCAACCTATGTGACAATTCACATCACATAATTGCACATGCCTCTTCTTATTTAACCTTGCAAAATACCAAAAGTCCTTCGGTCAAAGGCCAAATCAACTCGACAAGACGACAAGCTTATAGAAGGCGTGCAAAGTCTACAAATGCTATAGACTATTGCATTGCGGTCGGCCTCCTGGGCTGACTGACAGGTATCCGCTAATGTAGTACTAATGCCTCTCCATTGACCCAGGCCTTAAGCTGTGTCAACCTCTTACCTGGCCACTCAACCCCCACCTCCTCCAGGGTCCACCTCCAGGGCCACTTAACACTGGAAGTCCAGTTGGTTTTGTCAATTAAAGAAGGAACTCCACTAGTTTTGCAAGCACTCCCACGACGGTGCCATGGTGGTGTTGGGCGTTGACTGATTATTAATCATGAGGCTATTTGAGGATGGAGCCATGCCTTGTTTTTATAGACAGTACTTAAGTTTTTAAAACATACTCATATACATACATAAAGACTATGATTATTCATGGCCGTGGGTAGAGGGGTCGGAGGTAAATGATATTTCCTGATAATTACCATATTGGCAGGGGTATTATAAACGATCCCACTCCCTCTTTTTATCTGAGAAAAGGCCCTTCATTTTTTAGAAATCCTTTATAAGAAGTACTCAAAAACTCTATTCAGAAGTCTACCGACTGCATTGATAGCGAGACATAGACTTCCCAAACTAACCCTAACCCTAAACTTTCTCCGTGGATCAATTTTATACTGTAGGGATCACGATGCGGGGCCCTCCCACTTTTCATGATATATAATATATGAGATAGTTCTATTGGTCATTCCATGTTCTTTTGTATACAAAGTATAAATCAAAATTATTCTTTCTTTTGAATGATGCAAATCATGAACGTCTTGACGCCTGGCGGACACCAAGGGGAGGTATGAGGTCGGGACTCCCAGACAAAGTGGGGGAGGGGTCAAGACCCCAAGTACTCCGCCTTTATCAGCTCTTGGCTGTCCAGTGCCATGGGGATCTGGGATTTATACAAAAGAAAAAACTCTCGGCGAGGTTGGATTACCTTTTCTGTGACTACTCCGTCACTCTACTGAAACGCTTCCTTATAATCATCTTTCTTTCTCATGATGATGATGATGATTGTTGGACGTTAAGGTGTATTCAGTAATTTTTCAGCTATATGAACACCAGGTTGTATCTTTCATTGAAAGGTTAAACATTGGCTTGGTTTGTGGTTAAGTTATTGTTAAAGCTATGATTGTATGCAGGTTGTAGATGAATGACAAAGGTTTGAATGTACTAAAGTATAACACCGGTGTACACCTAGGTTCAAAAGAAAGCTGGTTAGTCTGTGTATGATCATTATCCAGTCATTGCAAATTGAAATATTGAAGTTTTTTTTAGAATGCATATGCCAATAAGCCCACTGAAAATAGTATAACAGGCAAAATCTACGTGAACTATATGAAACTTTAATAGTTATTGGTTTTAACTTTAATCTAAAAGATAATTGTTCTTTCAGTTACCCGGTAACAGTGGCGGATCTAGCGGCTAGGCGTGGGGCTGTGCGCCCTCAACTTTTTTGGGGGGTAAAATTTAGATTGTTAAAAACTGGATAATGCATGCCCCCCTTTCTACTAGCGCGCCCCCATAACATGAGACATTATAAATTTTGCATTATCTTATTAGATAACAACAATTTAATCATTCTTATTTCAGGCATAATTTGCTTATGTACAGATGGAATTTCCTTCGTACCTTTCGTTTTTTCGCCAATGAAGAATATACGTATTGGGGAGTGTTTCCAAGCCCTTGAGAAATTGGGTTGAAAGACGACTTTATCTAGGAGTTTATCTGTACAAACTCAAAAGACATGCGCAGTCGGCAGGATTCGAACCTGCGCGGGCAGAGCCCAATAGATTTCTAGTCTATCGCCTTAACCACTCGGCCACGACTGCTTCCTGCCGTTTACCACGTGTAATATAAAATCAAACAGCAATCTGTTTGATCTTTTGGAATTTGACAGGGGAACCTTTGATGATGATGGTTTGAATTTAAGATTAACTCAAAGATTTCATGAAAAACTTTAATCCCCAATGAGGATTACGCAAGATCGAAGATAAAGTGGTTAGTGAAAAGTGAAAAGGGAATAATGATAGTTTTATACGCTATTCTGGTGATACATACTTTGTTTTTATCAGTTAATTCTTTCATAGATCTACTGTCAGACACAGCCACGATGTGGATTGGAAGCGGTTAAAAGGCAGAGCGGGGGGGATTAATGGCCATGTAATTAATGGATGGTCTCGAGATTTAGCCTGACAAGATCAGCATCTTAATACCATTTTTTCCCCAAAATGTTGCATTTCAATTTAGGGTAAAAGCTCAATATTATGCCAAGTGTATTGATACCTTGTAGACCTATAGGCCAATATCCTGTTTGCCACTTTGGCGCCACCTGCTGGGACTAATCAATATCTATCTCCCATTAATCACTACCCAGAGACCTTATTGCATGGACTTGTGGGTTGCCTACCAACATTGATTATCTTGTTTGAGCAGGCTAAGCACAGCACAAAACAAATGCTTCAATTTGGCCTTTTGTATTGAGAATTTAATCAATATGGTTGTAAAACTTGAAAATAAGACTTTGTAATACGAAATATCAAGGGTGAAAACTATGCTTACAAAGCACATGTTATTACTCTAACAAAGACAGGCTTACTGTATCGCAAACATTAATATTGGTATGGCATTTCTACTCTGTAAAGTACACAAGGCCCTTCTACAAAAGTGTCTTAGCATCTTACTCTTATGCATTATTATGACTATTTCCAAATCGTTATTGAAAGAAAACAGCAAGAAAGGAAATGTGTGGAGGTAATAAAAGACGTAGAATATAATATGTCTCCTAGACCTAAAAGATTGTCAACAGTGCTATAGAAACTCTTGTTGGCTATAGTTATTGCCGGGATTGCGATGTTTGAAAAGGACGTTATTAAATCAGTGGAAACCATAAACCAACACGTTCACTGATAGGCTGCGATAAAACTTTATCTCTCTATTGCCTGTTTATAAGTCATATGTAATATCATCACTGAGGTCATACTCGCTACAAAGTTTTAGTGATTTTGACTTGCACAGAAAAGTTTCCTTCACAAAAATATTGATACTGAGGGTCATGTTTCTCTCAGAAAGAAAAGTTGTTGCTTCACCTAACCACCTACATGATGACTGTAGGCATAGATCTGATTACATAAATACACCGATAACTTTTCTTTACACCTTTACATGGCCTACAAAACAGGAAGTATGATACCATTGGCAAAAAGAGGGTGTTTGCTGATAAGAGAATGTTGTCCCTGTCTCTCTTATTTTCAAAATGTGCCATTTTTGGTAAGTACAAACAACTATTCTTAATCTAAGCTGACGAGACAGGTCCAGGCTTACCACTGTCTCTTATTTACAAAATAACTAAAAATATATACACAAAAAAGGGCAATGGGCATCACTATTCTACCAATTTGTCATTGTATAGATTATATAGATTAGAAAACACAATTTTTGGCATCCATTTTCTCGTCAACCAACCACAGCATGCATGGAGGAATTAGGGTCAGATGGCAGTACTGGTCAAACATTTTAGATAAGAACAGTAGAATTTCAAGAATACCTTTTAAATACGAATACAAATTTTATCAATGGTATTTGTTGAATATTTGTTGTAAATGTTGGTAAGAAATCAGCCCTTAAACCCCCTTTCTTTTTTCTATTTTTCTATATTCAAATTGCTCCATAGACAATGACCGGCAGAGTTGTGACGACCGACCAACCTAGCACAAACAATATGAGATTATCCTCCACAAACACGTTGCCAGATACCACCTGCTACAAATAATATATTGAGGCCAAAGAAAAAGCTGTAAGGCCCTGTCTTATCAACCACCACTCCGTCGCCTGAAAGGACCCAAAAGGTCCCAAAAGGGCCTCACAAAAAAGAGCAAAAGGGCAAAGCTGAACGCCACCATTCATCTCAACTTCCACCCGACTTCACACCGGATACTCTCCACCCGGATGCAGCTGTCTGGTGGTATAATAGGAACCCTGGAGGAACCCTGGAGGACGCAGGTTACGGACGCTGAGGTCACCTACTGGAGGATCTACCTGTCTGGGTCGGATCCAATCAATTGCCCAGAGTCTGTTGGAGTAGGCGAGGCCCTGCTTTAGAGAGTGGTTTATATGTACAGAGGCGGACCGACTAGCAGTCTGCTGGGGACACCTGCATTGGTTATTTATGAAGCTATAAAGATTCTCAACAAACCAGACCTTATAATCATATAGCAAATGCCAGTGTCTATTATTTGGGTCAAATGGTTAATGGGGCTTTATCCATTGACCTGGGGTAATTGTTTTAAAACCCATGTTTTCATGTAGTTAACAGTGATTAGGTGATACCCCCATCTGTGATTATGCCTCGGGTCGAGCGAACTCACTAGTTTAAGTGGCATTCAAATTGTTGTCAGTTTCTGATTCCTATTTTGACACCTGTTAATGTATGCAAACACAACACAACGGGAAATATTGTTAGATTGATCCTTTCCTGACGCCATGTATATTGATGAATTGTACAATTCAGCGCCAGGTTTGTGCCCTAAATAGTCCTTTAATGTATGCACTTGGCGGCATATTATGCCGCCAAGTGCATACATCCAGATCTATATCAACACACCATCCAGATCTATATCAACACACCATGTTATCCGATACAAAAGAAATCACGTCCATAATCAACAAAGATCATATAAAGATACTGAATCCCCCGGGTGACTATATAAGGAACAATGTAAGCAGAGGCTGACCTTTACTAATTTTATCATAGACATGATAAAATGTATGATGATGATATAATTACATTGACATATGAGAGTAAAAAGTAATAAAGAAATACATGAGAGGCTGAGAGGCGGCGTAGGACTGGTAGAGCAGCAGAGGGGGGGGGGGGGGGGCAGGGGTTATATATAGTGCGTGTAGGAGCTATTTGCTTGCTGGCTGGTAAAATAATATAAGTAGCACACATAGTATATTGAACAGGTGATGGGAGGGGATCTAGATACCGGGTGGAGGCCCCAGGGAGGAGTAATGACCTCCAATGCCCTTTTCAGGCATAACAGCGAAATAATGATATATTTTACACATAAAACAATATATCTGTGAATTTTGCAAATTATTTAGGTATTTATGGTCATTTTGAAGAATTTTACAGTTGATGCATAAATGCATCTGGCGTCTTTATTGTGGTGATAATTTATGCATCTGGCGTCATGAACATAAGGACTCACTCTGCCATTGTGTATTATTTTCCTACTTCTCTAGGACTTTTCCAGACTACGATTGGTTTTATCATGAGTTGACAACAAGGAATATTGTACTGTCAAACCAAGTGATAGTTGCTCATCAGACGAGCAGTATCACTGTGCTGTGATAGCAGCTGACTGACAACTAGAAAACAGAGATTGTGCTGTGATGTCTCCAGCATATATATTCAATTCTTTCAGAGAGTTTACCCCGTGGGGGTTCTGGGGAAGAATATAAGCCTCCAGAAGCCCCTACTGATCGTAATAAGGTGACAATAGGGGGGACCCAGCACTGACAAAGTGGTTCTTTGAGTTCAATTCCCAGTTGGTGCTAGGTTCACTAAGGGATGAGGTACAGCAAAAATGATTTCCAGGTTTGATCCTCTGCTGTTTGCCTGCCTTGTCACCTTCATTTCATAGATACAATCACCAAAGACAGAATTCGTCCCAACTGGTTTTTGCTGTTAAAATGACCCTGGCTGTCGGTACGGTGTAAACACCCAACACTCACACTCACTTTTTCAGAAAGTTTAGTGCTTCTAAAACAAAAAAAAGGAAAGAGACAAGTAGTAATCTCTATCCCCCAGAACCTAACCTTTGTGAGGATCCGAAGACTTGGGCATTAATAGGCTATTTGTAAGCAGACTGTTCCCTTAAATGTATCAACAAATAGAGCCTATGTCTCGGCGATCCTCTTAAAGAACATAGCAGTGGTTAGGATTTCACTGGGAAGTATAAGACCTAAATAAATCTATGAATGAGTTACAGAACTGAGTACATGTATATACATATCGCTTTTTTTAGAATGCGTATGGAAGCTGCCACGCAAATCCAATGCGTACTTTTACCCAAGTGGGAGGTGGTTGAGGGCGTGCATACATACTTAAAGGAAGGCCTTTAACTAAAGGAAAACAAATAAAACATCCTTCACATTCAAAGTAACAAACATGTGATGATAACCTTTGCATTAGGCTTCATACGGGAATGTTTCATATTGAAATACTTCCAAAAGTAAACCAAAAATTCCAAATTGCGTTGACATAACAAACATCGTCAAATCATTTGAATTAATTCATGTAACGACATTGAAATAGAATGTATTGCAAACGAATATCCTCTCCCGTACATAACGTAATTAATATCAAATAATATGTACATTGTGTAAGGGAGAGGAAGAGCATAAATTCTATTGGACTGGGTCACCGACAGGGCAACAAAGACCAAACAGTCTAAGCTATTGTTGTCAGAAAATATAACCTAGAGAGGCACAGCTGGGGCGGGGAGAATAAAACCAGAGAAGCGGAATACGTACATTACCGTAAGGACATCAGCGGCCATATAGACACAGACTTACCACCCCAGTGGACGCCATTTTATTGGCTGTGCCCGGCCAGTCTGATGGTAAACCTGATTGCTGAGGTGGCAAATGATTTCTCTGCCCGCAGGTTAGCATACACAACCGATATACACCTATTTAGACTCTCAAAAAGAGTCAGACAGGTACTCTGGATTAATGGTGACTCCAGATAATGAATAAGCAGCAGGTGGGGAAATATTGATAAGGTTGGTATGCACTTTGGAGATATAATTATTCTCATGGAAGTGTTTCCTCTGGGTTTTTTTAATTTCTTTTATCTATCTAGACAAAAAATAAAGTTTGAAGAAACTTGTCTAAATTTTCCATCTGCTTACAATAAAATCTACGACCACATCATTATACACTCTTACATGGTATGTGTATAAATAGACAACACGTACAAATTAACTAAATCATTTGCTTGCTATGTAAATTTAACTTCCGCAGATATGGGCGCAGGGGGGCAAAATTGTCGTTCTTTTTTCCATTATATTCTTGCTTTAAATGAAATGTAACGTGTTTTACTTTCACTTTGGAAAATATCACTATGGGACGCATACATTATTAAGAAAAGTAGGAATTATATCAATCAAGTACAGCATCTGTATCATATTTGACACGGAAACACATTTGGAAACTAAGTTTCCATGAAGTTAAGAAGCCGCTAGAGTTTCTCCAGAAAGAAAGATACACCGTCACCTTGTCATAGCATGAGTCTGATCCTGACAGTGCGATTAGAGCAACAGAACACAATTACTGTATATGAACAGATAACTATGCTATATACATATGTAACAGTCCCAATGATTCCTTATCCGCACTTGATCGACAGACACCCTTATATGTGACGTCCAGATATCAGCAGAGGGAAGCCATTCATTTGGAATGCTGTTCCGGCGGGGAAGCCACAGAGGAAGCCATCTCACCTCCTGTCGCCGTCCGACGTGCCATCTGGTGTTAATTAGTTTAGATTACTTAAAAGCCAGTCTGGCGGAAGGCCTAGTGCGTTCTGACCGAGATTGATCTTAGACAATGGGTCCGTACACCCACAAGTGTCCATGGCTCTGACTGGGCAGCTAAAATTTGTAAAGATTTTTCTATTAGCACTCTCTTTATAGATTGGGTGATTGTTCAAATGGATGTCTGTGTGCTGGCTGGTTTATGGTCCTTCCTGTAATAAACCAGCTGCCCCAAAGCATGCATGTATATGGGTTTGAGGTGGAATTCTCACCTAAAATGATTACCGGTGTACAGACTCACTTTGGGAAACAGTGGGTCGGACTTGACAGACTAGCTGGAGGCCAGGCACACCCCTGAGGGAGGGGAGGGAAGGAAAGGGTGTAGATGTGGATTTTATGGCTGGGATAGGGTTTTGATTGGTCCCTTTGCGCTGGGAATGGCCTGAGGGATACGTACAGGCGATCAGGTTATGACAGTGTAGGCGCTTTTTTACATGCATAAGGTTTGAATGGGAGTCCCCAGTGTCAAAGTGCCACTCCTAATTTTCATGGTTCAAGGATTGTGTCTGGTACTTTCAATGACAATCTGAGAACGTCCCTGTATTTGGAAATTTGTGTTCTCAGTGAGCTAACTTAACATAAGTAACATAATATCGCGATTGTTTTGTATTATTCCCTTTAAGAAATCTTTAAAACTTCACTACTGCTTTTGGCGGCTGTTTTGCAGCGGATGCCCTTTTTGAACTAAAGTGTCGACAGTAAGCTTTGTATCCTGAATATCTCACTGGGAGCCAACTGGATATACATACATTTATCAAAGTTAGATGCTATATAGGGAAGCAGATAGCATTTTCCCAGTCTCTGCATAATGCATAGACAACGACAATTTAATGGCCAACCATACTTCATCTTCATTTTCAAATATGGCTTAGTAGTCCAGCCTTATGATGTTTTATTCATTCAAAACAGCGTCCCCATTGGCATCCTGTCTGGCAATAACCACCTTATTTAGGTGATATTGAGGAGCACGTGAAATCCTTTCTCTCCGAGAAAAATTCCTCCTTTGGTTACAACCCTGGAGGCAGGGGATTTGTCCCTCCTCTTGTCTACGATGTCTATTTTTATATTGGGAGCTTCCCTGCGAATCATTCTGAGCGTGGTGTGCCTTCTCAAGCCACAAACCGCTGGAGCCCTCCTGAGAGCAATTGCAATTTTCTCTGTTGACGTTCCTCCTAGAAATAGACCTACTAGACACGTAGATGGCAGCTCTGGGGTAGTTTAGGCCTATTCTGCACGCTTTCTGCACCCTTCCACAGTCGCTTTTAGTTTAGAAAAAGCGGCATCAGGAAACCCAGGGAAGCCCAGATAAGAAATTAAGGAGAAAAGAAAAACCAGTGGTGTTCTCAACTTTCAATGTGGATTAAAAAAACCAAGAAACTTTAGTGTTTCAGAAAAAGAAGTGGATCTATAAAAAGAACTCAAATTTCAAAGGCACTTCAAAAGAAGAGTGATGATGAATATTTTACCAAAACTAAGTTTAGTTTTCTTGGGCTATCAACTCTCTTGGAGGGATATTTGTAAGTCTTCTCAGAGTTGTTCGTATCTATTCCATAGTTGGACCATGGCCCTGGGCCCAGCCCTGGTCAGGTCAAGTTCAATCAAAATGGTTGACGGATGTGGCCAAGCGTGACCCTCTATGATTACATCAGGGAAAGACAAGACAACTTATTGACCCCTCTCACCCCTCAGAACCGACTCATATATAGCAGCATCCTGGGTGTTATACGCCCCAACAATATTAAGATTTTTGCATTCCTCTAGCGTTTTGGGGGTGAGTAGGTTAGTTTTGATACTGATATTGTGAAATTGTGAGTTTTTGATACTGTTATTGTGAGAATATTAAATATTTCTGATCAGAAGGTCGTCAGTGGCACGAAATAAAGCACAAAGCGGGGCATGATAAGGAGATGATACAATTGCTATGTACTGATTGTATTTTCAGACTATTTTCAGTTTATTGGTATTAAAGAGGTCGCCCTGAGTGATCTTTTCGGCCTATTTGACAACAAGTTCCCCAGTCTTGGAAACTCCGTTTTTTCCCATTGATAACATGTTTACCTGGACACAATTTACGTCATTGATTCATGCAGGAAAAAAAATTGATATGGTAATCACATGCCTTGGTTATGAAATGACAGCATTTCAATTGACTGAACATTCACCACACACTTTCAGTTGTGCTTGATTGTATAAAATGCAAATAATGAAGATATTTTATTCATAGTTATGGATGGCAGCACCCAATGCCAATTTCCAGAGATGTTAGCCATGGCTAACCAAGCCGGAGAATGCTAAGCCAAATGTGACAGACGATGGTTCTGCTTAACCATGCGCCACTAAATATAATATAGTGCACAGTGACAGGCTTCCAGTGGAAAGAGTCCCTCCAGTCTTCTTATTAGAGAGGGACTCACGCATGGCAGATGCTTATTAGAGAGGGACCCACGCATGACAGATGCTAACCATGAATTAGTCATCTTAAAGTAATGAAGTTTCCCTCCTCCAGCCCTGCAAGCTAATGGAACTCATTGTCCATTCACACCTAAGAAATAACGGTATTGAAACTAAGCATGAGTGTTTTGAATTGAAAACAGGAATCTGTGCTAATTATTGCAAGAGCCTTTGGATAACAAACAACTTCTGAGTCTTGATATATTGCTCCAAGGCATTCGATATTTTGAAGGGGTATGAACTTTATTCTGTTATGTATGCTCAAAGTATGACTCTGGCTCTCAACATTGATAGCTGAATTAAAAAGATAGCTCATTTTATGTGCGTGTGACAATCTGACTGACTTTGGGCAAAGTTAATATGGGGGTACTTCCTTTGTGAATGTAACAGACCTGTCCTAAGGTATGGATAAGTGTAGGTTTACACTGCATGAAAATATTTGAAATGCACAATTCTAGAATTATGGACATTCTGCTGACAACTCCCAGGCAAATAGAAATGTTGTTAAGAAACAGCTGTAACTGAATTTCGTATCTTGAATTGCATTTGATTTTCTGGTCTAATCGATTTAAGAGAGTTTAATCCCTTAAGTAACACCAGATAAAGTTCCACTCTAGTAGATTTGCACACATCAGCCATTCTGCACTTATAATTATGGGCATAATTCAACAGTTGTTTGTACGAATTGCCTGTCATATTGTCGAGTTGCGTCGATATCTTTTCATTCACATGACATTTTGCATTTTCTATTCTCTTTTAAAAGGCTGGCTCTGATTTACCCAATTATACATGCGGCGGGCTATGTGCTTTGCACAATATATTATTGAAAACTTTTGTTTGTGATACTTACAGGGTGACGGTGGCATATCATGTCCAAGGGATAAATCAATAATTCCAACATTTCATATAAGGCTTGTAATCACAACTGAATATTATTTAACAGTTTGGTATATCACGTACTTGCTTAATCAATTTTGGATACAATAGGGGTCTAGTAAAACCAATAACATATCCCTGCAGTAATCATTTCTATGATTATACCTTGCGGATAATTCACCTTTTGTTTCAAGAATTATCAGCAAGGTATAATCATAGAAATGATTTCTATGGAAAATTGTCCATGTTTGTGCGTCATATCCGTCATATGCATGCATGCGCAATTTGAGAACAACAAAATTTAATAAATCCAACAAAATGTATGTATGAATTCAGCAAAAAGGGATCAAAGGAGCAATCTAAAACTGATAAAGACGCGAATCCTTTCATTTCCTCCCTCCCTAACTTCCCCAGACTTCTGCGATATTTGTTAAAAGCGAATGCCACGCTTCTGAAGCAAGTTCTTCTTCACATTCCCGTCCGAGACACTACTTATTCGGAGAGGCAGGGCAAAGAAAGACACTTTTAAAGACTTAAAACAGCTAATGCATTTTTCCAAAGCCCATAAAACACAGTAAAGGACGTTCAATGTGTAACAAGGACCATAGAACTGTCCCTCCCCAGAGATGCACTTCGAGATTTCTGTCACGTTCTTCATTTCTATTGAAGGCGTGAAATTATATGTGTTTATTAGCAAAGAAAAATTATTTGTGCTTTCCCATTAGGGCTTTGGTCATTAATTCTTGGGTAATAAAGATATTTTCCTCAATTTCTCTGGTTGCTCTTTCACTGCTGATTATGTCATACTATAGATTGCAATTACTGAGATATTTTGCCCAAATATAAAGATAAGTCAAACAAATGCCTACAACTTGAATTTTCTTTGGATTTGTAATTTTATTTCATCTTGCCTATGCAAATATGCTTGACTTAATCCTTACTGTTAGAAAAACAGCACTTAGGTCTGGCTCCTATCACCAACACACACAAATAAGAACTCCCTCTTCTCCCGGAAATTAAAACAATGCCCAGAGGATAAACAATGAAAGCTGACAGGACGTTATCACCTTTTAATTAGACTTCATCTATCTATAATTGAGACATATTTTCTGATTGGCTCAAGCGTATACCATCAATCATGGCAGCCTGCCTGTCCCTTCTTATCACCAAGGCAATCAGACATGGAAAGAAAACGATAATTGTCCTCAAGTACCAGGCAATCACAATTTTAACTAAGCTTGCCACCTGATAGGATTGATAAGATGGACTAGGGGGGTGGGGATCGGTTATCAGCTCCTGATGAGGCTCAATCTGAGGTAATTACGTCCACCAATAGGCCTAGAAGTACTCTTTGGTTCCAAGTAAAAGCCTAAGTACATATATACCTCATAATTATTCATGGGCCGATCCAGGGGGGGTGCGAGGGCGCGTGCCCCTCCCTTTTCCTGGAAAATTTTGCATTTTTTAATGGAAAACTCGGCCCAAAAGCAATTAAGGAAAGTTTTTCCAATAGCGCCCCCCCCCCCCCCCCACTTTTTTTCAGAATCCTGGATCCGCCAGTGTTCTTTGTCATGAATAAGCATTTTTAAGGAACACCTTCTTTATGAAACGTATATCTAAACCTATCTGAAACCTAGATAAGATATTCAACATCACGAAAAAGTGGTTACTGGTGAACTATCTTATTTAGCTAGTTAAGTGAAGAAGTAGGGAAACTTATCTTCATTCATGCTATAGTATTTATGAGCTGAATCAATAATAATTATGTGATTTGCAATTGGGGGTCTATTTATATCTATGGTAACTCATGTAAGCTGGTAAGAGAACACATCTAGGTGGTGTTTTTCAGCGGTGTTTGCCTAAACCTATGAATCCTATGTACCGTCCTTCATAATACTAATGATCATACATCATCGCTATCTCTATTGGTTGGCCGAACCCCGAACCCCGCAGGCAGAAGACATCAATCCAACTAACGGGAACAGTGGAACACGGCCAGAATCATCAATGTGGGTTGTAGGAAAGGGGGATGATCCAATATCTTGCTGGTCTCACGTTACAGTAACTGTCGATCCCCTAGCCTTATGCATTCAGATAGTGTATTGATTTCTATGCGGTCTTTTACCATCTCTTGTAAATGTGTAGGGTTTCACTTTTTCAATCTGATAACGATTTGTTTTCCTTAAATTAAAACAATGTTTTAATACAATAGTTGGATACAACTTCTCAAAGACAAAGAAATCGAAAAAAGAACGTGGCTGTGATAAAATCGTATAGTCTAAACTGCGATTCAATTTGGGATACCTAGAGAAACAGGCATTTCCTATAGACCTCTTGCAGACATATTCGAGTGTCCCCTTTTTGGTGATCACTACACACGTCTATCTATCATTTACAACTTATCAATAATCATAACTGTTGATCCTTAATCCAAGAGATCTGTGTATGTTTTAAATGTTATAGCTTATGAATAATGATTTGATCACCAATATGGCGGTTAGCCCCTTTGCAAAACATATAGGCCTGTAAATATACTCAGACCATCTCGCTATAGTTGAACACACATTTGTCTCACATTTATCAGTCCACAAAACTAGTCTCCTGGCACTAGTCTCTCGGCAGCCATTCGTCTGGCAGTCCTAAAGCCCCATACCCACTAGGCGATTTTACCGGCAATGTGCGACAGGCAACTGGGAGAGTTGGCCGAGTATTATGATCGCCTGTCAGTATTGTATATTGAATTGTGCATGTTTGATCTGAAAATCGGCCGACTTTACCAGAGGAGTCAGCCGAGTTTAGCACTGATGAGTCGGCCGATTGTGTAAAAATCGCCTAGTGGGTATGGGGCTTTACCACCCCAAACAGACAAGGAGCGATAAAAGGGCACCTAACTAGTGGCGTCCCCTACAGGAATAGATTCCCGGCCCCTCCTGTCTTTGCCAACATCCCCCTCACGTCCGGCCGACTCCCCCTTGACCTCCACTTTGGCCCTTTTTTGTCCTTGTCGCACGCGGCCACAATCAAACATGGCGGTCCCACAGGTGAGGGGCACTTCCGGTTTGACCTGACAGGAAACAATAAATTCCACTTCCGGTGCATCCCAAGAGATGGTGGACGCTGATTCCCGAGGGGTAAGATGTGGCTGATAGCACAGCCACACCGTGACAATTGAATTAATCTGTTCTTTGACTGCTCAAGGTTGTATTTCTGACTAATTGGGTTCATAGGCCCATAGATCTTTAATATTTTCCCCCATTGTAATAGAATGAAAAGCAGGGACGGATTTAACCCTTTAGACCCCAGGGATTGCATTTATGAATTGATGGATTTCCCCAGGATTCCCATGGATTTCCCTCCGAATTTCCCTTAATTGCATTTAATTGTTGAGGTTCAAAGGCTGACCCAACCCTATCAATTAAAAATATAGAAATGGAATTGGTCGCATTGGCACGGAAATTGAATCAGCTTTTGAATGATATATTGGCAGTTTTTGTGTGTTGAATAGTCATGGAAATGTTATGCTTTTGAAAATTTTGGAAAATTATGGGAAAATGTCCGTTTTTCCGGGCGGCTATGGCCGGATTGGGAAAACTACCCTCGGGCGGCTACAGCCGGAGTGGGGTCTAAAGGTTTGCAGCCTCTCCCCCAAAAATTTTGCCAAATTTAGTTTTTTTTAAATGTAAAAATTTTAATTCAAGACTCCAACGGCGGGGCCTGTAGTGTATCGACGTCGTTCCGTTTGATAAATGACGATTCCGTTTGTAGCATGCAAAATCCGTCTTTTACCTTAGTAGTACGATCGGCAATCACTTTGTCTAACATGTGAGCAAAAGAACACAACTTCTAACAGCACATCCTGCCTGTATCTGTCATCATTCAACCAACAACCCTACAGGGCCTCAAACCTCAGCTAAACAATGAGAACGTTCTCCCATGGAACTTCATTGATCCCCACAAAGCTGGTCTGTAGAAATAACCAACATTAAATGCAAGCTGTTTGATAATTTTAAACACTGTTGAACAGCTTGTCATTATGTTCCTTTTAGAATATCCTGCTATAAGCAGCTGATAAGTCGTGTTTTGAAATTTGACATTTAGTGGAGACACATGGCCAGCCTTTACCTTTAACAAAGATACAGAAAATGTGATGGGTGACCTTGAGAGAACAATAAACCAATTTTGCTTTGACACGTTTTTTCTTTCTAAAACACTTCCAGGTGGAACAATTGGAAGCGTGGAAGAGGGGAAATACAGACCAGAAACGCTGGATTGTAAGATAAAACTGCATCATTGGAAATAATAACGCATCATTTGTGCGCCTATTAATAAACAGAAACAGGCTACTGCATGTGGCCTATCGCCTAACAAACAAGGAGACCTTGATAAAAGAAGGCTATTATCCTCGTCACAACACATTTCACTCCCCCTAAAACCATCCAGACACCGATCCATGCCTTGGACGACTCCAAAGCATGAAGGTGGGAATAACATCATCTGGCCACTACATCTCATGTATCTAGAGTAAATGCTGTGTTTCTGCATTAGAATATTTATTTTTCAACACAGGAACGAAATAATAATCATATCTTGCTCTAATTATCCCATTCGTTTTGGCGTTCATAATATTATTTGAATCGGTACGGACTGTTAGAATGGTTACAATTCTAATAAGGATACTAGCAACAGTATCGATACTTTAATGATACTCGAACAAACTTTGTTTGCCTCGAGGATGCTCTGCCACCAAAAACAAATATGAAGCAGGATTAACAAGGGAGCACATAGGAGATTTATTCTGAGAGGCAACATCAACAATAAAAAAATATTTTTCTATGTGGACCTGCATAACAAGGACGAATGTAGAACTATATGGGCCTAAGGCCAAATAAGGGGACACAATGCTGGGTAATTCTAAGTCATTAGTCAAACAGTAATACAGTTAACATAAACAGAGAACCCAGTTCCACTTAGTGTCCTAGCAATTATGACATGTTAATATGAAGATTTTATACGAGAGGACAGCAAACAAACCTATTAGTGAAGATAGTTCGCATTGTTTTCGTGATAGGATTTATGGCAATAATTGTACCATGTGACGGAGTTGGATCAGAAATTGCTGTAATTAAATTGCAAATGATATTCCCGCCCTGGGTGTACATATAATATAACAATAACTTGAGTTCTCCAACAGCTTGATTGTGATGAAATATTCTGCAATACTTTGCTAGTTTATGCATTACATGAAGTTATTTTTAGAGGAAAAAGACATGTTATAGGGAGAGCGAAGTACAGACTGAATGTATATAATTATAACTTGGCACTTTATTCACTTATATTGCTTGTTTTTAAAATAAAATCGCTTATACAGAGATTTCACACTTCACTAATGGATTCCCCGGAGGGTATTAAAAAAGGCGTTTCCTACAGAAAACATCCTTAAACATCGGTTAAGAGACTCAAAGCATCCATTTTGATTACATAAAACATCCATTAAGGAAGCGAACTTTCGTATCTAAGGGGATTGAAACAAGTTCTGTTAGCTTATGAAACGCAAATTTCCGTTAATTCCTGGAAATCCTTACACAAAAAAAGACGCTGTTTGCTCTGCAAAATGTAAGCAATAACTACTTAAAATGGTAGCCTTGAATCTGTTGGCAGCTTTCAGTCAGAGTAAGAGACGGGATCGCATATAAAAGCCTACAAATAGTGTTTTCTATATCCAATAGAAACGATAGTTTTGATAGTACTGCAGAATCCGGACAATATTAGCTTCCATGTTTTCTATATTATGGTGCAAATGCGCAAAGGGAATTTGTAAAGCGAAAACATGAGAAGTGTCCTAGTTTCTGGGAAAAAAATCTTTTAAATTGTTTGGTTGAAGGCGTTTCCAAGTCAAGGCTAATGGAAATTATTGCGTAGGCCTAATAATTACTTTGATGGTAAGGTTTATGCAGTCCTTGCAATTTTGCCATTAGATACACGCACATAATTATGTACGATTCAAATCCGTCAAATCTCTCTAATTCGTAAAGATCAAAGCACATTAACTAAATACAGCTTTCTATGTATAATCCATCTACTACAATTAATTTACTGCTTTTCACCATACTAAGGAATGACACTGACAAGGGCGAAGCTGGTACCACAAGTGAGTGTAATTAGATCTTGATTTCGGTACATTTTTCTAAATTTGAGTGTGTACATGCACTTTTAATTTCGCCATGTTTTGTAAATGGAATCTTATAATAATTGTTTGTGAATTGGGTGTATGCACTAGCATATTTAAGTCATAGTCGTTACGCTGGTGCATGATTAATAACATTGGATAATATGTCAACTAGAGCAGAGTAGTAAGGTAGTTTAACCCATTCTGTCAGAGGGTGAAAACCTTGTCTTCACTCTCTGACCTCTATTGACTTCTTGATGAAATGATGGGATTCATTATGCACTAATGGGGATGTTGCGGAAGTGTGTATGAATGATGAGATGTACAAGTACATGACCTTTACTTTAGAGCAAAAGGTTTGATTGTATTTCTAATATCCATGTCCATGTTTAATTTTTCAGAACAAGCTTAATTTGTACTTCTCACTTTGAAAACAGCAAGTTTTCCATTCGCGATACCGGTAATGGCAATACAAAGGACGTAGATCATAAACATCATTGCGTTCCATAAAAATTCAAGAACCCCCCTCCCCATTTCCGACAATTAGGCTTACTACTTGAGAACAATGTGGAACTGGAGCTGAAAACCTGTCAAGGACAAATTTGTTTGTCTTCTTTTTAACCATAAGTGCGTTACCCATGCAACATCAATAGACAATTTAAGCAGACACTAAACGAGTATTGCCAGCGTAAGTAATTCTTTCTTGTACTCAATCAAAGAAACAGTTTAAAATCTGTATGCATTGTGGGTTCGATTTCCAGCCCAAGAAATAGTGACATGAGTTTTATTAGCTAAAACTTTGCTTCCATTTATGAAAATAACAATGTTTAACTGTCTTTTGCAGAAAAATGATGTTTCCATGTTATCCTCATGAAAAGTGAAATAGTTATTTTATGAATTATTGGTTACCATGGAAACCTATAAAATGCATATAGTAGGTAATTGCAGTGATCTTAATGCATTGTGGGTTCGATTTCCGGCCCAAGAAACTGGGTTCATGGATCATAATGGTGCGTGTTTTATGCATTAGATCTTACACCTGGAGTGGTCTATGACTAACCAATGGCAATGGCTGAAGATGTGTAAGATTCTGTTCCCTATGCACAAAAATTCCCCCGGGTTAATTCCCCAGATCAGATTAAAAAGAGCATCAGGCTGACCCCACATGTGTCTTTTATCTCAGCATGCATAAGATGGCAATAATATCTCCAAGGACACTCATGATGATGCATTTTTTCATGCATCTTACTTCTGGAATAGTTCAAAGGCTGTAGATGTGTATGATTCTGTTCGATATAAACAAAAATATCCCAGATTCATATTAGGAATATTAACAATAAGGTGACCTGAGGTTTTTGTCTAAGCAATATATGGCACTATTCTACCCAAAAACATCATAGGACAGCCGCTGAATAAGCTCAATGTCTAAGTGTCTGGTAAAAGACTTGAACCCACAAAAAATATAACCGCTCTCATAAAAGAACGACAACAATGTCACATCACTATTAGCCCTGGCCTAGTTTCCAGTATTTATCTGTCAGACTCGTTGACAGTGACAGAGTGTGACTCTGCCTTCAGAGTGCTGTAATGTAGTGGCTGGGGGGCCGGATAGGGCGCAGACATCTCATCACTCCTCTAAAGAGGATATGAGGGGGACTTTAGGGCGTATCAGAACATTAATCTCCCTAATGGACTAGTCCTAAGGCCCGAGGAATTTAGGTAGAGACATAGAAACTAGTATCTGGAAACTAGAAGCAAAATAATTTAGAATAAATAAATAAATAGAATTATTCTATTTTGATGCTGATAGAATAGACGTTGTGCCTAGGCTTAATCCTAAACATCTAGGACATACATCTATGCCCAATATACCTTAGCCTCACCCATGAAAGCATAACGATTAGTTATTGTGTATAGATTCTTGATATATTCCATGTGACACGTGACTTTGATTACCAAAATCTGATCATGTGACCCTGTCTGCAAAAGGTCTATACAGTGTTGGTTAGTGTACATGTATAATAATTATGCATGTGCAAGGCAAGATACACCATCATGTGGAGTAATATCAGGGTAAACGTGACCATATTATGTGTTTCGTTTCTCCCCTGATACTTCTACTTAAGTATGGCGCATCTTCCTCTCCCCTATATAAGGATGAGAGAAAAAGGAAAGTCATTCTCTAGAGATTATGGTAACCGCATGCCTATCCAAGAAGAAAAAGCATTATTGAAGTGCAGGTTGATATTGCTTAGCAGGTGTTTAGCCCAGATACTCACAATGTCTATTTCATCTCCCTTTGGTAAGTACAAGGCCAGAAGAAAAAAAAGTAATTTTATTTCTTTGAAGCAGGACCCATCCTATTCTTCAACCTAAACTTAATGCCCTGATGCTTCTAGTTTCATCCGCGACGGACTCGCAATTTACTCTAAAGATTCAAAACCAATTTGTGTTTTTATTTTAAGTATCTCGTCATTTAATTGTGAGTTTTTCAATGACATAATAACATTCTGAAGTTAACTAAAGAATAAAGAAAGATTGTGAATGGATATTAAAAAGTATGAATAGAAAATACAAGGCATGCATAATATTCACAATAATTTTCATCTCCTATGTTTTACAAGCAATTCTACTGAAAAAAGGAACGTATACTTAGTTTGCCTAGTTCCCAAATATAAAAAGTGACATTACCATCATAACCGTCCTCATGTAGACGTTCCACCCTGTAATCTGTACAACCCTCTTTAATACTTTCCATTTCCATACAGGATCACATTATCCAACGACCTACTACTTCAGCAATGTAGGCTCTTTCCCTCTGATTATTAAATTATCTATGAATTATATGAATATATTCTACATTACGCGATAGCTCCAGCATATTATATGACACATAATTTTCCTATTACTGAAGGTCTACTCGTTTCATTGCCATTAGTGCTGACACCATGTCAGAATAGCTTGTAGCTATTAATCTCTGATTAGTTGCGAAGCTGACGTTCTATTCGTAATCACTAGTCAAAACTGCATAACAAAATGGATTGGTAGAGTTGGGACTTATTGGACCAAGTCTAGAATAGATTTGGATGTCTGTTTGGGGGAGGGGGGCTGTTTAAAAGCAGATGACAACTTCGTTACTTGTTTGTAGGTGATGAATTATGTAAATACCATTACATCCTTAATAATACTGATATGCTCATTAATGCATAAGTAGATTCATGCATATATAAATACATACATGTACATAATGTATGTGTTTCTGTGTATGCATGACTGTACACAAATCATGTAAATTGGGCTGTACACAAAGCCCATTTTTCCTTTCATTGTTTTTTTGCAATTGCTTCCAAAAATTACTTCTTATATCATAACTAACAAACCACGTCAGGATTTAAATATATTTACCCTCATGATTTATCAGTTTTTTACTCATAAGACTACTACCCGTTACGGAAACAAGAGATGAATAGTGTTTACAAGAGGACTGCAAAAACCAAATGTTATAACAGTTTGTCTATGTTAAGAAATAGCCAAAATTGTACTCTTTAACTAGTTGTTGGTTTACTACATCTCTTTTCCTTATGTGGCGTAAGGCAGTGCCATATTAGGGATGTCCCCAGTGCAACTCCTACTTAGAGGGGTGACATTCAACTAATAGCTGTATCATCCCCAAGGCAAGTAATCACTTGGTAGCCAGCTACTATTAACTAAAGGTCAGTATTCCCGTCAGCCACTTAGTGCTATAGAGAAAATTGATGAAAACTATATACATCAAGCTGTTACCAAATGGAACCGTAGAGGAAAATAGATTTATAACCTGATAACTGCATAGTATTGAGTTTCCATTAAACAGACTGTAGGCTTCGAGAAACTGCGAATATATTATAATCAAGGAAATGACCCAACAATCTTGAGAAACATTTCCTATAATTATTTATAAAAACATATCAGGCGCAGCAACATTTAAAATAATGGCATTTGTCCTGACATAAAGGACACACAGTGGTTACAATTTGTATTTGTTCATGCTCCATTTCAGTGCAAATGTAGCCGTACATGTACGTTGAATGTAAAAGAATAAATGCATTTATCCCATTGCAAATAACCAGCTCTATAGCGAAGCCCTGAGCTTGTGAGTTGATCTACATATGGCTATGCAGCAGCACACGAGGGGGAATTCAATGCATGCAGTGGGAAAGATCAGATATGAGCTCTTTGTGCATACGATCCTTTATCTTTGATTGGATACGAACCCCGCTCACACAAAAAACGTCAGAAAAGATTGTCATCCATTCTCCATCTAGGTCGTGAGTGATTCCTTCAAGGCTTTGAGCTAATAGATTTTAGGCTTTTCAGAAATCTGTGAGCAGCTCATGGTGTGCGTGACCGAGTTGTAAATGAGGCGATGTCTGGGGCGGGTCTCTTTCAGATGTCTGCCTTTACTACCTATACAGATCCACTAGGGACCGACCATCAACTACGTATGCACTTATAAGACTTTCAGCACCCCAACCCCCACTTTCGCTCAAATACAAATTGGATTTGTATAGAAACATGCAAACATTTAAAAAAAGGACTGCCAAACCACTGCCCCTCTTAATTCATACGTACTTGATGGAAAGTCCTATAGCCGTGCATATTGTCTTTTCTGTACCATGCATGCCCCTAACCCTTGGATATTTTCCATATTCATGCATGTAGTCATTCAGAGTGTTGCGATTCTTATCAGATTCTCACGACATTCAAAGAACCTTTATACAATGGTGCTCCATTCTCAGTATGTGCAGTAGCATCTCATTTGTCATTTACCTCGTGGATTTCCGGACCCTTCCTGAATGTTGATGACTTTGACCATTGAAGCAGGAATGCATCTGCATCAGTGCCTTGCTCTTGCTTACTCAATTTAACCCTTCTACCACAAGGAAATGGCCCAAGCATATCACTCTGAGATACATATATGTGCATCCAGGTCACTTTCACTGGCCCATAAACGTTATGCTTAAAATCGGTCAATCTTACTCCGAAGCATAGTGCATTGACGTACATGAATGTAGGGAGGTCTAATCAAATTTGTTTAATCAATAATATCATGCACTAACAACCACCCAGGACATATTTAGGAAGATCTAGGACATTCTTTGATAAAAGTAAATAAGGAATAGGGGACACATGCTTTAAAATGGAACAAAAGGTTATAACTGAAACACATTTGCAAAGCAACTAAATGAAAGCTAAAAGTAAAACACCTTTTTAGCGATATCAGATATAACAGGTATATTACCATAGGGCAATACTGTGCATACAATCCAAGTGACATACAATAATTATTTTGGTTACGTTTTACACCAGAAAAGGGGTGTTCTATAATTTAATCAGCAGTATGATTAAATCTAAACTGACAACAAGTCTGATTGCTAGTATTCAGGTTCAAGTCTGCCAGGGGACATCAGGCCTGAGGTTTAATCAAGTGTGATGCACATGGAAATATTCTCACATGCAATTGGCTTGACTTGTTGGCGGGTCGTGCCAAGGTTGCAATATGTTGCCCAGAGAGGGTGCTAATGCAAGCCAATGTAGATGAAAGCTTACTCTAAGTGAGGGAGTCTCAGTGATGTCTTAATAAATACTGTAGGCCAAACTTTGCACTACTAGGAAAGTGTTCTTTTAAAATTGAATGAGGTGTATGCAATCCTGGCGGTAGTATTGACGCCAAATGGACATTGAGATGGTCCATGCACATCATTATCCTAATGATGAGGTTGTGAGCGGAAGACCAATGTTTAATTAGATAAAACTTAACACTTTTCAGTCAGCAGGGGACACCAGGCAAAGACAATCTAAGACTAAGAATGGAAAGACGCGGAGAAACCACATTTTCCCCTCCTGGTCCCTAGGTTGATTAAATTTGGCGTGACCATTATACAGAACAATATCTTCTATAATTATGTCATGATAGTGCCAGTAGAGGTTTTTGTTAAATGACCAGTAATGACCAGCCCATGGTCGTCATGGGTCACTGGCATTGATTAATCCACACGCTAGGGAAGTGATCACATACTCACAAACAGGAGCTTTCTGGTCTCGAAAGGCTATTCATTGTTCATACTACAGGCCTCTACATTACGGATTCCCCAGCCGAGCTTTGCCCAGATGCAATGCCCAAGGAAATGTCTTTGCAGGCAATTGGCTTGATTTGTATGGCGGGTCGGACCAGGGTTGCAGTTGTTACCCAGAAGGGTCGCTATTGCCAGCCAATATAGCCAATGGAGGAAAAAAACTCTCTTAGTGAGGAAGGCGGCCGGTGAAGGCTGCTGGTGAAGGCAGCCAGTGAAGGCAGGCATCAGACGCGGGGGAATTGGTCGCAAAGGGCCTTGGCCCTGTATGCCCTGAGAGCCCGGCCGGAGTCAGTGATCCTGATTTAGGTCCCTTTGATCTATCTTTCAGGGTGCTGACCACAGGAAATGACCAGGAGCAAGCTGGTATATGGTCAGACAAAGCTATCTATTTGTCCCCAAGTGGCCACTGCCCCCAGTAAGTGGGTTGGTATGGTGGGATGGGCGAACACGAGGGAGTAGCTTATTTATAAACCAATAGCTCATCCCAGGCTCTCCGAAGTGGATGATTTAGTTGAGCCAACTGGATATAGATACTCTCTGTTAGGGGAGAGTCATAACATCATTTATTTAAGGAAACTCTGTAAGGTTTTCTTCCGTAAAAAGCTAACAGATAAAGATAACTTCTGGAATGGATCGGTTACATGTGATTTTTTTCAGGTCCATTACAAATCAGGATGGCAGGCAATGCGCCTCATGTTACGTCGCCACGTTTAATGTGTCTTTTTTTGTTTTATTAATATTTCAATGCGCCACTGTAAGCCCAAGTGTTTTATCGACACCTGATGTACTGAAAGTTACAATGCTGAATACCTGGTTGAATATTATGTAATGCATGCCATGTCGTGGATTTCTCTGTGAAATCGTTTGTTCTATGATGGGTGGCATTGTGTGCCTTATGTTGTATTCAATAAGATCAACATATTTTTCTATCACCCCCAAGAGTTATTCTTTCACAACATATGCAAATAGTATAAAAAGGTTCGATAAAAATACTCCTCCATGAAAAGCTTTATTTACATCACTGTATCTCTCATTTAAGGCCGTTGTTTAATATTCCCCATTCACAAAAGTCATTTCCTTTGTGAATATACCTTGTAGTTGCACCATATCCCATTGACTTTTCATTCTAGAAAACTTTACCTTCTCCTAGTAATATAAACTCGGTACAAAATTTGAGCCTCTGAATGAGCGAATTGAGAAAAACATTGATTAAAATGGCTTTACGTCGAGTCCAATTGGATAGCAATTGGGCGTTTCCCACGCCGCTATCGTGATTTGATCTGGCAATTAATTGCCGACCTATCTAGTTTGCATTACAAGAACGCTGCATTGGCAAAGTGAAATTGTTGTGAGTGTCATGAATCCGTGGCTGTGCACATATTCAATGTTTCCAAAAGGTCTGGCCAGCTGTACCAAGTACAAAATAATGCCACAGTTTTAAAATAAAACTGGAATTCAGTATATGGACGTCATTTATAGTAACTATGCTTTCTTGACTAATGTGTATAAAATAATTTAATTTGTGTGAACGTTCTATAAAGCATTTTTGTGACGGCTCCGAGTTTTGAATAACTCAATCATATACTCACTTCCAAGGCGAACTATTTATATCAAAAGTCACATGTTTTAAGCCTAAACATAAATCTTGAACCTCATTAATTTTGTTTGCTGGAAAACAATGTGTAGTAAATCATTGAGATATCAGATGGAAAAACTTTTAAGGACCATAAAAAGAAATTATGGATCATTACACGCCCTTGAATGTGGACAAACGAGCCCGACACAATCAAATGTACCTCACTGCATAGTGTGGCCGGGTCTTAGGTCTCAGCGATACTATCAGTTCTCAAGAACTCTCAAAATTAAACAAGAAGTCTTCATCCAAAAGTCGATTCATTGCTCCGCTTTCTGTAATTGACAATTACACCGACAAGCAATTGCTCCAACCAAGTTGTGGTAAAAGATTTTATTGTGAAGAACTTAGAAAAACAAATCTGCCTGTCTTACTGAGACCCGATCAAAATTACTATGACTCCCTGTTCAAGGAAAGAATTGATAAGTACTAGAATTATACTACATAATACACTATGCTTTTGTGTAAAATATCGTAGTTAAATAACATCTTTAAATCATATTCCATAAGTAAAAATTTCACTCATTGTTAAAATCGGTAACTAAACAATACCAGCCTCAAGCCATTTATGTGGGCTACGGACACATAGGCCTACAAAATTAATGTCTATTCACCTAATTAAACTTTGACTAGGGTCTGTAAATGTTATGCAAACGCGGACATGTGCTTGCCACCTGAAAACTTCTGCCACTCATACTTTATCGTTAGATAATTTTGATAGAGTGGGGTAAAGATTATTGAGAAATACCTGTATAGATACTTCTCCTGTATCTAATGGGGCAATTTAGATTATCCTCTTTATCACCGCCTTAGATCAAATGTATCTCAGGCCCATGGAACAAATAAGAGCAGGTTAGTTCTTTGAGAGGTAAATCAAATGTAGTATAACACAAATAGATATCTATGTATTTGATGTGCTACACTGAGTGACGGAACTGGGTTTTGTAGTGGAATTAGGTGGGGAAAGTCCGAAACATCTCACAAATAATGCAGATTCCAATAACAACACAAACAATACTATTCCCACTTTTCTGCAGCCAGCCTTGTTGATTTCCCTGTTGATGCCCCCAGGCCGTCCCAAAACAAATGGGTCCCATGAAACTCTACACCATCTCCCCTCATCAGCTGGGCTAAGTTGGTTTCATGGCAGCATATGCTAATTAGTCATGTGACCTCCCTTGGGTCCCTCTCCACTAGGCCACACCTGAGCCCCGCCAGGTTGGCTGGTCATGGGATATCACATCCAGACCCATTTGGGATACAAGGGGAAAATGTTGTTTTTGTGCTGTGCTGTATCTAGGTCTATATGTATAATCTTTTACACGAAAAGCTGTCAGACTTTATCAGTACATTGCACATTAACTGCATTTGAAGGAAATAAATGTGAAATGATTTATCATATATTATTCCCAGAGAAGAAAATATGATGAGAAGGATGATGATTATTTGAGTTATATCTTTCTAATAAGCTATATCGAGACCAACTCCGTTATTTTGGCTACCAATTGGTTGACTGAATGTATGGGGGTACGAACGACAGCAAGACAATGTGGTGTAGCAGGCACTGCCCAGACTCACACCCGGGTCTCCCCCGTGCCAAGTGAAGACCTTATCCACTACACCATCCCGCCCCCCTGAAGAAGATATGAAGTGACAGCTTTCCCCCTGTGAAGTCTAGACAAAATGATGAAACATGAAACGAAAATACAACCAATAATAAAAAGTGTGCATATTTGGTTAAGTGTTATGTTATGTTGCTGTGCCAACTTGAGAGGATGTGATGCCAACATATTCGGCCTGACTAGCAGCTGCTATGAGCATGTGGAAACTCTGAACTGGCCAGACACCTCCAAGTGGCTAAAAAAAGAGCTAAACTGATTGTTTCACAGCCAATTCAGGTACAAAGGTGTCATACCTGGCTGAGACCCTGTAACTCTGACGTAGACCCATACCAGGTGTTACCAGGAAACAATTAATTTCATAACAAAACAAACCTATATAACTCTGGAGGAAGGTGACTGGAGATCATCAGCTGGTCAGTGGTGTTACAGAAACATAGGAAGGATGGGGTGTCTGCTTGCATATGTTTTGGTATTAACCATTTCGATATTCTGTGTGGATGGGAGTGACTTTGGCCGAGGCATAGGTAAGTACACTATCAATAACATGTGTGTTAGTTAATTAATGGTACAGTACAGTAGATGTAGGGGTATACTATGCAATTTGGAATGATCTCTTTGAATGTTTATTTGGTTCTTCTTATATTTATGCAGGAGAACGGAAGCTCATACACATTATATTGTACAATTTGAAAATGGAACTTAAATCAGGAAGACATTAAAGCCTTTAAAAACAAACAGTTAACACAAGTTGACAAAGTGGTTTTCTTATGACTTTGTAACAGTTAACACAGGATGACAAAATGGTTTTCTTATGACTTTGTAATATTGCAATTCAAAACTTTAGTGCCTGGAATGATATGAATAAGCTTATTAACATTTCTTGGCACAAGACCAAAATGTTCTTAACAGCAGGAAATTGCAGATTTTTCATTTTATTTACTCCCCTACAGGTTGCTATGACTGTAACTACGCCCCATCAGGCTATGTGAAGGGTTATGAAGACTGGGACGAGTTCTCTGCTGAGGTTGGCTACATGAGGTGTGCCCTCACCTCTCCTGCTGACCGTTTCTTTCTCCGCAAGAGCCTGTGCCGGTCTGGCCGATGCTTCATTCGCCAGGATGATAATGGGAGTAAGTAGTATTGGTATGAGGCCTATCACAGACCAAAAATAACTCTTCGTTTTTCCCCATTGCAATATTTATATTTCTGGGAAGAACAACAGCAGTGATTTAGTGATAGCTTGCAACATGATAACATGAATGGAGTTTGATTCAGTTTGATTTTCTAATAGTTATGATAGATTATATGCAAGAAATAAATATAGACCATAAGAAAAGAAAGTGTCAATATGTATTATGATTATTGTTGTGATATGAATGTAAAGATATAGTCCTGTATCAAAATTGTTATATATTTTCTTAGTGGTCTACAGAGGATGTGCAGACCAGGAGAACCTCCCCCTGGGTGTGAAGCCTGAAGTCAACTGCAAGTACCAGGGTCCCAGCAATTCATTGTGGTGGTTTTGTGAAGGGGATTCCTGCAACAAAGGACAGCTTGGTAGGTGTTGTTTTTCAGATGTTTTCCATATAACTGGGTTGTGCTATGGTATATAATGACGGTGCAAGGAACACTTTCAATACTTGTCTGCTGTTTTAGTCTGGTTGGATGTCAGTGTTCATAAGCTGTTTGACCTCCCATATGCTTTTTAGGTCCATTTTTGTTTATATTGAATAGGGGACAACTGCTACATGGATAAATAATTATTAAGTGAGGTACAGCCAATAATAAGTCTCTTTCCATAACTTTTCTTTCGAATACCAAAGAGATCAAAGTAGCACATTCGATATAGCACTGATCCCCCTTAGTTCAAACAATCTTCCCGATTATGTGGCTACAATTCATGAAACAATAGACAAAATTCAACTGACCTACTCTTTGGTGCAAAGTCATCCCTAGATTTTCATGCAACGTATCTGGAAGATGCACTGTAATGTTTTGCAATCTATGTCACCTCATACCCACAAATAAAAAACAAGTATACCTAAGTGTTATTATATATAACCAGGGGAAAGTGAGGACACCTGTGCCGCCCACTCTTCTGAGACACATGACGAGACCGCCACTGCAGCCTACATCCCTAAGCCCCAGGCAGACCCAAGTAACTACCATGCACCTGCTGAGTACAAAGACAATTATGGCAACCATGGAGAAGTTGCTGCTTACAGAAAACAGGCTGGTTCCTTTGACCATGGAAATTATGACAGTTACGGCAGGTATGATAATCTGCAGTCTAACTACGGTGCTCAGTATGGTGGATATCAGGGCAGATATGCCAGATATGGCAACCATGAAGGATATGGTAACAATGATAGATATGGTAACCATGATGGATATGGTAACCATGAAGGTTATGGTAACCATGAGGGATATGGTAACCATGACGGATATGGTAACCATGAAGGATATGGTAACCATGACGGATATGGTAAGCATGACAGATATGGTAACCAAGATGGATATGGTAACCATGGTGGATATGGTGACCATGACAGATATGGTAACCATGATGGATATGGTAACGTTGGCAGTTATGGTGACCAGGACAATTATGGCTGGTATGGTTACAACCAAGCCAAAAGTGACCATTATGGTGCCCTGAGCCAGTACCCTCAGAAGGGCCCCCAATACAATCAGTATCCCACTCATGTCATTGATAACGTCAAAGAGTATTTGGAACCTGCTCCTGTGACTGAGCCTGCCACCGCACAGAAGGATTACAGTAAGTTATTTATCATTACACAAGTTTTTTAATATATTTCATAAGGCTCCTAGCTACATTTTACTTGCTTACTGTTTATGATTTTTATGAATATTAGAAACGTTATGTGCAAAAGTGTAAAAAATAAGGCATCACCACAGGTCCTGATGCAATGTGTGCGCAATAAGATCATGGTTCTGCTCCACTGGTGAATTACTGTTATAATCACAGCCTTCATCTATTGTTCTCCCTGTTTAATAACTTATTTGTATCTCTTTTCTACAATTTCAGACCCTTGTGATGGCACCTGCCACTACAACCCCTCAGGATTGTACGCTGACCCTGCCAGATCAAACAGCTTTATACAGTGTGGCTGCGCCTTTGTTGATAACCATCCCTGTACATGCTGCAAAAAGTTCTACCTACCCTGTGCCCCTGACAGTTACTTTGATGATCACAAGAAAGTCTGTGTTCATAAGTAATACTGAGATATTCTCATTTGAACTTCTTTACATAAACTGAGGAAAAGAATAGCTGACCTTCTGAAGATCTTGTACGCTTTGTTTGATTAACTTATATAAGTCTCATACATGACTGTTATGATTTTGTGATAAAATGTCAATAGAGTAGATGGCACAATACATATAAGTCTGATAACAAAGCTATAAGTTGGGCTTTTTTTTACTGGATGCTACACTATAGTCATTGACATCCTCTGCAAATGTCAATTTTAGCAATTGGGTTTTGCACTCATTTTCTGAATATTTGTAGCACGTGTGCATAGATTGCTTTGAGAATGATTGTATTGCATAACATATTATTTATAGAGGGTTTAGCTGTTTTCGAGTATCTCAAATTCATTAAAGTGCATTCCATAGCCCATCTGCAATGCTGTACTCAATATTAACAAATGCATCCTAGATGTTGATCTTGTTATGCTGTATCATACTCATGAATAAAGCTGCTTACTGCAATCAAGAATATTTTGTTTGTTATATTATTTTCTTTTTAATACAACTATGACTGTCTGTGTTAGCTCTAGATGAGGAACCACATCTCTAGATGAGGAACTACATCTCAAGATGATTTGCAGCTTTAATAACGAGAAGACTGCGACTTGGACTGGCTCATACAATGAAATAATGAGTTGAAGAAAAATGCTTGATTACTCCTCCTATCATAAATGATAAAGTAAACCCTCTTAGTTCAATACAATATCATGTTGTGCCAAATCAGGTCTAGATTTCAATACAGGAATAATATAATGAAAACTTAACCAAACTATACTTTGGGATAATTAATATTGCCATGTAATAGCAATGAGAAATACAGTAAGTGTACACTGATATGCAAACATATTGGCAAATCATGTTACATAGCCTTACAGCCTTGGTGCCAAGGAAACTAAGCACAGCTCTTGTTCAACAGTTTGAGTATAATAGGTAAGGGTGGGAGGGAGTACTGGCCAATTAGGGTACACTGCTCTATCCCATAGCCCTGCTGCTATTACAATAGACCACAGGTAAAGATACTATCGATGATTATATTATACCAACATGTCACTGGTTCCTGTTATCTGTATATATATTTGAAGAATAGCAAAGAGTTGATTCTACTGAGTATATTACCAGCTATCTATATCGTTGTATATAAATACCATAACCATCATTCTATTATTTACTAAAATATAAAATGTAATAAGATAATATTGTACCATGTACTATAAAAGGAATTACCAAACTTTATAACGTCTGGAAGATCAGACTATGTTTGAAGACGACAATAAAAATATTATTAAAAAAAAGTAGACAAGTAAGAGTGAGAAGGGTACTAATCAATCAAGCTACATAGTGCCTTCTCACAGCTTCACTCCACCAAATCAGACTACAAGTGAACTTATTGGGATGGGAAGGGGCACTAGAAATTTGCAATGACCTTAGACCACTGACTACTTGACAGGCTACTGCACAGGAACAGACATTGCACAGGAACAAAGAGTCGGCACCAGTGAGCAGAGTACCATCCAAATAACTAGCAACTTACCTAAATTTCCAGGAACAAAGGTTTTTGTGGCAAAACAGTTCGCGATCCAAGGTGTATGCTTCATTTACCAAAGACAGAAATGACAATTCTTATGTATCCTAAACTAAAACTTGTGCTCTCGATTCAAGAAACATCGTCACTGTATTCTGTAGAAAATTCTGTTATATGTTGTGATGTTAAAATTAAGGAGCAAGGCATGGTGATTCTGAAACTTAGACTGCCAACTCGAATTTAAAAGCACCAATTACAACCAACTTAAGTTTTCAATTATTTATCAATCAGTACCAAATCAATTACACTTGGGCTCTATCTTGTTTCATCCAGCAAGATTAAATTGGAAGATAGCCACAATCTACAACGTCGACCAAGTAGTGGTATCAAGACGGGGATAAAAGTGATCGATGCTCGGTTGACTGCTCAGTTTCCAACAATGAATTGATATGAGATCATTTGGGTGGGATTAATGTCATTTGATTACTTTTTTTATGAGAGACATCTATATAAAGCAATGGAAGAACCGCCAGCGGTAAATTAATCACATTTTTTATTGGTTTCCTCTCGGTTGTTTTGAACAACACCAAGTGTTATAAACATGGAGGGTACTATCTTATTTATGATAACTCTTTGAAATGGCCATTGGAAGTGTATCTGAAACCAGATTCTCTATGCAGAGCAGGTCATACACAAGCCTAGCTAAAGGACTACCTGCACTGTGTTCTCAATTGTCAATGCATGAGTACTTTTAGTTATTTTCTTATAAATGACCTGAATGTTTTCTTGTTATGCTTTAGATTTAAATGGTTAAGCTGTCTAGTCTCTGAGAATCTACATGTTTATGTCATAAATATCTCCTTAGCACTGTGCAATAATTCTATGGATCGTTCATTACTGCTAGACTAATGTCTCAGCATCCATCCTTATCCCCCTCCCTTGTCTCCGAATCCCTTGCAACTGCCTAATCTTCCCTTTTGTCTTCCCCTTTTTGTGCCTCCCCCCCTCACATAGGCTGGTCTAAGTTATTCTGGGAAATTGATGGGTATTCATCTTATATCTGCTTTAAATAACTTATCTATCTGCCTGGTCTCTGTGACTTTTGCCTTCATATATGGCCGATTTGACAGCTACAATGCGGCCAAAATTATAGTATTACCTTCTGCCTTAATTCCCTATTTGTTATTCATAGAATTAGATTTCCGATGTATTTATACTTACAGACCTTTTTCTAAGCTTTCTCGTTCGCCAAACCAATGATACTACTTTTGAAAACTCAAAGTCCTCTTCTTCTATGGAGTCTTAGGTTTAGAGGTCCCAAGTGAACACTCAACCAAGCATCGCCACAACTCCACTCAGCCGGACCACTGAGCATGAAATGAGTTTGCCCCAGATCTGATGAAGTGCCCGAAGCATAATCCACTCGCCCATATTGTCAGAAAAAATCGACAGTAAATGTCCGGTAAGCATCTTCTATTTGCCATTATCTGCGATGGATCTAGCTTTTATATCCTTTTATGACTTAGGTCGGTCACATCCCTCTCATGGTGATCCTGGGTGACCATTCCTAAGCCCTACCAAACTTTAGAGCTTCTTGCTAGCCTGAGCTGCTTAGCAAAACCATTTTGGTCTCTGGTCGATTCGCTGGCAAAAGGAGGTCTATAGTGACCATCAGATAAAGTCTAGGGCAAAATTATATGATTAAAATTGTTTATGACTGTTATAATCTGTATGCTGAAAAGGGAGTTCTTTTCCTCCTTTGCAAACAACGCCGATTGATCAAAATTCAAATTGGGTTATTCCTTTGGAGTCAATGCATTACTTTGATCAATTACCTTAGACCATACCAAATTGATACATAACAATTGGTACTTGTCCGATGAAGGACGAGGCTATGTGTGCTCAGAAAAAAAGTTAATTGTTCTTGTAAATATCCTTTAGCCAAACATTAAAGGTTAGTCTCTCAGTATTAGATCTGTTAAAATACTTTTTGTTTTCTAAATAAAGTTCAGTCTATAGGTTATATCACTGGTGGCTAATTTTCTGGATGGCCATATATCATCAATCCAGATAATTATTTGGCAAAGGCTTATACTCTTCCTATATGTACTCCTATGCTATATTTTACAGAGTAAATTCTTTCGGACAAAGATTACTAGTCATAAAAGATCCATGCATGGTGTACAAGGGCGGCCGTACGACCCATAGAGAATCGTCATGAACCGAGGGCAAACCTCGGTTTGTTTGATCCTCATGGGTCATACGGCCACCCGAGGAAGGTGACAAAAAATCTTCTATATTTTATCACCCATTCAAAACTCAAAGTTAGAAAAGGAGTGTTAAGTACGACCTATGAATACATCTCAACCATTACTCACACTGATAATCTCAATGTAAAAAATGTTAGTCATATGGGACCAACTTTCTTAGTCATTATGACTGTGGCAAAATTCACTGTCCAACGTTAGTCAACTTAGTCAATACTAACTAACCATGGTTAGTCAGGGTAGTCATATATGACTAACCATGCTAACTTGCTTTACAGACTAACCTGCTAACCTATGGTTGGTCAGTAGGGACTAACCAATGTTAGTCTATAAATTAAAATACCATGGTTGGTCATATATGACTAGCCATGACTAAGTATGGTCAGTCAGTATTGACTAACTTGACTAACATTGGACAGTGAATTTTGCCACAGTCATAAAGACCAAAGAAAGTTAGTCCCTTATGACTAACATTTTTAACATTGATATTATCAGCTTACTCAAATGATAAAGTCTCCTCCCTGCCATCAGGGTCTCCTCCTGGCTCTCAGGGCCCCCTACAAGCCATCAGGCTCTCCTTCCAGCCGTCAGGGCCTCCTACTGACCATCAGGGTCTCTTCCCGGCCATTAGGGTCTCCTCCTGGCTCTCAAGGCTCCTACTAGCTGTCAGGGTCTTTTCCTGGCTGTCCGGTCTTCTTTTGTCTGTCAGGGCCTGGGTGTGGTGCCAACATATTCAGCTTGACTAGCAGCTGCTATGAGCATGTGGAAACTCTGAACTGGCCAGACACCTCCAAGTGGCTAAAAAAAGAGCTAAACTGATTGTTTCACAGCCAATTCAGGTACAGAGGTGTCCTACCTGGCTGAGACCCTGTAACTCTGACGTAGACCCATACCAGGTGTTACCAGGAAACGATTAATTTCATAACAAAACAAACCTATATAACTCTGGAGGAAGGTGACTGGAGATCATCAGTGGTGTCAGAGAAACATAGGAAAGATGGGGTGTCTGATTGCATATGTTTTGGTATTGACCATTTCAATATTCGGTGTGGATGGGAGTGACTTTGGCCGAGGCATAGGTAAGTAGACTATCAATGATATCTTATGTTTGTTAATTAATGATACAGTCCAGTAGGTGTAGAAGTATACTATGCAATTTGGAATGATATCTTTGAATTTCATGTATCAAATGTTCATCTGGTTCCGCTTATGTTTATATAGGAGAATGAAAGCGCATTCACATTATGTTGTACAATTTGAAAATCATGTCGTAGAATTTGGAACTAAAGATAGGAAGACATTAAAGCCTTTAAAAACAAAGAGTTAACACAGGGTGAGAAAATGGTTTTCTTATGACTTTGTAATGTTATAAAACATCTTGGCACAAGACCAAGATGTTCTTTGCAGCAGTAAAATGCAGATTTACCATTTTATCTACTCCCCTACAGGTTGCTATGACTGTAACTACGCCCCATCAGGCTATGTGAAGGGTTATGAAGACTGGGACGAGTTCTCTGCTGAGGTTGGCTACATGAGGTGTGCCCTCACCTCTCCTGCTGACCGTTTCTTTCTCCGTAAGAGCCTGTGCCGGTCTGGCCGATGCTTCATTCGCCAGGATGACAATGGGAGTAAGTAGTATTGGTATGAGGCCTATCACACGGACCAAAAATAACTCTTTTTTCCCCCCATTGCAATGTTTATATTTCTGGGAAGAACAAGACCAGTGATAGCTTGCAACGTAAACATGATAACATGTATGAAGTTTGATGCAATACTCAATGATATTTTCTAATAATATGATAGATTATATGCAAGAAATAGATAGATCATAAGGAAAGAAATTGTCATATGTATTATGATATTCTATTCATTGTGATATGAATGTAAAGATTATATATAGTCCTGTATCAAAACTGTTATATATTTTCTTAGTGGTCTACAGAGGGTGTGCAGACCAGGAGAACCTCCCCCTGGGTGTGAAGCCTGAAGTCAACTGCAAGTACCAGGGTCCCAGCAATTCATTGTGGTGGTTTTGTGAAGGGGATTCCTGCAACAAAGGACAGCTTGGTAGGTGATGTTTTTCAGATGTTTTTCCATATAACTGGGTTGTGCTATGGTATAATGAAGGTGCAAGGATCACTTTCAATACTTGTCTGTCATTTTAGTCCTGTTGGATGTCAATTACCTAACACTGTTCAGAAACTGTTTGACCTTCCAAATGTCCTTTTTTGTTTATATTGAATAGGGAACAGTTGCTACATTAATAATTCTTTTCAAGTGATGTGCAGTTAATTGTAGATCTCTTTCCATAACTTTCCTTTCAAATACAGAAAAGAACGCAGTAGCACATGCAATACAGCTCTGACCCCCCTTAACAAACAACCTTCCTGGTTATGTGGCTACAGTTCATAACACAATAGATACAATTCAACTGACCTACTCTTTGGTGCAAAGTCATCCCTAGATTTTCATGCAACACCTCTGGAAGATGCACTTTAATGTTTTGCAATCTATATCACTTCATACCCACAAATAAATAACAAGCTTAAGTATGCCTAATTGTTATTAAATATAACCAGGGGAAAGTGCTGACACCTGTGCCGCCCACCCTTCTGAGACACATGACGAGACCGCCAATGCAGCCTACATCTCTCAACCCCAGGCAGACCCAAGTAACTACCATGCACCTGCTGAGTACAACGACAATCGTGGCAGCCATGGAGAAGTTGCTGCTTACAGAAATCAAGCTGGTTACTTTGACCACGGAAATTATGACAGTTACGGCAGGTATGATAATCTGCAGTCCAACTATGGTGCTCAGTATGGTGGGTATCAGGATAGATATGCAAGATATGGCAACCGTGATGGATATGGTAACCATGATGGATATGCTAACCGTGGTGGATATGGTAACAATGAAGGATATGGTAACCATGATGGGTATGGTAACCATGACGGATATGGTAACCATGGTGGATATGGTAACCATGATGGATATGGTAACCATAATGGATATGGTAACCATGATGGATATGGTAACGTTGGTAGCTATGGTGAGCAGGACAATTATGGCTGGTATGGTTACTACCAAGTCAACAGTGATCATGGTGCTCTGAGCCAGTACCCTCATAAGGGCCCCCAATACAATCAGTACCCCACTCATGTCATTGATAACGTCAATGAGTATTCGGAACCTGCTCCGGTGACTGAGCCTGCCATCAAACAGAAGGATTACAGTAAGTTATTTATCGTTACATTCAAGTTTTTGAATCTATTTCACAAGGTTCCTAGCTAAATTTTACTAGCTTACTGTTTATGATTTTGATGAATATCAGAAATGTTTTGTGCCAAGGTGTTATTAGCAGCAAGGTTTGTGTCATGAGGTTAAATGGTTCTGCTCCACTGGTGGATTACACATTATGATCACAGCCTACATCTATTGTTCTCCCCGTCCACAAATGGTTTATATGAAATATACATATATTACATCGCTGTTACATAATATTGGTATCTCTTTTCCACAATTTCAGATCCTTGTGACGGCACCTGCCACTACAACCCCTCAGGATTGTATGCTGACCCTGCCAGATCAAACAGCTTCATACAGTGTGGCTGCGCTTTTGTTGATAACCATCCCTGTACATGCTGCAAAAAGTTCTACCTACCCTGTGCCCCTGACAGTTACTTTGATGATCACAAGAAAGTCTGCGTTCATAAGTAATACTGAGATATTCTCATTTGAACTTCTTTACATAAACTGAGGAAAAGAATAGCTGACCTTCTGAACGTCTTGTACGTTTTGTTTGATTAACTTATATAAGTCTCATACATGACTGTTATGATTTTGTGATAAAATGTCAATAGAGTAGATGGCACAATACATATCAGTCTGATAACAAAGCTATAAGTTGGGCTTTTTTTTACTGGATGCTACACTATAGTCATTGACATCCTCTGCAAATGTCAATTTTAGCAATTGGGTTTTGCACTCATTTTCTGAATATTTGTAGCACGTGTGCATAGATTACTTTGAGAATGATTGTATTGCATAACATTATTTATAGAGGGTTTAGCTGTTTTCGAGTATCTCAAATTCATTAAAGTGCATTCCATAGCCCATCTGCAATGCTGTACTCAATATTTACAAATGCATCCTAGATGTTGATCTTGTTATGCTGTATCATACTCATGAATAAAGCTGCTTACTGCAATCAAGAATATTTTGTTTGTTATATTACTTTCAATTACATTACTTTTTAATACAACTACGACTGTCTGTGTCAGCTCTTGGTGAGGAACCACATCTCTAGATGAGGAACTACATCTCAAGATGATTTGCAGCTTGAATAACGAGAAGACTGCGACTTGGACTGGCTCATACAATGGAA
The DNA here is from genome assembly GCA_936440205.1 of Lepidonotus clava. Taxonomy (NCBI): domain Eukaryota; kingdom Metazoa; phylum Annelida; class Polychaeta; order Phyllodocida; family Polynoidae; genus Lepidonotus; species Lepidonotus clava. The sequence goes on along the minus strand of OW387145.1, from coordinate 32,420,500 downwards.
TAATGAGTTGAAGAATAATGCTTGATTACTCCTCTATCATAAATGATAAACTAAACCCTCTTAGTTCAATACAATATCGTGTTGTGCCAAATCAGGTCTAGATTTCAATACAGGAATAAGATAATGAAAACTTAACCAAACTATACTTTGGGATAATTAATTTTGGCATGTAATAGCAAAGAGAAATACAGTAAGTGTACACTGATATGCAAACGTATTGGCAAATCATGTTACATAGCCTTACAGCCTTGGTGCCAAGGAAACTAAGCACAGCTCTTGTTCAACAGTTTGAGTATAATTGGTAAGGATGGGAGGGATTACTGGCCAATTAGGGTACACTGCTCTATCCCATAGCCCTGCTGCTATTACAATAGACCACAGGTAAAGATACTATTTATGATTATATTATACCAACATGTCACTGGTTCCTGGTATCTGTTTATATGTATATTTGAAGAATAGCAAAGAGTTGATTCTACTGAGTATATTACCAGCTATCTATATCGTTGTATATAAATACCATAACCATCATTCTATTATATACTAAAATATAAAATGTAAAAAGATAATATTGTACCATGTACTATAAAAGGAATTACCAAACTTTATAACGTCTGGAAGATTAGACTATGTTTGAAGACGACAATAAAAATATTATTAAAAAAAAGTAGACAAGTAAGAGTGAGAAGGGTACTAATCAATCAAGCTACATAGTGCCTTCTCACAGCTTCACTCCACCAAATCAGACTACAAGTGAACTTATTGGGATGGGAAGGGGCACTAGAAATTTGCAATGACCTTAGACCACTGACTACTTGACAGGCTACTGCACAGGAACAGACATTGCACAGGAACAAAGAGTCGGCACCAGTGAGCAGAGTACCATCCAAATAACTAGCAACTTACCTAAATTTCCAGGAACAAAGGTTTTTGTGGCAAAACAGTTCGCGATCCAAGGTGTATGCTTCATACACCAAACACAGAAATGACAATTCTTATGTATCCTAAACTAAAACTTGAGCTCTCGATTCGAGAAACATCGTCGCTGTATTCTGTAGAAAATTCTGTTATATGTTGTGATGTTAAAAGGAGCAAGGCATGGTGATTCTGAAACTTAGACTGCCAACTCAAATTTAAAAGCACCAATTACAACCAACTTGAGTTTTCAATTATTTATCAATCAGTACCAAATCAATTACACTTGGGCTCTATCTTGTTTCATCCAGCAAGATTAAATTGGAAGATAGCCACAATCTACAACGTCAACCAAGAAGTTGTATCAAGACGGGGATAAAAGTGATCGATGCTCGGATGACTGCTCAGTTTCCAACAATGAATTGATATGAGATCATTTGGGTGGGATTAATGTCATTTAATTACTTTTTTTATGAGAGACATCTATATAAAGCAATGGAAGAACCGCCAGCGGTAAATTAATCACATTTTTTATTGGTTTCCTCTCGGTTGTTTCAACACCAAGTGTTATAAACATGGAGGGTACTATCTTATTTATGATAACTCTTTGAAATGGCCATTGGAAGTGTATCTGAAACCAGATTCTCTATGCAGAGCAGGTCATACACAAGCCTAGCTAAAGGACTACCTGCACCGTGTTCTCAATTGTCAATGCATGAGTACTTTTGGTTATTTTCTTATAAATGACCTGAATGTTTTCTTGTTATGCTTTAGATTTAAATGGTTAAGCTGTCTAGTCTCTGAGAATCTACATGTTTATGTCATAAATATCTCCTTAGCACTGTGCAATAATTCTATGGATCGTTCATTACTGCTAGACTAATGTCTCAGCATCCATCCTTATCCCCCTCCCTTGTCTCCGAATCCCTTGCAACTGCCTAATCTTCCCTTTTGTCTTCCCCTTTTTGTGCCCCCCCCCCTCACATAGGCTGGTCTAAGTTATTCTGGGAAATTGATGGGTATTCATCTTATATCTGCTTTAAATAACTTATCTATCTGCCTGGTCTCTGTGACTTTTGCCTTCATATATGGCTGATTTGACAGCTACAATGCGGCCAAAATTGTAGTATTACCTTCTGCCTTAATTCCCTATTTGTTATTCATAGAATTAGATTTCCAATGTATTTATACTTACAGACCTTTTTCTAAGCTTTCTCGTTCGCCAAACCAATGATACTACTTTTGAAAACTCAAAGTCCTCTTCTTCTATGGAGTCTTAGGTTTAGCGGTCCCAAGTGAACACTCAACCAAGCATCGCCACAACTCCACTCAGAGCCGGACCACTGAGCATGAAATGAGTTTGCCCCAGATCTGACGAAGTGCCCGAAGCATAATCCACTGGCCCATATTGTCAGAAAAAATCGACAGTAAATGTCCGGTAAGCATCTTCTATTTGCCATTATCTGCGATGGATCTAGCTTTTATATCCTTTTATGACTTAGGTTGGTCACATCCCTCTCATGGTGATCCTGGTTGACCATTCCTAAGCCCCTACCAAACTTTAGAGCTACTTGCTAGCCTGAGCTGCTTAGCAAAACCATTTTGGCCTCTGGTCGATTGGCTGGCAAAAGGAGGTTTATAGTGATCATCAAAATTAATAATGTCTGGAGCAAAATTCGAAGTATGAAAAATAAATTTGTGAATGTCATAATGTGTATGTTGAAAAGGGAGTTCTTTTCCCCCTTTGCAAACAACATCGCCGATCAAAATTCAAATTGGGTTATTCCTTTTGAGTCAATTAATTACTTTGATCAATTACCTTAGACCATACCAAATTAATACATAACCATTGGTAATTGTTTGATGGAAGACGAGGCTATGTGTGCTCAGAAAAACAGGTTAATTGTTTCTGCAAATATCCTTTAGCCAAACATTAAAGATGAATTTTCCAGTAATACATCTGTTAGAATACTTTTTGTTTTCTAAGTAAAGTTCAGTCTAGGTTAATCACTGATGGCTAATTTTCTGGATGTTTTGATCCTCATGAGTCATACGGCCACCCGAGGAAGGCGACATAAATTCTTCCATATTTCGTCATACAAAACACAAAACACAGTCAAAGTGAGAAAAGGAGTGCTACGTTCGGCATATCAATACACCTCCACCCGTACTCACTACTCGTCAATTGTGTAGGCGATGAAGATCTACACTCCCTTTTCTAAAGTCCCACAAACCAATTTTCAAATGAGGGCACACGTGACATATACGAAGAAAAGATCCATGGCCCTTCGCCTTCCAGTCGGCCAATGACCTTTTGGGTTGTCAGTGCCCAGACGAAGAAAGATTACCTAGTGATGTCAGCGGCGGCCGGGCTTCAGTAGAAGGGCATCTACCACACTAAGGTCTCTCCAGGGAGTGGAAACCAGACTAATGAGCTCTTTACTATAGTGACAGGTTGACCTTCTACTAACCCCAAGGCTGAGTTACAAAACGTACAGGACAGTGATTACTCTGAGGCTGGGTGCTTCGTTTGGTCTCACTAGTACTTGTAAGCTTAAGGTACTCAATGAGCTTATTTAGCTTGCGATTTTTTAATTGACAGGGGAGGTAAAGATTAAGTATAGACTTGTTATATATATATCATTGAAGAGGTTTTTAAATTCACTTTCAAATGTTCAGTAGGACGTGTGGTCTATTGCAATAATTTTTAAAGAAATTCAACGAATACAAGATTGGTAGCATCAAAATTGGCCTGTGGAATACAGGCTTGTGGGTTTATTCCTTCAGCTGATTTTACTTCTCATTTAAAAAAAAAAGCACATTCTCCATTCCTCTGGACTGAGAAAATTACTTTGGCAGCAAAATGTAATCATCTTTAATGATCAATGACCTGTGACATCGCCCATACTGCCCTTCCAGATATTGTGATGGCCAGGATGTGTGGCTCTTGTTTGTCCCCTGTGCAGTGGTGGGAGATGGGTGGGGAAAGTGGGGATAGGAGGGGAGACAGTCTTGGCCGAAGTATATCCATTGTCTGTGGCTGGATGTCCTCCCATTTCCCACTCTCCTCAGAAAGAGAAGTCTATATTTGGGATTTCTGTTTCTTTGTCAGCCCTTATTATAATTGGAATAAAAATCAGTTATAATTAAGTAATGATAAATCAAAATTTTATGCTTACAAGTAAAAATAGTTTGGACGTAAACTTATACTTGAATGGTGTTTCAGACAAGAATTCATGAGTATATCTACGTGGGAGTTGTAGAGGGGAGGGGGGGGGGGGGATCATTACAAACGATGAACATGGACCTACACAAAACAAATTGCATAACCCCTTGACACATCAATTTATATAAAATACACATCTGATAACAACTATATAGGACGCCCTATAAGGAAACTCGGCATTTGGAATACTGGTTTATCAAAGACATATCTATAATTATAATAGGTTTTATCTTTTGAAAATCTGATTTAGGATGCAGCAAACTTCTGCCATATAAATAATTTATGACTCTTAACAATTGTTAAGAGTCATAAATTACAAAGTGGAATAAGGCTTTAGAATAAAATATGCGCGCATGTACTAGGAGAAAAGCTTTTCCAGAAGCAGTGTTTTTCTATATCTCCTAAATAGGTTGACCTTCTGCGAACCCCAAGCCTGCATGAGGTGAAACATAATTTTGGCATGCCCTTAATGTATTTGTCATCTAGGTCATATTGCCTATGTACAACGCAAACGGTTTAAAAAGTAACGATGTTTCTTCATGTGATATATGTGCATGTTTTAGGGTAATGTGCTTCACATCTATTCAAGGCAAAACTTAAGACTTTCAGTCATAAACAGTTTGCAGGCAAATATAGCCCAAGGATAGGCCTGCATAACGAACACTTGAAGAACATTTTTACCAACACGGTTTGTTGTATGGTATACATGGGAGTAGTAAGTAGGCCTATAGATAGACTCGATGTACTGCTCCTTATTTCTATTATTTTCCATATTCTGGCCCATGAACGTAGGCCTAATGAAATATAGAAGAACGTTGGGGACGTCTTCGGCTGCCTGTACGACCCACGTGGGAATCTTACAGAAACCAGAGCACGTCCTCCACAGTTCCGACACCCCACATGGCAATTTACAGAATACTAGGTCAACCATTGCAAAGGCCTATCGAAGGTATGGTGACAGGACACTTACCCCCCAGACACTTAGCCCCTAGGACACTTATACCCCAAACACTTACCCCCCGGACACTTACCCCCTGGACACTTACCCCCCGGACACTTACCCCCCGGACACTTACCCCCTAGGACACTTACCCCCTAGGACACTTACCCCCTAGGACACATACCCCCTAGGACACTTACCCCCTAGGACACTTACCCCTATAGGACACTTACCCCCTAGGACACTTACCCCCTAGGACACTTACCCCCCAACCTTGGAGAACTTTCTCTAATGATGTTTTGACAGGTTATCTTCAAATGGACGTCCATTAATCCCCTCATGTTTACTTTAGGCTGGGCGACCTGTGGCCCTCCCCTGGGAGGGGGCTCTCGACGGTGAGGTGAAACAGTCACATGTTGAATTTAAGTATATATATATATATATATCAGAAGAGAGGCATATATATCTAGTTTACTCCCAATTATCAAAAACTATGGAAAATATTGACTAGGAATAGGGACCAGTTAGCCTTTTAGGTATGAATCCTAAAGAACTATCAGAAGAGAGGGATATATATTTAGTTACTCCCCATTATTTAAAACGGTGGAAAATAGTGCCTGGGAAAAGGGGACGAGTTAGCCTTTTAGGTATGAATCCTAAAGAACTATCAGAAGAGAGGGATATATATTTAGTTACTCTCCAGTATTTAAAACTGTGGAAAATAGTCACTGGGAATAGGGACGAGTTAGCCTTTTAGGTATGAATCCTAAAGAACTATCAGAAGAGAGGGATTTAATATTTAGTTTACTCCCCATTGTTAAAACTGAAGAATATAGTGAATAGGAACAGGATATATATTTGTTTCCTCCCCATTATGACAACTGTGGAAAGTGGGGCCTGGCGGGACCCACCCCTCCTGAGCTAAATTAGGACCGGGGGCCGATGACCGACGTCCAAAACAAAAGGGAATAAAAATTAGCTTGAAGTCCAAGCTGGTGGCATGCGTTTTGACACTTCCCCATTCACTAACTGTTAAGTAGGGATGAGTAGCCTTTTAGGTATGAATCCTAGACATCTATTAGAAGAGAGGGATATTTATTTAGTTTACTTTCCATTAGAAAGACTAAGTCCATACCACATAATTTCCTCTACATTATACGCCAAGGTTGGGGGGTAAGTGTCCTAGGGGGTAAGTGTCCTAGGGGGTAAGTGTCCAGGGGGTAAGTGTCCAGGGGGTAAGTATCCTAGGGGGTAAGTGTCCTAGGGGGTATGTGTCCTAGGGGGGTAAGTGTCCTAGGGGGTAAGTGTCCGGGGGGTAAGTGTCCGGGGGGTAAGTGTCTGGTGGGTATTATGTCCGGGGGGTATATGTCCTAGATCCGAAGGTATACTAAGTAAGGTTTCAAATAGCTCAGAATCGGACTATACGTCATATTGGTGATCAGTTTGAAATTTTGATGAAGCATATTTAGGCATTCGCACACTAAAAAAAGACCCCCAACTTGGGCCAAAGTACATATTTGATTTGTACATAAAAGAAAGGTACACACATTTTCAAAACCTTCTTGACGCATATTAATGGAAGGCGCTTTACCGAAATGAATTTGGTAAGACATGCAAGCGTTTACCGTGCATGGTTGACAAACATCAACATCAAATTGTCTATAAGGTCTATACGTTAGTAAACAATGCTGACATTTATCACCCTCTTTGCACAAGGTCTAATATACCATATACAAGGTATTAAATCATACACACGAATAAAGCTGAATCAGTTCGCTAGAATCATTCATTTTTTAATTTCCGTTTCTTAGAAATTACGTATTTTGCAATAAATTGTAAACATTCCATTCAAAATGCACTGCCTTGATCATAATTATCATATAAAGGGAACATCTTGAATATCTCCGCACCAACTTCATGCAGTTGCAGGCGGCCCTGTTTATTTGTATGAATGGTTTTGGATGTCACAACAGCCATGTACTTTGGGCCACCCAAGAAACGTCTACCAATCGGGGCCAGACATGGGGACTTTGTGCAGTGTTTACCAGACTCCCCCTGTGGACATCCCAGAGGCAGTCATAGGCAGTCATTGTCTGTTCTCGTGCCCCTGTTCCCTGATTTAGATGTGACTTGGTCCTCCTGTATTTGGCCACAGAATAGATGGCCAGACAAGAGCCCTGGGTTTGCACAACATGTCAGTGGCAAAGGGATGGCAGGGAAGGCTGTTATAAGGATGTAAATAGACATGTTTTGGCTTTGTTAACATGAAGATGATTTGTTCCTTATTAAAGAGAGCCCATATCTATTAGAAATGGCTTGTTTATTTGGTTGTGCACTCCATTCGAATAACAGGAAAGCAGCCAAGTAGTATATTGAAAATAGGGAATGTCTCAGGAAATCTCTTGAGAAACGTAGTATGGGAAAATGGGAGTTATGAGATGGAGATAATCATAATACATTTGGTATGTAGGACACGAGGAAATTTTGTGAATCATTTATTTCTTTAGTCCTTCTTCCCTCACTGCACAAAGTCCCCATGTCTCTAGTCCCCCCTCCCTCAATCTGACCATATCCGCTCATGGGGGGTTCTTTAAATCATCGAATACTCCCTATATTCCTGTACACACAATAGGGAAAATTAAAAACAAAAGGCTGCTTCATGATATTATAACAATTAAAGGTTAAATGATATGTTTGATGTTATCAGAACACAATTTTGGGTAGGAATATATTATAATGTTTGGATCTCCAACCTTTATTGATTTTTCGAAATTCCATTCTTTTTTTTCCTTTTTTTTTTTTGGGGGGGGGGGGGCAATCAAACGATTTTTCTTATTGCAAATACATAGATTTATTTTTGTGTTTCTGAGCTCAAATAATAAGAAATAATATTTCTTATATTATATTATACCAATATACCGCATGCTAATATTTTATTAGGGTTGTTGGTCATTCATCGTTGACACAACCCTCATACCCTGATTATTACACACTGCATGTAGTAGGCCAGCAGAGCAATTTGGTGTGTCATAACAAAGACATTTCACTGCGCGAAATAAGACCTTTAGTGACCTTTAATTTTGTAAAGGGAGCCATTGAGGTTCATTAAAGGCATAGTAAATGTCACCTTTCCAATACCTTTGCAAGATCTTTGATGAATTTTTAAAGGTCACCTGAAAAAATGTTGGAAAGTTCTTGTAAAGGTGACCTTTCCATTACCTTTAGCACACCTCAATGGCTCCATTTACAGAAACTTAAAGGTCTTAAAAGGTCTTTTTTCGTGCAGTGTTTATCACATCAATAAGCATGTTGCACTGCAATAGAATGAGACTGTGTCTATGCAGAAGATTATTCAGTTGCAGGAGGTTCATAAATCTAACATTAAACTATCCAGGATGTCTCCGGAATCCGGTGGAGATCATAAGAGTTTTGGCTAAACATGCATGGGTGGAACCAGAATTTCAAAATAATGAGGTTATGTAGGGTGTGTAGAAATACAGTATAGAATGCCTAGGGCAGCAATCCAGACAATTGAAACAACATCATTAAAACGTTCTTGCCAATCATAATTTTACAGTATTTGACTGAGACATGTTTTCATGGAATTGTGCTTATTGGCATATGCGAAAATGCTTTATGTGTCCTTGGAAGGAAAATATTTCTTGGGATATCTATAGGATTCAGATAAATAAACCTATGATATCAGCAAATGCACTAATATAAACGCGATTGGGTAAAGGTAAAACATGGAATGATCATGGTGTCATTTATATCCTATATAAAAGCTTTGTTTATATATAGGCCTAAATGAATATCATATTTAAAATCAATACAATATCATAAAAATATCATAATATTTTACAAAATCCTATACATGATATGACCTTCATATGAATTACAGGAGGCAATAAAACATCTCTGACATATTGAATGTTACATATCTTGGTAGAGATAGATAATGTTACATTAATGAGTTGCCCTGCTGTCAGAGAGAAGCCACTCCCCTTGGCCACATCCTCTAATCACACCTCAGCAGAGGTCGTTTCATTATCGCCCAGTCCCAGACGTGGTTTACTCTGAGCAGCTCACAGCAGGGTTTTATCTGCCCACTCCGCCCCCTCATAGAGCTGCTCGCTCTAATCAGCCTCCCGATGAGTTATGTGGTCTCACTTCTTGATTGGTCACAAGTTTAGGTCCTTATGAGTGTAGTTAAGAAGCCATCCTCCCAAGTGTGGCAGCTAAGATAGTCATGATTGCACTTGACAATTTCTACTAGTTGTTTGCACTGCTTGTTTTTTTTATTTGAGGTGTGTTCCCTTGGGATATGGAAATTGGATTGTGATATGGAGATATTGGTATTTGAAGATGCTAAAAAGGTGATGTACTTTGATATGTACATCTCAATTGTACAGCTATGGTATTGCGATTGCGCTTCTCGTTTATATTAGGATATCCAATCTTACTTATACCTTGGGATATTGCTACTCGAAACATGCTCAGTAAAACAAACCATGCAATTCTATTACGACCTGAAAGATATAGTTGTACGTTTGTTGGTGAGTATTAGGTGAGATAAATTAAAGTCCCTATAGCTATAGTTCTTGAAAACTGATAAAACAGAATGGTCATAATTAAATGATCATCACAGTTTACATATTATTTACTCTAACCTGTTTTATAGAACAACTATGCTCTAATAGAATGACAATTCGTCTATCTACACATCCTCATGCAATTGCAATTGCATGGCAAGGTTTAGACGTATGGTCGGACAAGGAACGACACAATGCCATGTTCAGTTTGCCGAGTAGTCACCTAGGTACTAGACTGTAGAGAAGAGGTCTAGTTTATGTATAGTCCCAGAGTTAACAGGCCAGCTAGCCAGCTTGCTAGCCAGGATGCAAACAGTCAGGCGCCTGTCAAGATAAAAGGACCTGATTGCTAGATCTATGAGGTGTTGCGCTGCAAGAAGCACTGTGTATAAATTATGGCAGATAAATTTTATCTACTGATTGCGTACATGCTTAGAGATTAACAGATTCACAGATATATCTATTTTGATAGGCATCACCATACCAAAATTATTTAATATTACATAATCTGGTTTACACATTAAGCTAATGTTATTGTCATGATTATATAGATATAAGAGATATGCCCATAAGAAATATTGTTTTTATCATGTTGCTTAACAATAGTTTTACCATGCACACTGTCAAATTCTCCATTGCAAAAATGTGCTATGATCGTTTGGCACGAGAACATCTACAAGAATTGTTTTTAAAAGGGTTAACAACAGCAGGTATGCCGGTAAAATTGGAAGTCATGCTTAGTCAGCAGAAGGAAACGTCCCGCAGGTGTTGCCTCTCATACATAAACCTAAACACAATTACCAATGTGTGTGTGTGGCTGTCTGTGCGTATATGTCGGAATTTATAAGCAGGGATTAAAGTAACAAGGTGGGCCCTAGATTCTCTGGCCAAAGAGCCCCACTTGCCCTTAAACCTTTCTATATGAATCTTATCCAAAATGTTGACATCTAGACGATTCTTTTTCCATACAAATTGCCCCTTAAACGTACTATTTATTGCCATCTCCTATTATCATTCATATCAATTACAAATATCCCTGACCTCTCAGGTTCCATTGTTTTAAAATGTGGTCACGGGAATTGGGGCCTTAGACTTTCGATTTCCTTAGTTTTAAGGACCCAACTATGCCTCAGATCTCATGATCATATGTTGGTTCCCCTGTGTGTACCATAACAGCAATAGATAAGCTACTTCATTTAATGTTTCCATACAATGACAGAAAATACTAATTATCACGGTTCTGTTTTAGTTCCAGTGAGCCAAATAATTTTACATTAAATGTCCATGCCTGCAAATACTTGTTAAGGTGTTATTTATAGAAACATTAATGAGGTGATACAATGGTAATATACATGAATACTTAACAATACAATGTTGTCTTCTCAATTTCTTTCCGCAGTGTATGTTTCAAAACATATAAGTGAGATGTATAGGTATAAATGTAAGTTGAGACTAGAGGGCGTCACCTACATTTGCCAATAGGGGACGCAGATTATTTCAAATTGCTCATTATTATATGAATATACTTATACAGCCCTAAGCTATGGAAGGTATCATAATTATCTTGACAGTTGTCAACAAAAGCATAATAGAGTATTGCGGATGTGCATCGATGTGAATAACTAAGGGGATATGGGTGTTCAAGAGTTACTAGGGTGTCACAATGGTTGTTATTCTGGAAAGATGTGAGGGTAATAATTGATATGATATTGTTATTCAAACTGATAGAATTTCGAGTACTACAACCAAACCTATCTGTACAGCAATGTAGGACATGTTGCACAATAAGCCCATCCCAGTTGACACCAAAGTTAAAGTTTGCCATGAAAATTAATATCGTCAAAATTGCCTTTGTGCTTTTTCCATGAAGACAGTTGCACAATACAAAATTAACCAAAGCAATTTGGTTGACAAATTGCACCTTATTTTTGTAAAATGCAGCTTTATAAATTGGCATTTTTCCCAGTGTTAAAGCCTGTCAGCCCAACATACAATGTCTGACCCTGTTTTGCCCTGAAATACAGCATTTTGATTGGCTGGCAAACCTGTGAATCTGTCAATTGGTAAAATTTTAGAAATCATAATGTTTTCCCAATTATTAGGGATATAGGAAAACAAAATTCTTGCTTATTTCAGTAACCCTAACTCTAGGAGACAAGGATGTATACATGAATTTTGTCTGACCCTTGTCCAACCCTGGAAATATCCTATGTAGGATGGGCTTATATTGTTGGCGAGAGGATAATATCCGTCAAATGGTCAATTAATTAACCTTCAACAAATCACCACTGAGTATTTAAAACGTACTGCTGCTTGCAGCTCATATGTATATCCGTGGAATTTGTAATAGCATTTCATTTTTTAGTTGGGCAGTCGTTTTGAGAATCTATCTACATATGAATTTGAGTTCAATCTAAAGGACGCCACATATAAGTGTCAATAAGGGACGCGAACATAGATCCCTTAATTACTGTACTATTCGCCATTCAGGAATTTGTCCTGTCCCTTGCAAGTATTTCATTTGAATTAGTAAAAAAGGTTAATCTCATGCTTTATTAAATGGATGATTTATAATACAACATAATAAATTATACATTTCAAAACCAAAATAGCAATTAATAGGGCAGGAATCGTCTTCTCAATAATTTGGGTTATTTGCCTGATAGCGCTACCCTTCACATTATTGATTTAGTTTGCATACTTAATGTCCCTCCTACTTCTACCCCAATTCAAGGTTACATAATCTACCTAACTAATTTTATTCTTGACAGTGTATTCAATAGGTAATGTCTGTGTATCATTACGAGCCCGCAGTATAGTCCAAACGAGGTAAAATTGCCATGAGAGAATGCAATAAATCATTGCCTACTTTTCTATGTTATTGGAAACTTTTCCCCATGCCTAAAATGACACTCTGAAACAAAGTTGGTAAGCGTCCAGCAGCCTGTGATCACTGGCCGTGCTGATGATAAGGTAGGTACCCCCCTGGGACCGCTCTATCACCGTCCCCCTGTCAAAGTGTGACAGGGGGCGGGGAGGGACGGGGAGATCGGGTAGGAGAGCCGGGAGGGGAAGCCTACGGTTCACTCCCTATGGCTTCCTACATAGTTGGTATGCGTGGCTGGGTAGGACTGACAAAAACGCCAAAACGACGCCGGGCCGGCTTATGTAGGGGATAGGGACTTTCCCTGCTGGTTCCGTTTACACCCGGCGCATGCGCCCAGGAGATGGACAGCACCTCGGCGGTATTGCTGCCATAGGTAAGCTCCAGTGGACGTCCACGCCTTGTCTATTCGTCAAGGGGGCAGGTGGATGTAATAAATCAGGGCGCAATAACGTGTAGGGGTTGAGAGGTTATGATAAGGTATTTGGTGCCATAATTGTTTAGGAGACCACGCTTAAAGGCAATCTCTCCAACGGCTAGTCTGACAAACGCCTTTCATCTTGAACTACAGCTTTGACCAGCCAACTGGGAGTTATTTACTGGACGTAACGTCAACCCAACACTTCCGGCTTCACGCCGAAGTGCCATGCAACCTTCACGCTGATTGGTCAGAATGAAAATGGTCCCGCGGCTGTGATTGGGCGGTTGGATTGTTGCTAGGCTACAGGCGGTGCCTAATAAAAGCCAGGTTAACCGGACGTAGGGGCGCCTAAATTGGATGATGTATTTTACGCCCGAGAGCCGACTCTCATTGACACGTACGGCGTTTATCACGGGGTCGGGCAATTATAGGAAGTCGTCCGGATGAGCGCCTCACACGACGCAATTCAGCCCCGTCCCCATGTGCCAAATGATGGCCCCCAATGACGCCATGTACTAAATGATGGCCGCAAATGATGGCCCCAAATGATGGTACTAAATGATGGCCCTCAAATGATGGCCCTAAAATTATGGCTCCAAATGACGGCATGCACTATATGATGGCTGCAAATGATGGCCCCAAATGATGGTACTAAATAATGGCCCCCAAATGATGGCCTCAAATGATGGCCCTAAATGATGACCCTAATGAAGGCACTCAAATGATGGCCACTAAAGGATGACCACTAAATGATGGCCCAAAATGATAGCACTTAATGATGGCCCCAAATAATGGTACTAAATGATGGCACAAAATGATGGCCCCAGAATGATGACTCAGATCCGAATGATGGCGCTAAATAATGGCAATTCACGAGTCACGTTCAGTAACAGGCTCGAGATAAACCGGAACTGCTGTCTGGGACCAAAGCATGCAATACAGAGCAAGGGAAAACGACTTCCAGTAAGCAGTTTGTAAATAAGGAACATATATGCCTTGCGGATAACTGCGACATATTCCTGTCCATGAATCCCCTTTCAGCTGCCTTGCATGGGCCTAACTGTACAAATATCGGCATAGAAGCCCATAAAATATTGGCATGCCCTCTGTGAAATTGTAGGGCATGTATAATTGTCAGTACTAGTACTAGCTGGATTAACCCCTACGGCCATATTATGCGTATGGAGGTAGGCTTAATAAGTATAAGTAAACTCAGCAACATGTCCTTGTAGGCATATAAACCGAAGATAAAGCCATATCCAATCAGTATCCGAAGCAAATAACGAAAGCCATAAGTTTTAGTTATTCAAGATATTTCTGTACAATTGCAACAATGAGCCATCCATTTGCTCACCTATTTATTTTTTCAGATGAAGGCATGAGAACACCAACCCTAGAAATAACCATAGCAATAACAAAACCTTTGAAATAAGTAAGTACAATATAACTTGTTTGGATTGATCGGTAAGCCTACATGCCACACGTTTTATTTCATTATCAAAACAGACATTTGCAGGTGTCTGGCAGGTCATTTGTTAAAGGCATACTTAAGTTACCAACATCCTAAACAATAATTGTATGCGGTTACAATGCCCTTTTAACAACAGTGCAGTTGCACCGTTGAATTCCATTCAGACAGTTCTTGTGTTTTTTGCATATCGGAATAGGCTCAAGTTCTTAAGCGAATCACTGATGGCCCCACAGATCATGTGACGGGCTTTTAAACGTGTGACGTCATAACAGAAGGTCATAGTCGGCACACGATCATGAATACCACAGACTCCTCGTGAAAACAGGATTACAAAAACATAGTCTGAGAGCCAGAGCATAAACACTTTTTGCCATGCACAACTCCCATCTAAATCATTATGAATATTACCACAGAAGGAGTTTTAAAGTTTAAAACAAGAGGTAGGTGTTAATGCAATTCTAAATGCATCACTATGTTTTAGTAGGGCCTAGCCTTTAAGATTCACTGAGTTATAATGCAGCATTTTGTAAGAATGATTGTCAACTATTTGTATGGAGGATGGGACTACGGTACTGACATTTATGACGCCATATGCACTGCATAGAAACCTCCTTCCTTACTCATTACTCAACTGATAGGGCACCTATGCCACTTTTTATAGAAAGGCTACAACATAATTCAGAACACTTTAAAGCCTGCCATATCTTATTTTTCTTGACACCCAGAGGGCATGACACTCTATGTTAAAAAGTTGTTTTCCCAGTTGGCCATGTGTCTTCTCTCCATGTATACATACGCTGGCTCTGCACATTACTATCAATTTATTCTCGAAATGTTCCCAGGCCATTTGTATAAAATTCTCCACGGTTTTGTGAGTTCCATTTATTCTGAGTCTCCAGGGTGGTGATGGCATCCACCCTGGAGCAGGGCCAAGTATGCAGGTCACAATCTGGGCACATCATCCCCTCCCTTTATGACCCCTTCTCCCTGGAACCTCTCCGCCTCTCGTCGACTCCCAAAGTGTGAGTTTACAATTCTATGGCCTTAGCACAGCGTGACCCTAAGCATTGTGCC
Organism: Lepidonotus clava; assembly: GCA_936440205.1. Classification (NCBI taxonomy): domain Eukaryota; kingdom Metazoa; phylum Annelida; class Polychaeta; order Phyllodocida; family Polynoidae; genus Lepidonotus; species Lepidonotus clava. The sequence continues at coordinate 32,404,977 of OW387145.1, read as the reverse complement.
TCTACAATACCACTCTTACTTCAGTAGGACCCTGGAAAAGCTGTAGATATGTCCGTTGCATGGACATTTGAATAAGGAAAGGTGTCAGTTGGAATACGACACACCATATAATAATACATATAAACACTCTTGAAAATTAATGTTTCCCTTGGGGGGAAAAACCCTGTTCTTTCTAGAACCATAAAAAGACTATATAGTTCACTCTCTGAACAGAAGATATTAGGAGTAATAATTCCGGTTACATATAGCAATAATAATTTGCGATGGTGTGTTACAGGCACATACAAGTGAATGGGAAACTTCATTTTATTATTCAAAAGGAATTGGGAGAGGGAGATAAAAGTAGGGGAAGTGACATCAAGATGGAATTGCCTTAAAAAGACTATCTGTCCCTTCGACTATCATCCTTTGCCCATCTCGAAGCATGCAACCTTTATATATATATATATATATATATATATATATATATATATATATATATATATATATATAAATTACTCTACAGAGTATAATGTCCCGGCAAAAGACTCTTCTTGCTATAACATTGCCTGACTCCTGGTTATGATTTGACATTTAAATGAATAAATGATATTTAAAAAAGAAAATGCTACGACATGCAGACTTTGTAGAAACCTGCAATTATTAAACACGGCGATGTTTCAACATAATTATATCCCATTAATTAGCTTTTAAATGGGCTTTTAATTCATCCATCTTGATGGAGCACAGTGCAAGTTAGAACACCGTGACTGGCATAATGATTACTTTTTTTAGTTGCAGAGGGGATCATAAGAAAAAAAGAGGATAGGAGCAGTCCTATAACGTGTTCATCCAATTACACCCCTACTGTGAGAAATGAGTTCTTGCCCTGGGCGTAGCGTACAGTGTTTACATCCAATTATACTTGCACCTATGCCCAACTCCAACTTTTTCAATTGCTATGTTCCAGCTCCTTAAGTGCCTTACAATCAGTAGGACCTCGTCCTATAACCATCCTTCCTGATATCATACCATAATTTGTTGATCGATAGTGGTCTCAATGGGTGGATCGGGGGGGGGGGGGGTCCCGGGGTTTTTGCCCCCCACCCCCCTCTTTTGGTGGACACTTAATCTTAACAAGGAGGAGAAAAGGCCGTTTCGTGCATGTGCGTGAATGTACAGCATTTTAATATGTAGTCTATATATGACCCCCCCCCCCCCCCTCTCCGCCTTATGTTCTCAGAATACTGAATCCACTCCTGATTTCATGCCTACAGATTTGTCGTTATCCCGACATAAATTCTCCCTTTCCGGTTGACCAAAATGTAAGTTCCATATGAGTTATATATTTTCTTCTCACTTATTCTTTTCCGCATCTCTCTTTTTTTTAACAAGACTGCATGAACAAACTTGTACTATCGTAGGCATAGGACGTCAGATGATTCTGCCAGATCAAGATTCCTACAAATGGTCAGATTTACGATCATCCTACATGACCCTGAGAGTTTGACTGATGCAATCTTTAAAAAAAGGAACAAGAAAAGGAGAAGAAAGTGAGGAGATAAAGATCTGGTGTAATACATACCGTATCATGCAATTTACTGCAAGGTCTTTCCTTGCTAAGAATACTGAACATGAACCGCGTTGGATGAAACAAAAACATCAGTGCCGTGGCAAAGTGAAAGTTAAAAACTCATTTCAATGGTGAGTGGTTTTGGCCATGGATATGGGACGAAGCAATAATTCCCTTGTCATTTTTGTAATTCTTTTCAGTGTTTATGAGGGAATAAAGTTGTTCAAAACTTTTAATTGTTGCTTCTATTTCATAATTCTCATTCTGTCTTAAACCCAGTTCATGTCAAACGATTTTAGGATTTACGATTCAACCTATGCTTTGCCCAACATACAAATAGTGAGGTCACTGACGGCAGCAAAGTATAGCATAGAATGTCAATTTAGTAGGAGGTAGGTTTTGCAGTAAAACATCCGTGAGAGATTGCCTGCACTCATACTGAATGACAAACTAAAGGTAACAGTGGTACACTTCCTTCAATAGTAAACTGAGAAGCCCGTGCTAATTCTTTATTTAGCATGTATGGGGTCAGGAAGGCCTAAGACCGGATTAAGAGTCTTAACTCTTAAGAACGTATGTACATGCATTTCCTAAGTAACATAGTTACTTTGACTATGACATGCATGGTGATATTTCTGACTGATGATCCAAAGTTCCTGCTGTACGTTTAGGAGCAAGATCTGTGAAAATCATCTTATCTTGCTATCAAAGATGTAAGAAGGACTCTTATGACTTTGCTAAGTGTGAAACGTGCAATACGACAAAGGGAAATCTAAAGTAGATTTCGGAGGCTCTTTAAGGTTAGTAGAAGGATCTAATTCCTTTTCCTTTAGGCCTATTGGGAATGCGTTTGTAGGTTGCATCTATGCCTAGCCCAGCTTCATGTTTGGGATATTTGCTAAGCCTGAGTGTGCATAAATCCCAAGTGAAATAGAGAAAAAGGATATTCTTTTTACAGAAAAGCCAATGAACAAACGGTTTTAACATCGGAATGGGATGGCCGTCATTCTCCCTGCAAGTACATCACCTTACCACCATTGAAAAGTTCTACTTAAATAACCTGAAATACCAAAGATAATATCAGTGAATAGACACCTTCTTGGATAATAACGATGTACAGAAACTATTACGGAAACTATTATTATTTTAGGGGCGAATCCAGGAGGGGGTCAGGAACCCCCCCTCCCCTTTTTTTTTTAACAATTTGGTGGACCCCTAAACTACAAAAAGAGGGGAAAATGCCACACATGTATGCAAGATTGCACGCTATTTTAGTATTTAGCCAGCCTTTATGCTTACCCCTTTTTTAAAAACCCTGTAAGTTAAGGTTGTAGTATAAAAATCCCAGATGAAAATGTCTTGGAAACACGTATGTTTAAGTAAACGTTGTCAGGACAGATCTAGAGTGCATTAAACCATAAATATAAAAATGGACATTAAACCCTGAAACATTAGTCTCTGATTTATCTCAATTTTGTGACAAATAATCATGGCTCAGCTGCACCTTCAGCCCTCCACTTAGTTCATCCCTGAAATGTATGACATTCACAGATTGCTAGCATCAGTGTAATCTCTCCTCAAAATCCTTCTATATTTGTAAGAGTACAAGTACCAGGCGTCTGCATGGGCCCTCTAAAAAAATATAAAAAATCTTTGGTCTGCAATTGATGACTGCCAACTTTAGCCCACTTTTCTGTCTACATCGGACATCCCCACCTTTGCCCCTGAGAGGCAATATGCTCAATTATCTCTGAGTAAAGGTTGGTTGTTAATTGCCCTCCAGGGTGCAGGTATCCAATTAGTGGGACGGCTTAACCTTGCAGGCCACACCCACTCCTCATAAATATTCAAAGGGTCTGGAGAGTGGCGCGATACGTCGTGCAGGTCAATATAGGGGGCTTTTTTTAAAACTCACCATAGGGCAGGTTCATACAAAGCCACAACAATCATTCATGTAAACGGCCTAGAAATGGGGTAGGAGTTGTCATTTTCTCCACCACATTTTGTTATGCTTTTCTTGTAGCTCCTTCAGAAAATTCAATATTCTTGAAAAAATATTTGAGTATATGGGAGAAATGGTTGGTCTCTATGGCATCCAACACAGAAATAAGTTTTTTTGAGTACGACCCATAGGGGATGGTTCGTACCAGTAAGCTGTATTCGGTCATATCTTTCTGAATGAGGAGGACGTTTCCTTCAGTGATTTGGTACAATATTTCAAGGTGTAATCATTATAGTGCAGATCAGAGGAGGTTCTAGAGGGTCATGACCTGTCCACTTTTTGGCTCCTACCCTACAGACAGATTTATTATAAAGGGAGGCTCAAGGGGGTCACGGTCTGCCCACATTTTGGCCACTACAACTTAGGAGTACCCTCAAATAAAACAAATCAAGTTGAATTTATTTAGAAATTACATAATTATATGCATGACTTGCACACCTTAAACCAGTGTGCTAACTTATTTCCCATAGAAACACAATGCAAAGCCCGCCAGTTTGATTAAAAAACGATTACGTGTTGCCCTGTGAAACAACTTCTTGATAAGCTGTAAAAGCTGTAAAATCTAAGAAAAAACCATTTGCTATATCAAATATGTGAGGTTAGTTTTTCAGATACAACTGCTCTGGCCTATCTCTACCACTTCAGTTGTGGACAATGAATTGCGCAAAAGCACGTATTATTTCCACCCTCAGTGATAAACTTAATGTGGTTTGGCTTAATTGATCATGAGTGTCAATGTTGACCTACAAAAACTCACTATTTTATAACAAAGTAGAAATGACATCATACTATTAGGATTTTAGTTAGGTATGAGTACGTTTTCACTTTTAATGCTTTATCAGCTTCATTGTACATTAGATGTATGGGATATGTTTCTTTAGTTATTTGAGTTATATGTCACTTTTGATCTTTCCACCTCATTTGGCATAGAGACCTCCTTCTCCACCTGTGACAATCCTAATCATGTCCTTTGCCAGGTACAATATAAAGGAGAACCATGTAGTAATAAAAATGACATGTTCTAATACATTTAGAAATGTATGTAACTAATCTTAGTCGGAAATGGTCTAATTGAATCTATTTCTTAAAAGGGCAGTCTCATCTATAGGTTCATAGAGATACGTCTGTCGATGTAAGCTTAGTGACAGCCGAGCAGGCGCATTATCTTTCACTTTTGAATTATCTTCAGATAACATCATTGGTTGCATTACGAATCTGGTTACAACATATCGATTGCACACGACGTTGCGTCGACGAGACCTCTCCTTGAGTATCTGAGATCTGACATGTTTGACCACTAATTCTCTGTTAGTTCAACATTAATCAATCTTCCATTATCATATTTCACCTTTATCAGAATGTTCTAACCTTCTCCACAAGAAAGCTTGTCTGAACTGAGTCCCCCTGTATGAGGAGATTGATGGTACCCCCTGGCTCTGTGTAGACAGGGGAGGATATCTGGTCACAGACTGCCCACTTCTCATCTCTACAAAAACTATCAAACATATCCCTGGGTGTCCAATGCAATACTTTCAAAACTCTAAGTTTTGTAGGGTGAGAATGATTTTTGGATTTATCCAGCATGCTGGTGATGTAATATAAGCTTCAGTTTGGTTGGTTGATTTATTTCAGACAAAGATTTCTTTGGGTTTTGCATGTTTTGAAAGGGCACCAATGCATGAACAACCTACTCTTCAAGTATTTATGCGCAATTAAAATCCGTTAATGGGAATTAGTTCCATAACTTCCTGGGCTTATCTTCCTTGTGATACTAATTACAATTAATTGCAGTGTGATGTGCGGCAGGTCTAGGGAAACGTTTTCGTATGAGTAAATACTTGAGCTACAGTTAATAAGCAATACTATAGAGGCCGGTAACATGTCCTAAGATATTACAACAGGGAAATCAACATTTTTCAGGCACATTTCAGTTATGTAACATCACCCATGGGGAAGTTCCTCCAAATGTCGTCTGCCAGGAAATAGTTACATAAATACACTAATAACTGGTGCAGTTCAACTCTAGTTCACCCAACCAACCATACATTGATTTGTTATCACACCATCGTAACCAAACACTGGTGTGTTGAGTATAGCTGCTTCCTTTAACAAATACGTCAGCTGTTCCCAACAACACAACTCCCATGTCACCCTTTTCCCCGCTCTGAGCTGTTTTCCTTGCGTACCCTTTCTAAACACACACTCTGGTTATCACGCCGTCCGCCTGGTGGCGCACTGTGTGTCGAGGCCTGTGATTGGTCGACGTTAGGCCAACTTGGTTGGGGTGGAACGCTGTTGGACTCGTGGGCAGAGCACATAGTAAGAGACCAGGGCGTCGGGAGTACAAGCAGTAGACTCCTACTGCTGGTTGGATGGCATAGGATCCCCCCAGGAGTACACGGCTTTAAGGAATTAAGCCAGGTAGGTTGTATAATATTTATTGGGATAAGCTTAGATTCTTAGGCCGTTCAGATTTGGTATGGTTTTTGTAGAAAGGTAGAGATTTATGTTACAACTTTTCATTTAGATTTAAATTGGGGATTTTTACTAAAAATGTGGCACTGTATATGTAACACAGCCAAGCGGTTATCTCATCCAGGGCCTTCAATATTCGCCACAATTATAAAACATGTACTTTGATATCTTAATGCCATTTGGTACTCCAAAATGGAATATACTTGTCGAAAAAAGATAGGCCTGCCAATATTGTTTTTTTTTCTCTCTCAAAAAGACAGCAACGTGATGTGGGATAAACTCCAGATAACCGTATGCAATATTAATAGAAAAAAGAAACAGTTTTTCTTAACCCTGGGCGGGGATTGGATTTCGCCATGGCCAGGAGTCCTCCCCAAACACTGCTTAATTGATATTGATAACACGGTATCATGCTATCGTATCGATCCATAGCAAAGGTAGATCTCGGACTGTAAACTGGTAAAGTATAACACCAAAAGCCCAGCCCCACACCTTGTTGATTCACACTGTCAAAATATTGTTATAGATAAGTGGGTAACACGCGATTTCGTTAAGCACTGGAGAAGTGCAATTAGTGGTAGGACATGGATTATCGCTGTCACTGCAAGGATTAACGTAGGATTAAGGGGATTAGTCTGGGGGGAAAGGCCAATGTCAATCGTTACCGGGGATTAGGCATAGAGGTAGCCCTGAGCTGCTCATATTATGATCTTGCTCCAAAATCACACCTCATTTCAGTCTTCTTTTTAGTTCATGGTTTTTTTTGTTAGTGGCTAATGTTATAGCTTAACCACCAGCTTTAAGAGCTGGAGTAAAAACGAAATGATCTTCACTGAAGACTAACGTGAAGAAAATGGTTAATATGTTTCATCGTGTTGTGAGAAAAGGAAACACAATTTATTTCAAGGAGCGATATACCCTGAATAGAAAGCACACCTTGATCTGGTTCATCAAGCCCATCCCAGTATAAATGAATATCAAATTTTACCATGAATTTCCATAGAAATTTCTTTATTATTTGATCACCAAAGATAGAAGTGTAAAACAAAATAAACCATGGTGGTTTGGTTGACAAATTGCTCCTAAAATCTTTAGAATACAGCTTCATATAATTATTGACCTTTTTCCCATAGGAACCAATGTTAAAGCCCATCAGCCCAACCTATAATGTCCAACCCTATTTTCCTTAAAATGCAGAATTTTGATTGGCTGGCAAACCTGCAAATCTGTCAATTGGTAAAATTTAAGAAGTCATAATGTCTTATCAGTACTTGGGGATATAGAAAAACAGAACTATTAGTTATTCCAGTAATCCTAACTCTAGGAGACAAGGATGGCTTATATGCAAATTCTGCCCAACCCTTGTCCAACCCTTAAATATGCCCAACATGCTATTGGCTTATTGCTTTTAACTTTCGGTTCACTGTAAAATTGTGAAATATTTATAAATATTGATGACATAGGCAGGGGCATAGGTAGGGTTCTGAAAAAGATGGGTCGTCTGCACCGGGCTGTTGGGGTCTCAATTTGTGTGTCGTGTTGTGGTTTTAAAGGGTCGTTTCTAGTATTGATCTTTTAAAGTTATGTATATATGTGCTCTCCCCTGGGGTGCCTGTTGGAAAGACCTATAATTTCTAACAAAAGGTTGGGTATGAAAACCCTCTTGATTGCCCCTTACCAAAAACTTGTGTTTCTGTACTCCGAAACCTATACCAACATGTCCCAAAAGACTCAGACCACCTTCACTAGGTAACAAATTCGGGGAAGTTTCACACCGGTCTGAACTCTGAACTCTGAAGCCCAAACCCGCAAGGTTTTTTAAATCCTATTACTAGAATAATAGGATGATTTTAGCATCGATTCAGCTCAAGCATACATGTACGTTTTCAGGATTCATCCCGATTGGTGATCTGCATCAGCTCAAAACGTTGCTGATTCTTTGGTGGTAATCAACTAATTCGTGTATCGATTCAGCTGCGTACCTATGGGGCTTTAGATCGGATTTGACAAATAAGATATTTTAACTTTGATATATAGTAAGGTTTCAGACTTTTTTCATGAACCCATTATTGTTTCTCTTGTTAAGTATATCATGTATAACCAGTGCCTACACTGGGTTATCCTGCCTTCGTTTTTTACTCTGCCTTCACTGGGTTACTCTGCCTTCACTGGGTTACTCTGCCTTCCCTAAGTTACACTGCCTTCAATTAGTTACTCTGTCTTCACTATAGCTCTGGGAAGCAAGAAACCACTCAAAAACTTGAAAGTCATCCTGCCATATCTTACTGTATTTCTGTTCCAGTTTTATAACATTTTCACAAGACTACAAATATAAGTGAAAAGATCAAATCTATAAATGATTTATTTTCTGTTCATATATATATATATATAACCTGACTCTAAACACAATAACTTCACTGGGTTACTCTGCCTTCATTCGGTTACCCTACCTTCACTAAGTTACCCTACCTTCACTTGGTTACCCTGCCTACACTTGGTTACACTGCTTTCACTAGGTTACCCTGCCCTTCAGTAATAAATATATTGCTAGATTCATAGTGAAAATCAGTGGCATTTCTGCCTTAGCCCGCTACCAGCAGCTGTCTTAAAAATCAAAATTAAAGATCTACTCAGCATCATGGCAAACCTGACATATTGAAGTGTCTTTTCTGATGCGATTGCACTGTTTCTAATTTGTGGAAGGGGAGGGGAGGGGACTGCTCCCGACATAAGGTTAACTTTATGTTCAGTGTGCATTTCAATCATTTAATCTATTACATTCTCGCTTTCCCGAGAAAGAAATATTAGCAATTGTTTACAGCTGTAACTTCAGAAAAGAGAGACAAATAGATAGTTACATAGATAGAAAGATATATATGTTTGTTTGGATAGATATTGATATAGTTCTATTTCACCTTGACCCAGACTTTAGCACTCATTAGCTTAATTGGTCATCAGACTGTTTACAAGACCTTTGTTTTTTTCTAGCATCAACCTTTAAAACAACCACTGCACATACTTTGCTGCAGGTGGTTATACAGACTAAGATTATATCACCTTCTTTAAATGAATAGAATAAGTCTACAACATGCAATTGTTTACTGGAAGGGCATTTCTCATGTTAAAAAAATTCAAAAGGCATCCTTTCGATATAAAACGCGAAAATCTCAAGGTTAGAAATCAAAATCAATTTGAAATAAACAATCTTTTTCTCATTGCTAGACCTTTTCACCATTCAGTTAACTAGATGTTTCGAGTCGACAGTTACGACATCAATTTACAACAAATGTGGCCAATAACTGCAACGTCGCCCGACAGAAATGTTTAAACTTGGAGAAATGCTGTGAACACATTAGCAGCTTCATATAACGCCACGAACATCAATTCTAACTTTCTGACGTTTCCCTAAAATGACTCTAATGTGACAGCTGCAGCTTCACTTCCAAAGCATAGTACGAGACTTCAACAGATGGAGATGTAGAAAGAATACTTTTGACAGAAGAGATTTGAATTTGCAATCAAAACACTTTATAGCTTATTGGATATGAAACATGATCTGTAACTTTATTTTAGAAACGTGGCATTTTGTGCAGCGCCAGCATTTCTGAAATTTGACAACTGTCACATCATACTTCGGTTAATTCCATTCAAGTCTGCTGGTTAACACGTCATTGCTTGGTATTGTTTTTTTCTATAACGCTATGAGAAATGTGCCATCACATTTTACCGCTAAAATAAAATTCACTTGAACTTTGTTTTTCACAACAATGAGAAATATTAATATTATCCAATTATGTCGCTAGAATAATTGTTTTTCACTTTCAATTCATCAACAGCATTGAGAATGTGATTATCACATTAATTGATTGCAAACAGGTGTGCAGTTACCCATACTATATCAATTACTTACGCAACCTGTTAACCTCAAAAGATCCCAATTCTACTTTTTTCCTATTATGTGGTGGATCAATATCAGCTGTTGGTGCTTGTGGCCAGGCCTGTCAGGCCGCTCAGGGCAGGAGTGGGACAACCCCATCTAATTTAAGCCGATGGCCGTCGGCCATGGCACGTCTCCCCTGACTCGTGTTGGTCTCAGCCCCACAAATAAGGGGCCACCTGCTGCCAGAAAGGATGCCTGGTGCCACTGGGGTTACTTTTTTCATTGGCAGGTATATTATATACACATTATTTATATGTATCTAAGATGTATGTACGTGGTAAGTATACCATCTAATTATATATATATATATATATATATATATGTTTGATCATATATCTCATTAAATTATGATATATATGTTATAAAATAATAGCAATCTTACATACAGATATATTCCATAGGGTAACTGGAGAACTAGGGCCGCTGATGAACTCGGTCCTGGAGAACTAGGGCCACTGGAGAACTCGGGCCTAATGATATTTTGGAACTTTCCCTCCCCAGACTGTGGAATAGGGATGAGTGAGCCTTTTAGGTATGAACCCTAGACATCTATTAGAAGAAAGGGATATATATTTAGTTTGCTTTCCTTTAGAAAAACTGTTCCAGTATCAGTGGGCCGAGTTCTCCAGAGGCCCAAGTTCTCCTGGATCGAGTTCTCCTGCTGCTCGAGCTCTCCAGTATTCTACCAAAGCACAGCAAACAAAAGGAATATCACATTGTATGGCAGGACTTCTACATATTCCGGAATCTGTGATCAATTTATCATACATAGTTGAAGCCTGAAGTTCTTTGTTTTGTCAATTCCGGTGAGAATGAACTACTGTGCTTGCAGCCGTTTGCTTACAGATGTTTGTCACCTGTTAGTACTAGGTAAAGGCCACTAATATGAATTAATGTTGAATGAAATTTCACTGTTAGGTATAGATTACAAGACGAAGGGCAAGAATGATCTGCGCAAGATTTATTCTATTTGTTGTACAGCAGGGCAGGTTTTAGCTTTACACTATATCATACAGTTTTACTAAAACTATATATATATGATATGATTCCTATCTAGTTTATACTACTTTTCTCATGTATGACATTAACTTATCATTAAGGCTGCATACAAGATAATTCCAATGGAAAAAGAATAGACTGAATGAGGTCTCTTTCCCAATACAAACCGGTCTATCGACGTCTACTGTTTTAAAGCATTGGAACAATATCTCTTGTGCTACCAATGTGTCTTTAATTCTTTCTAGGGCTTTTAGTAAAAGTGCAAATCAAGTCTGATTGCACTTAGATAATATGATTGTAGTATCTTTTTCCAACCAGGCATCAAGCGCAAAACAATTATATTATATTGCAAATGAAAGCATGTGTTTTGGTCGGATGGGATGGCATCTAAATCTTGGTTAATCTCTGTCTGAAGGAGGTAGCAATGATTATGAAAGGCCTGTGCTAGATTTCAAGATAATCACACTGACGGCGAGAAAGCTATTCAGCAGAAAGGATTCTAAGCCGATGTAATCTGGTAAAATCTGTCATAACTACATGCAAGATTTGTTGCGAGTATTACAAAGTCTGCAGGCTGCCTCAGGTTGTATGGTGTTCTTGGGGCGCCGGTGTTCTCATTCTCAGGTTTGCCAGTTTCATCTTTTTAGATTCCCTATCATGATTATGTATGGGTATTACTTAATAGTAATGCCCTGAGAACAAATCCCAGAAACACTAATATTTCCTACTCGAGGGCTCGGCCCATCCCTGCGCTTTTTTCATAGTTCAGGTATCACTTGAATTACTACTCTTTCCATCCTACTCTAGGATTAATGAGCTATTCATTTTAGCACCTGATTTAATCTAAACAGTTGTGTTATTTTCAAAACAATACATAAACATAAACATAAAGGACTTGGGAACAACTCATTTTAATTTGGGATTAGTAGTAAATGAAATTTATTTCTGGCTTTATTTATTTCTCGCTTAATTGCAATCAGCCATACAAGTCTTGACGTTCATTTCTAGATCTAGGAGGTTGCAGAGTTATGAACCTCTCAAAATAACATTCATATATTTCTGACTTTATCAACACTCCTGATAGTTGGTCGCCACATAACACATTCATTTGACAATTCCCAGGGAATACTCCATAATGTGCTATTCTGCCAAGTATGTTGTCAACAGATTCTGCAGTCCCAAAAGGACCTCATTATTTCTGTCAGCTGATTTGCATAATTGAGTAAAGGCAATTTGTAAAACATCTGCTCCCAATCTCCCTTAGCCTGTAGTAAGGGAAACTGAGGTTAAAGGTACAGCCAAGGGCCAGTTGTGAATAGCCTTGGGGTACAGACATGTCATCAGTCAATGTCAGTTTCCCATTTCCTGAACACCTCCTTTTCTTTGTAGACAAAAAAGTGGTCATAAAAGGTTCTTCTCCTTTGGGAAAAAGAAGTGACAGGGTGGGCTCGGGGTTGTAATCCATTTATTTATGCATACATACATACATACATACATACATACATACATACATACATACATACATACATACACATATATAATACTGTATATTTTATATATATATGGGAAATATAGAAACCTCGGGGTATATTGTGTATGTATATATATACAATTCTGATGAAGGATGTGAAAATCCGAAACATGTAAATTCGCCAATGATTCTACGTCTTAATAAATAGTAAGTCTACAACAAGCCGTCGTTGAGTTGGATGTACTCTTCACCATTTTAGTATATATATACTGTACGATTACCAGGATATATCTATGTTTTTTTTTTACACTTTTCAGTTTTGTAATAATGGGGGACATACATTTAATTAGCTTACATTTGTTTTTCTTGCATTCCGTTGGGGTACTTCTTACATTGAGTTTACCGTAGAGCTTATGGTCTAAATATTATAATTCACTATCATTTAAAAGGGCTAGGAAAACATACATGTTTATAGACACCGATGGTTCAGTGAATCTTCCTTATAGACGGCTGTCCTTTGTTTTGAATAAATACTTTCATAGTCTGGGTTGTTTTTTGTTTTTGGAACCTGACAATTATTTCAGAAAACTACGAAACATAAAGGACATTACGTGCAATAGCCCGGACCTCACTGAATGCACAGAGTGTACAAAAGATCCCATAGAGACCCCAACAAATCTTAAGTTAAGCCCCATACCCACTAGGCGATTTTGACGGCGACTGACGACGGGAAACGGGCAGAATTGGCCGACTCTTATGATCACCTGTTAGTATGATGCATTGAAATATGCATGTTTGATCTGGATCATTGCTAAAATCGGCTGACTCTTAGAATAGAGTCGGCCGATTTTAGCCCCAATAATCAGCCAACTCTGGACAAAATCGCCTAGTGGGTATGGGGCTTTAGACACATGGCCAAAATTGACCAATGCAATGACAGTATGCCAACTGAGCCAGCTCATTATTGGATAGGTCCAGGATTTTGGCAACAACACTGAATTACTGCCCTTTGCACTTTGAGGTTCTGTTATGATAAGACTCCTAAGCCCCGTCTCACACACCAGTCTGCCTGTGTTTACCAAAATTTGATACCATAGTTTTGGTGTTGACTGGCTTTCCTATTTAGTGGGTATGAGCACTTGCTATGCTGTGCATCCGTAGCACCCGCTGAGGGGCCTTCCATTAATTACGTACACATTTTTACATAAACCAGCACCCTGCTTTGGCACGTAACATGCATTGAAAATGTGCTAAAGCCCTTGACTCCCCACAACCCCCCCCCCCTTGTGCGTACTTTTTTAATGGACGGTCCTTTACTGGGTAACATTGTTATATTGTTACCTACCGGTTCTTGTTATCCCGTGTAAGTGCTTTCTATATCATCATCAGAAGTTTTACTTTTGGAAAACTTTGGTTTTACTCTGGGGATATTTAAAAGTGATGATCATTATCATTCAGTGTTTTCTAAAGAGTTAAAAGTTCTTGGGTATTAAAATGGAGTCAAACCTGACTCTTGCTCTTGTGACGAGTTTTTTTTAATCATTAAACCCATAGCTTGAGGTCCCCCGTCTTAGCTGCTGTATCGCGTGTATTTTCTGGGAAATGCCAAGAATGCAGCAGGTTCTACAGTAGGGACATCACCTTCCATCCATGCTATCACCCAACACGAAGGAGTGTTAAAATTGCAGAGACAGCTATTACATCAGGCGATGCGTCCTTTAACACGCGAATGTCACAATCTGTTCTATCCAATATCCTCCATATAAACACGCAGAGGACACAAAACATTGTCGAGTCCATCTCAGCAAATTGCGAATATGGGACTTCGTCTACAGCTTCTCTGTGTGATACTGCATCAAGTGATAGCAGGTGTCTGTCAACATATGTTGCACTTTATGGCCGGATAAATCATATAACTTTGGAGGCCAGGTAGTGTTACTTATATATGCTGCAACACCTGCTGCTAGTCAAATATCCACAAGTTAATGTGTTCCTATATAATATTATGTATACCTGTATATATACCCGAAAGACACACACAGACACTGACAATCACTATTTTGTGTGCGTGTTTGTGTGTATGGGCATATATAGTGTGTATGGACATAATTATAACCTTGTGTGTGTGTGTGTGTGTGTGTGTGTGTGTGTGTGTGTATTTATGGACAATCCTCCCCCATTCTAATAACAAAAATGTGTCCCTGTGCTAATTCTTTTGGGAAACTCTGTAGGAATGATAACGATTCAAACTGCACAGTTAAGTGCAGGGCAAACTCAAAGGAATTAGAAATTAATTGTAAATTCCAACAATCAAATCTGGCCCGTTCAGGAGTGTATCATGAAAGTGTTATGTCCCCTCGTGTATCAATTAACAGGAGAATAAATATGTGTATTGACAAAAAAACAGAGGAATTAATTCTTTGAAATCATACCAAAGCCTCTGTTATTCTTGTTCAGCATTGCATCCTGCAGAGAGTTTTGTTCATGACGCTTTATCATAAAACCAACGTTCTACACTCGCTTGAATATGTTTAATTCATTCATTGATTCATCAAACACAATCTGAATGATACGAGTGTTAAGATTCGTTCTCACATTACATAGAGGGATATCGAAAGTAGAAACTAGTTTTTAGCGGTATTGAATGTAACTCTATGACAAAGGATCACAAGCATTTCGATTGAATGCCATTATTTGGATATGACATTGTATACTACTCCCAGCCCGTACGTCTATTGTCCACATCTGAGGTTACTTGAGGTAACCTACAGTGTATGCATGAGCTGTACCAGGAGGTTTATTTGATAAATTTTAAGCATAACAAAAATCATCGAGGGCTTTATATTAACATAAAACATCTCAATCCTTTAATAATGTAGGATCACATCTTGCAAAAACAAATTGCAATGAAAGCTCCTAATGAAATGAGGAATGCTATATCTAATACGATGACAATAGTATTGGATTGGTTTGAGTGGCAGTTAAGTGATTCTTTCTGTAAAACACAGATGAGAACTGTTAGAAAAAATATAATTATGTCTGCCTTTTTTACATTGAAAACATTTGAAGCAATTAATAAAGTCCCTCTTGAAAAGTTATCTTTATTGGTTTCGAATTAAATTTTGCTTATCCAAGCTACCATTTGTACCCCAATAGCTGAATCAACTGTATTGGAAATTGCGGTAGTCTCATTGGCTTTCCCAACAATGACCTGCAATGGTTGTAACGGTATCAGTCACATACCATCCCACCCCTTAATGTGACTGTTACCAGAGATAAGAGAATCCTACCCACCCCAGCTGCAGGGCCCCCACTAAAGCCCCATACCCACTCGGCGATTTTGACCAGAGTCGGCCGATTCACTGGTGCTAAAATCGGCCGACTCTACTAGAAGAGTTGGCCAATTTTAGCGCCGACTCATATCAAACACACACATTTCAATATGGTATAATTACAGGGAATCATAGGAGTCGGCTGATTCTGCCAGTAGCCCGTCACCTATCGCCGGTAAAATCGCCTAGTGGGTATGGGGCTTAACCGTAGGTCATCGGAGATACCTCCAGTGAACCGGACACTAATGGCCACACAATCATGGCTTCCCATGTTACGGCCACAGTGGGAGTGGTCAGTAGTGGTCAACGATCCGCCGTTATTTCACTCGGACAAACACCCAAATGGCTACAAACTATTTCTAGGTTCCCCTATTTGCACTGGTACAATCGCCTAACTGGTTACATACAATATTATGAAGGGCCCGCTTTTTTCAATGGGACAAACACCTAACTGGTCATATACAATATGAAAGGCACGTTATCTTGATAGGATAAACGCCCAAATGGCCCAAATGGCTACAAACAATATCAAGGACCCGCTATTTTCAGTGGGACAAAATAACTACAATTTCTAGGTTCCCTGCTAACACTGGGACAAACGCTATAGGCCTCTGCCTAACACCAATATATTTCTCACAAATCGTATGGGGTAGAGGTACATTATATATGGTTGCATGCTGTTCCTGTAACCATGTTAGCTCTGTAACCATTCTTACTGATAAATCTATATAGGGTCGAGGTTCATATGGTTGCTTGCTGTTCAATAAGCATGTCATGTCTGTACCCATTCTTGCTGTTATTTTATGGGGTCAGGGATACATTTACAGTTCGTGCTGCTCATATAATCATATGTCTGTAACCTTTCTTGCCATTATCTCTATGCCGCGTTAAGGAATGTATGGCTATATACATGCCATGCCTGTAACCATTCTTGCAGTCATTTCTAAGTGGGGTTGAGGAATGTATGGTGTTTATTGTTCCTCTAACTTTATATGTTATTTGTGTGAGTGTAGATATCATCATGTGATTGCATGTGGATTTCTGTAACCATACGTACCTTTACTGTAATTGCACATGCCATAGGTCCCCAGTGCTATCACAGTGCCAATATCTTTGCCTATCAAGGATTCCTTACTGACCACTGGTCAGATGCACGGACACAATGAGCAAATGCAATGGGGTCATGGTTGGATCTGGGCCTGAGGCGCCATTCAAGATGTTTGTGACAGTGACTGGCGTTTGGCATTGAATGGCCCGGGGCTACTGGTTCCAGCTCACACGCAACTGCTAGGCTGTGAAAATGGGTTGGGGCAGGTTCAACCCTTGTGGGGGAAAGCTGTAGGCCTACGTTCTGTAAACGGGTTTTATACATCAAAAGAAAAAGGTATGTGTGTCTTTGATGTATATTTGCAAGAGTGTGAGATGTACAAATTGTTTGACGTGGTGACCTACTATATGTTTTCTGATGGAAGAACTTGTAATACAGGAATCAGAAATATAAAAAAAATACCATAGGGTCATACAGGTTCAGTAGTTTAAGTGTTTAATGCAGTTTAACGTAGCACAGAGACATGGAAGGTTATATACAAAGCATTATAGTATTTTCATCCTGAAGTGCCACATAAAAGTAGTTTATGGACGAGAAAATATTTCCGCTAGTTTTGTTAGTCTAAGCTTGTTTCACAATGTTGTCAAGGCATGGTAAATATTATACCCAACTTGTGGTACGGTCCTTGATGGATTTATCAACCCCCAGTCTGTCAGTGATGTAAACCTTCAGGCAGTGATGTTAGCCCTTCTTCAGACAGTGATGTAGGCCGTGACCTTAGGCTGAAATCCCTGACACACTTTGGGTTGAAAACCCATCTCCCCACCCTTACCCAATTGGTTATCTACACTTCTTTTGTCAATGCAAAGATCAATAAGAGCAGCAGCTGATATTACAATCTGGGTCCAGGTGTGTTGTTTCTAACTAATATGTGTACAAGTGTGACAGAAACGTAAGTTTATTTCGTTAGTAAGGATCATTTTGGTTTACCGCTATGCGAGTAGATCAACGATGATCTATCATAATGAATGCATCTAACATGGATGGATATCATCAGTATATACCATACAATGTATAACCTTGATTCAAATATCTTAAGGGAATGTTAACACGTATTTCAATATGAAGATGATGGAAAATATTCAAATAACTCTTGAGCTTTCAAGGTATCGATTTCATCATTCTAATTTGGGAATAAGGAAGGATGGATATTACAAAGAACAATATTGGTTTCTTGAGTAAATCCCCTGTATTCCATTTTCAAGCAAACAAGGAAGTGTAATAAAATGATTCAATAACGACGCTTTGAAAGTTTCCGGTCATAAAGTAGTAAGAAGACGATTCATTTGACAAATGAAATGTCGGCTGATATTAATACGATGGTTTTGTAAAATGAACTCAGATGTTGATGAATTGCACTCTTGGCTATCTTTCATTGGGAAAATGATTTATTTAAAGAGATTGATATGATTTCAACCTATCTTCACACGTAGGCAGGGGATTAATAACTGTATCAGAACAGTAGAATAACAACAGTGTTCGTTGAAAATGTGTCCTGAGAAACAAAAAAAAACAACAGAATTACTTGAATCTCCTCTTTCTATTTTGCGATGTGTTGCTTCTAGACATATTTCTTGATTAATCTTCTCTGATTTGATACTTTGCTGTCAGATTTTGACAAAGAAATTCAAGTTTCTGTAACTTGAATATCAATACCCGCATTAAAATCTTTCTAATGAGAAGAAGACCAGCTATTATTGTAGGTAAATAATGTGTGTAGGCCTACTGTAGGTAAGTGTGTTTATATGTGTGTAAATAATTATGAATAATGGACCTATATCAAGTATATATGTAAACTTGTAACGTCTGGAAGATCAGACTATCCTCAAGACGACATATAAAAAATTATCAAAAAATAAAAATATGTATAAAGAACTGGGGAGGAGGTACAAGGTGGAACTACGTTTAACTGCTGGAGCTACTTTCCAGGTAAATCTTTAGCTAACATCTTGTCTGTATCATTGACGCATTTGTGATGAATGCCTATTCATCCAAATACGTAAAGAGACCAAAATAAGAAAAAGTAAGGTAATATGACAAAAAGTATACATGTTAATAAAAGGAACGAAAGTGTAAAGGAACGAAAGTGTAAAGGAACGAAAGTGTAAAAGCCCAAAAAAGAGGCCCGAATATGTAAAGGAACGAAAGTGTAAAGGAACGAAACCCGGAAAGATGTAAACCGGAAGTGATATGTAAACCGGAAACGAGAATGTAAACCGGAAGTGACGTCAGTTGTAGACCACGTGACCAAAAGCAGCCAATCAGGGCTAACCTCTAGGGTATATAAAGGGGCGGTGAGGCCCGAATAAACAGAGTTCTTTAACAGTTCTCCTTGTGTCCAGACGTTTCTTCTTCCCTTAAACAACCGCTGAGATGAGCCGATACGAGTTAAAATAGTAGAAGTTCGAGACAAATAGGCGAAATTTAGGACGGGGGCCCGACGGCCCGAGGAACGGGAACGAGGAACGGAGGACTGAGGTAGGGCGCGAAGGCCTGAAACCGTCCCGGATGGGGTCCCGGAAGCGTAGGCACGGAACGGCCCGAAGGCCCGAAACGCGGAACGAGGACCCGAAGTCCGCGGGGACGACGGCGCGGTTGGCTCGGCCCCACGCTACCAAACAATAGGCGACCGTCGGCCCGACCACCCCGCAGACCGGAATCCGGGGTGGACCGCCCTGTCGAGGTGAACACCGACCTGGGAGATAGAGCGAGACGAACCGCGGCTCCCCCTTACCCCTACCATATTTTCCCTCCCCCGCAGTCCTCCATCTGACACCGAGCACCGATTCCCGACCGATTCGCTCAGCCCCCCCTAATGCGCGAGGCACGACTCTAAAAACATCACATCTCGGTTCCTTGCCCGGATTCTCCGTCCGCCCGAAACCCGAACAATTCCCACGTTCCTCTGCTGTAGGAATCGGCAACCCCGACCTACCAGAGAACGTCACACATTAAACTCTTAGCTACTGAACCTGTATCACCCTAGGTATGATAATTGTGTATATCTGTCATCTGGTCATTGGGTGGTTGACTATCTGATCTGAGATTTCAAAGCTTCTTTCACAAGACCAATGGTCACCCTTTAAGACACTATTGCAAAACAATTATCAAATTATACGCCTAGGCTTGAAAAATAATTTTGTCTCACCAGTCCTTTTATTATCATTTAAAGGTTGTTGTGACCTAAGTTACGGACGAATGAAATAAAATTTTGTGGAAAAATCTTACGTAAAATTAATTCTAAAAGTTCAACCATGCGGAGTTTTCCCAACCTCATGAAGTCGACCGATATTCCCTATAGGTTCAACCCCTCTACTTAAAAGGAAAGTTTCAATACGGCTGTCACTTCTGTTCGGCTGCACCCTGGAGGAAAATGGGATAGGTGTACCAACTGAGTGATTAATGGATCTCTGATGTAAGCCCTACTGGAGGGGAGGGATTAGCCGCAAGAGAAGTACTTCTTTGAAAGAACATAGTCTGACTTATTTTTGAACTGATAATTTCAAAGTCAGATGCAGTTGCATTTTTGTTAAACAATGTAAGATCTGCAGATACACAGGTGCCAGTGAAATGGGATTTCAACTTTTGTTCCCGTTGTGCAAGATGTTGCTGAAATGCTTTTATTTTGCCCCGTTCTTATTAGGCGCATGAGCCAATTAATTTTTGAATCGATAAGACGTGATCAAAAGACGTTATCGGAAGGAAATGGTAATGTGGAAATTACCTTTAGATGGCGTGCAGCATGAAATTTACACGACCACGGAATAAGCAGATAAGAAGCCGTCCATAAATAGGTACATATCAAGGAAGGGGGGTCCGCAATTTTTGAATATGTATTCCCTCACATATCCAACGTTCAAGGGGAGCGGTTGGAGGGTTTGAAACTTCTGTAAATGTGAGTAGATCTGCATCCTCTATTAAAGGCCCTAGAGACAGTAATGCGTTTGCATGTAATCAACAGTTTACACATAAATGAAAGAAGTCCTGCAAAGCACAGAGAAACATTTGCTGTATGTCATCAAAGAACATGGAAGCTGAAATCGTGCTGAAATATTGGTCCCGCAGGCATGCATTGGTGCTGCAGATGATGTCATAACTGGAACCTGGTGGAAAGTCCCCTCATATACCTACATATTTACCTATATTCCTACTTATACACCAACCCCTAAAACGTTCCCTATCCCCTAACCCTATTTCCCCCTTCTCAAATTCAAATCCTCTATTACACATCCTACAACAACTCACATCAACTTTACCTCCCACCCACCCTACATTTCATTATATTTTCCTATTGTAAAATACAAATTTCTTTTAACATACCTATGTTCGTAAAATTTATCTATTTATCATATGTATAGTATTAAAATTATATTCCCCAATCTGTGCCTCTGGTCTCATTTCCACCAGCTTGCAGTAATGGCATGAGGGCAAAAGTGCAACTAAGCCGAAGGGAGAGTTGAAATTTTACACTATGTATTTCCCTTTCCACAAGTAATTTTTGAATCACAACTTAAACTCAATACCTACCTATGATCATTTTATTTCTATCGCCAATATTCAGAGTGAGAGAGAACTGGATTTCATAAGTCACGGCTAAAGAAAGCCTTAACAAGCCCCTGCTGTTCCCATATATCTAGATCTTTGTACTCAAAACACGTCTTGGCAAGAGCAAATACAACATGGCAAAATTGACACACACGGAAGGATTATATAGTATCTAGATGAACGGCATTATATCGGCATTACTTATGCAGAAAGGAATCGTTAGTTGGTTTGGATAGGTGAATAGTTCTTTTCCTACATGTAAGGCTGTTATCATAACATTTCTTGTAGAAGGCATGCATGTGAAAGCAAAGCGTGCCAATATTGTTACTGTTAAAAGGAGCAAGGCTGGTTATTGAATGCTGTATGTGAAACCTTCCGTTCAATAGTATATACAAAGTCTGGCCTTGTATATTTACTTAGAACAGTATATATATATATATATATATATATATGTGTGTGTGTGTGTGTGTGTGTGTGTGTGTGTGTGTGTTTATATATATATGATGTAATGAGGATCTGGAGTTGTATATGATTCATACTGGAAGAACATGTACAACGTGAAGCCTTAACACATCAATAAAATATATTTCTCATTTTCTAGAGAATATGGTAAAACACAACCCCTGAACTTTGAGAAGGGACACAAGGTTATACAAGTAAATCCATCAAACAAGAGTAAATACATTTTTCGGTCCTCTGGACTGAAAAATCTTACTTTGGTGTCAAAAAATAATCAACTATATTGATTAATGACTTGTGACATTACCCTAGCTGCTCCCTCTGAAAATGTGTTAGCCAGGTGGTGGAAGGTGGGGAGGGGGAGGGCTTGCAGGGGAGCCAGTCAAGGCAAAGGGATATTTGGATTTCTGTTTCTTTGTTTGCCCTTATTAAAATTGGATTAAAATCAAATTGAAATCAAGATGTATGATACTAATGGGGTAATGATAAATAAAATGCTTATCAGTAAAAAATAGTTTGAACATTCATACTTTAAGGATATTTTCAGGTATGAATACATGATTACATTTATTGGAAACAATAAATTAATATTGTTTTATAGTTAACCTGGGCTTTCTGGTCTCTCAAACTTGACATACCTCTATTTATATAGGACCCATGCACAGTGTTTCTTGTACAACAGGTATTTGGATGTCAATCACTGACACATGCATCCAATCAGGAACCGCAAATACCCAAGTCACACCTCTTTTAGAAAACTTTGGTAAGGTTATGGAGAAAGGGAGCTGTAGAGGAGAGGGGAGGAGGGGGTAATTGTTACAAATGAGGGTATTCATAGCATATTACACCCAATTGATTTTATACAATGAAAAACATCCGATGGTTAAGGTTTGGGGCACCCTTACAATTAACCACTATAGGACACCACCAAAGCAAAAACCTGGTTAACATCTGAAAGGTGCTCTTGTAATTCATTAGCATATCAATCGCAAGGACATCCTACAGTATGTAACAGAGGTTTTCGCTAGGTTCCTGCATTTCCAAAATGATTGCTGAACCTAAAGAAAAATTAGATATTTCTTATTTTAAACTTACAATATACTTCAAGATCAAAGAATGTGTGTAATTAGGCTGAAAGTCGAGATGGAGAGCTAACAGGAAAATCTGAGTTTGTGTGTAAAGTGTAAGTACAAATTTATCCTGTAATTGTGCGGACCTCAATTTCCTCAATCTGTCTCTGACATATTTCAATCATATTCTCATCACACTCTGGGAAAATGTTCCTCATAAAATACCTCATGTGGCAGTGTACCAGCTTTCAGACAGGCCAGTCTTAGTCGGAATCTCACTAACCTCATGGGTATGTGTATGATACCCCATTACTTCTTGGTTGGTGCCTACTCTGATCTCTCACAATACCAGCTGCAGAGCAGTCCAAATTCCAAGTAACACAAGGAGAGGAGAGGGAGTTCCCTGCTTCTGGAGTGATTACCCCAGGGGGAAGGGTTTGTATGGGTAAGAATGTAATTCAAGAACAGGACCATGATGAAAGGATAGCGCAGTTACACTGATAGCAGTGTCACATAATTATATTACACTCTTGTACCCTATATGTAATATCAGTATTGAACATACGCAATATAACACTATGAAAGGTCTCCAATATAAAATGGAATATTAAGGGAATGACTTTTTTGTAATCTATGGAATTATCACGTACATCGGGCAATTCGAGATGGTGGTTTCACTTTCTAAGTCTCGATGGTGTCGTCTGGTGTCGTTTGAAAGTAACCTTCAATTTTTGATAGAAGTTAATGTGCATTTCTAATCTTCCAAACTAAATCAGGCTGGGCCTACTCCAATTCCTTGGGTAACAAATGAATGTGGTATCTCAACTTGAAAATGTTGTTATACAACAATTTGGTACTGTTCTCATAAATAAAATAATATTGGAATAGCCCATGTCTCCTCATTTGCCTACAAAAGGTATTGTTTAGCTGCCAATAACGCAGTGTGTGGCAGCTACGCACCACTTATTTATTGGAAAGTATGCAAATGCGGCCCTAATACACAAATGCAAAGACTAACTCCAAAAGAACAACACAAATTGCACGAATGACGCAAATAGTATGAGGATCTGATTAGGATGGATGACACGAACAACTCGGAAGCCGAGCTGACGCACTTTGGACCATCGCGTTAATGGTTCTTTATTTAGGCCTTATCCTCACTGCCATATACAGTAGTATTCGTTGGCCTTCCAGAACCCCCTTCAGTTTGATACCCTAGGTCCTAAAAGGAAACCTTGCGCATAACGACAGGGTCAATATTTTTCAATGAAATTCTTTGAGTACGGCATTTCCATCAAGAACTAATGATACTAAAGAATTCTGATAAGCCCAATTTCAAGGGAAATTTGATTTTCCTTCCTGCATAATTGTTAAATATCTTTACATTTTGCCTTGTATTCATTTGAAATCGTTTTAGAATACATAAGTGTAGTGAAATCCACAAAAAAATGGCAGGCATTTTGTAAATTTATGTGCAAGTTTTCCTTTAATGGAAAAG
The DNA here is from genome assembly GCA_936440205.1 of Lepidonotus clava. Lineage (NCBI taxonomy): Eukaryota > Metazoa > Annelida > Polychaeta > Phyllodocida > Polynoidae > Lepidonotus > Lepidonotus clava. Next base: position 32,380,526 of record OW387145.1, on the reverse strand, counting down.
TAGGGAATAATCCACACTTTGATTTTAAATTTCTCAAGTGCAATCTATTAATAAAGGGGGCGGTTGGTCCTCATACAATTTGGAATATATGTATGTATGCATGCGATTCTGTAAAAATCGGTCCATTCTCATACTCCGAAGTTGAGGGGATTGAAGTCTGATGCTAGAACATATACCTTGAACGATACATAACCAATTCTCCCCACCAGGGATAGCTCATTTGTTGTAGTTCACCTGCAGACTAGCCTAAATCAAGATGCATGCTGGGAAATTTGTAGATAAGTTACAGTGATTAAGTATATGAATGTTCAATAATCATAGCATATCTTGTGGCCTAATGTGATGGAAACTAGCATTGACTATTTTTCCATATGGTATCTATTAGATATTTGATATTTTTCAAGTCGGTTTGAAAATCAGTTCATTTCAGAAAGATATATAGCAAATAGTTTTAAATTTTCTATAGTTTTCCCAGAGGTTTTGTCTACAAAACCAGTCAAAATTGACCTGCAGGTGCATAAAATACAGTGAACCAACTATCCGTGATAGGGAGAATTATCTTCCCTTAAAATAAGATTCTGACAGACACTGCAGTGTTCCATATCCGAAACACGATGTTTACTTCTATGTGCAAGTAACAATAGAAGTTTACTTTGAAAAGAAAAAAAGCTATATATCTAATACATGTTTGGTTGATAGCTAGCTGGCTGTTGAAAACGCCTGGCCCCTTATTGGCTTCTCAACAATATTACAGACAGGAGCCATGTAAACATATATGCCGTCACCAAGGGTGATATTCATCTACATTCTCTCACCACTCAGTGGGTGGGCCTGAACAGGCACTAAAAAACCTCTTCTACTTGTAATTGGATTGGAAAAAAGAGGTATTCTACCATTTTCATTAGACCTGTAATTTTCTTGTCACGCGTCCGCGCCATCAAGATATAGGTTTTTTGTCCTATCCTATATAGTAAGGTGACGCCTTATAATGGGGACTTTTCGGAGACTGTCTGCAATAGGCGCCTTCAACCAAATTGGCTGAATGACGTCAAACAATTGGTTTTCAACTTGGCGTAAATCGCTGTATGTATGGGCAGACAGGCATCCGAAGAAAGTTTTGAATTGAAATAGTTTCTCGCCTTAGGTAATTCTTTTTCGAGGCTCTTTGCCAATAAAACATACTTACAAAATCATACCTTTCGCTTTTGCCTTCTCAGAAGGTTCGACATTCTCAGTTTCATTTAGTTATTAATTTGAGTCCCTTGCCACAACTATCAATTATAAGGTCACAATATGATCGCAAAGTTAAAAAGTCAAGTCCTTATCAAGTGATGCAAACATACGGCTATGAAGTGGTATCAAGTTTATGATAAGAAAACTCCTGCCTCACCTGATCCTCTTCTCGTGGAAATTTGAGCTAGTAGAGACCTTCTGGCCTTTGTGAAATCGTATTTCATTTGCTGACTCGTTTTTAAAATTATGTAACAGGATCTCACTTTGCAATAGAGAGTGTTTCTTTGACATATACAAGGTTCAGAAGAATTTCTCTGAAAGGGAAGTGAACTTTTTCTCTTTATTGTGCGTGGGCACTCGCGACAAAGTGTCTTTGGGATATATATTGATTCGTTATGAAGAAAAACCTTATATTATATGGTTTTAAATGATTCTGTATTTGAACCAGTTGTAGTACAATTGGGTCTTATCAAGTATAGATAAACAGGTATCCTACACAGGTATCTCAATAAGTTAATTTTGGTTGTGAAATATTCATGACAGCTGTATGTTTCTAGTAGTCAAAATGTAGATGTACATTATTTGGGTTTCTATTAGAGGTTAATTATAATTATTTTTGCCTTTTTTTATGTTGACTGAAAATAAGAGGTTAATATTCAGTTAGATATGAAGGTCAGATGCTACAGTTGCCTTTATTAAACATGAAACTCATCAATATTAGTCAATGGTTCCATCAATCAGGCATTGAAATAGAAAATAATATGTTTTCAAATAATATTATGGTACTTTTTACTATGTAAGGTGCATAATCAGCCAGGTTTCATATGTATTCTAAGGATGATTTGCCAATTTAAAGGGCAGAAAATGCTTCAAAATATCTTTAAACAAATTCAAAAGAAAGTTCCTTAGTACATTTAACTCTCATACTATGTACAAATTATTAATGATAAACCTACTTGTTTCTATCACAGTTCAAAATTTTGGAAAAGCGTATTATGTCCATTGATCGCTATTTGCTGCAATTATCAATAGCGGCAGTCCCTGTCACAACAGCAAAATATTTGTTTGTGATAGATTAAATAGATTAGATAACTTATAGAAACATGGAAGTGGTGGTACTCCATATATAATAATAATAACCCAGTATGAATAATTGCCATACTTATTACACTACGCGTCAGGTCACATTTGGGTTGCGTTGGCCAATGCATCTGATTTGCGTCATTTTACCAACAAGTATGTTTGTAAAAGAACGTGAGCCAACACGTGCGAACGCAAGCCAACGTGACCCCAATGAGTGCCAAATCACATAGTATAATGTACTTCACTTTGGGTCGCGATGGTAGGCAATGTGACCCAACACATAATATAATATGGCCTAAATACAGCCCGACCACAAGCCGTTCACATTGGGCAACATCACCCAACGCGAACATAACCCGACATATAGTGTAATGTGGCCTTAAGTTGTGGCGTGAGATGTGTTTGTCAATTTATCAGGTATTATAGGAGTATATGCTATTCTAGTATAGCCTATAGTAATTTATGTAGAGGTCTATCTAGTCTTGTCTGGAACAAATAGCTCTTTCCCTTCCTGAGTTGATCCAGAGAAAGTGCAGACCATGGGTAGGGTTAAGTAGAGTCTCCCTTCTGCGGTAGATCAGTTTACTTTTTGGCTGGGCAATGTGATTTCCACAGACATTTGTGTAGGACATCGGGACAGTCTTTTCAGAGTACCCATGTTTAGTATTATCTTACCTTGTTGTCACCGGGTGTATAATCCTGTTACAAAGAAAGATATACTCACGTAGGTGCACAGTAAAGGAAATCAGTGACGGTCATGGAAAAGTTTTAAAATCTACGAAAGACACGCGACTTGCCATAAAAGATGTAATATTTTATTTAGAAAGGGAGTCTTTGTACATTCATGCAACAAGAGAGTTATTACTTATATAAGAACATATTATTTTGTATATGGCTTACCTTGCTGTGCAAATTACAATGTCTTAAGCCAGGGCGAAAGTTAAAAACACTTACTTGCCTAGATGGGAAAGCACAAAAAAAAGGTGCATAGCATAGTAAAACTAATGACATGAAACACTGCACAAAGGTATCTGTATCAGTAAGTGTGGGTGAACGTATAATGATGCTGATTATATGCATGAATAAAAAGTGAAAACTGTAAAATGGAGATACTGCTATGGCTGGGAAAATGCAATTATTCTCTTAGGTACACAGGCAAACTGGCTCTTTGTGACTGTGAGAAATAGTGGAACAAAGGCACTGCTCCCCGAAGAGAAATTTATTACTTTGCAGTAAGTTCAGACTGATTGTGTTACAGTAACAGAGTAATATCTCTGAAGAACTAATTATCTGATCTTCTCCGATTCCTGTCCATTTATATCATATGAAGGAATATCGAAAAGCCTTTCATATCATGTCCTCAAAATGGAAGAACTCATAGAATCAAAGGCATTCCCCTTATTGCTTTCAGTTAGGTAAAACATAATTATTCGAAAATCTGATCAATGAATTTCCAAGTTCCTTCCAACGGAATAAATAAATTCCGCTGGGATGTGCAATTACTTCCTTAACGAACCACCTTCCTTGTGGGATTGGGCATAGAAATAATTGATTAATTATTATGTTCAGTAAAAAGTAAAATAAAAACAACTTCATGACACAAATTAATGGATGTTGGCTGCGCATCCTCCCCATCTCAGTTTGGTAAAAGTCTTGTATTTTGAGATTAAGAACAAGAATTTACACCTTGATCATCAAATACTTGCCATAATATGACGTTATTCACGAAAGAAATGTAGAAATTGTGAGTTCCTGCTCATGCCTCGTCTTCATGGTGTTGTACACATTGCCTCCCATGATTTGGATTTATTCTACTTTTAGAAATAACCGAACATGAAATTAATTTTCTCTTAAATCGATTAGGATTGATCCAAAGGAAAATATTCGTAAAGGATGGTATTTAGTGTGCTGACTTTCATAGCTATAATCAAATCATGATAAACCGACAGTGAATTTATCGACGGCGAAGCAACGTACGGGGGCTTTTCGTTTGTACTTGAAAATGTTCAAAGTTTACTAAATCTTTCTTGATGCCATGGCATTTCAGTATACAATGATAATCATAATAATTTCCAAACTTTACAATGTCTACCTTTTACATTACAATATACATTGACCGATAACAAATTTTCTTTTCTCTTCACAGATTCCACTGACAATGGTGTGGGTAGGATCCGTCTAAAAGACTGACCCCTCGAGCTCTACAGATGACCTAATGCTGACCAGTGAGTCCGGCATGGAGGGCGGAGAGTACTCGGAGGAATATTACAACGGCAACTCCACCGACTACTACGACTACTACTACGATGATGACCCCCGCTGGGAGATGTACAGCTACCCGGCCGACATTGCCGCCGGCCATGTAAACCAATACCTCAATCCGGTCCTACTTTTTATAGGGACAATCGGAAATATCTTATCCGCCATTGTGTTGACCAAGCTCTCCTTCAAGGTAGTAACGGCGTGCTTCTATCTGGTCTTCGAGGCAGTGGCGGATAGTTTATTGCTCTACATGCAATGTGGGAGGATGTGGATCCGCCAATTGATAAGCGTGGACGTCACTATTGCTATAGTGAATAGGTCCAATACGTCATGTCAGGTGTATAATTTCATCTCCACGTTCCTGCTGCATTTCTGTCCGTGGATGCTATTGGCTGCCGTCGTGGAAGGGGCATTAGTGACGTCACGTCCGTTAAACACGCATAAAATCTGTACGCTGGACCGCACCAAAAACGTTGTGCTTTTGATTATTTTGGTGCTCGTTTGTGCCAACGCACACTTCTTCTGGACTTATGGGCTGGAGGAGGATATAGGGACAAAGATGTATTTTTGTACCTTCACGACATTCGGAAACCACCACAGCGAGCACTTCCGGAGTATAGTCTGGCCAATCATGGACTTCCTCTTTGCCTACATAGTCCCTGGCCTAGTCAACATTGGCTGTCTTGTTTTCATACTGCGCAGGCGCATCCGGAAGTTACCTCCAACAGACTCCGTTCTGGACAATATATACCTACTGGACCCGGTGGGTGCGTACGACTTTATCACTGTTTGTGTCGTAATGGCTATCTGCTCCCTAATCCTCACCCTCCCAGAGGTGGGATTTAACGTTTTTGTCTTTGTACTGGAGAAAATACGTCTAAATATCTCAGATCCAGAGTTTTATGCCTACAGGGATCTTGGAGAGACGTTGTGCTATGTGTTTAAATATATACTGCTTAGCAGTAAGTTTTTTGTTTATCTTATCACATGGAAGTCTTTTAGATTGGAGCTGAGGCGCCTCTGCTCAAGATCACCAAAACGTGAGTCTACATTAGCGTGGTCAGCGAGTAGCCATTGCCAGCTGAAGCCTGTAGAGACTCAGACGGATTTAGCAATAGACGTGGAATAATTGATATACGCGTGTAACAGTTAATGTGCGTGGACGCATGCTAATTAAAACATGATCTGCTTATGAGATAGTCACGCACATCATGCTTGAGGCCTATAGATGAACATAATATCAAATGTATGATATTTAGGCCTAATTATGTGCAGCACCATATCTGGCATTTGAAAAATCTTTGCTACAGACTGAGGATAGACAAAAAAGAACTGTACATACAAAAGGAAAATGGAGCTATGTTCATTGGAACCCAAGTTAGCTAAGTTGTATTTGGCGGACTTGAAGGCTATGTGAAGTTCATGAACTTTGATGACAAAGGTTTCGAAAATGAAAAGCTGCCTTCAATTGCCAACATTGTGAAATTTAAATAAACATGTGGGCCAGATCGTTCGTCTATGCTCACAATAGTGTAGATAGGGTAGGGTATGGATGAAATTAGTATTGCTGTTTCTAAGCTTAGCCAAAGGTAAGTCAGGAAATTATTTTAGAGTTTCAACAAAACGCATACAACAACACTTTTCCATAGCTCACATGATTTCTGTACAATATGAGTATAAAAGAATGGACAATAAAAGTAAAAACACTATGCTTATATATCATGTCTTCTTTATATTTTATAAACAGTCGTAAATGTTGACGTTATTCATCATAATAATAAGGGAATGAAGAGGAGAAGAATTTTTCTGGGCCACTGGGTAACGGCCACAGACTATTAGTGTACCTCGCCAGGAACTAATGGCAAAGAAATCGTTAATTTTTTTTCTGATTAATGAGCATTTCCAATTTGTTGCCCATTAACCCTACTGTCAGTGCATGTACTGTTTTCTGGTTAGTATAGAGACAATGATGTTAATAGTCTCAACTCATCAATCATGAGGGTCCTCGACTACCCGATCGATGTTTCTACACGTTTATCGGTGTTAATAAAGTGCAACATTATTTCAAAGGAAGGAAATAATATTTCCTTCCTTTGAAATAATGCTGCACATTATTATTATAATGACGATCTAGACTAAGTGATATACTCATGTTAACTTAATAATACAGATATCTCTATGTTCCTGCCTGAACTGAAACTGAGATGCGTCCTATGGTAAATTGTCTGACAATTTTCAATTTAATAATTCGAAAGCTTCACAATCACAAAGAATTGGAACCTACACGACCAAGTCAGCGGTACAAAACAACCCCCACCCCATAACGCAGGTGATTTGGTTATCTAACTTCATATAAATCAGTCTGTTTTACTTCACCTACTGGTGCTCCCATGCCAACCTGAGATCACCATCCAGCATCGGCTTCCACCCTGGAGGAGGTAATAATTAATGACCAGCCCAGACCTGCACGTGGCCCATTGCCACGTGTCTATGGCAAGCTGAATGGATAAACACTGTTTTTCCCTTGATAAACAGTGTTTATCAACTGAAAAACAGTGTTTATCACTTGATAAACAGTGTTTATCAAAATAAACTGTGCTTATCACTTGATATCACAGTAAATTTTGATAAACAGTGTTTATCAGTTGATAATCAGTGTTTATCAAAGTTTACCCATACGGCTTGCCATACACGTCCCCAACGTCTCTTAGCACGTGTGCCTATTACCCGAGGCCCCAATTCGTTGCTATGGCCATCGGTACAAATCCTATTACAGAAGGGTGGAGGAGGTAGGAGTAGGAGAGGATTGCTGCTTTATGACAGCATTGTTCCATGGAAACACAGAGGTATCCAATATGGTATTGGCTAGAACCACGCTCAGGAGTATTCTAGTTTGTATTTGGAGGACATATTTGGGAAATTAACTAGCAAATTTACACACATTTTGTTATTCATAATTGTTACTTTTAAGTGTATTTGGAAGTTTATTTTGTTTGTATTGTAGTATTTCAAGTTTATATTCTTTTTGAACTTGTTAAGTGGCGAGGTCCTGGTTTGATTATATTAACATCATTTTCTCATTTAAATTGCATAAAAGATTGAACTGAAAATATAATTATATTAACCAAGAAAATGGCAGTTTAGTAAACCCCTTCAAAAATATCATCGTGGAAATAGATTTCTAATCTATAGACCATGTGACATGCAACCACGACAAAAGGTTATAATAATAAAACATCTAAAACTCCACCGTTGAATGTTCATCTGAACCTTTATAGGCCTAATTCCCTATGAATGTTCAATAGATACGAATTTTCTTTCTGGTATCAGACTACTGTACCCCTTCTCACGCACACCTATTCTTATGCAATGGGGCCGATACACTGATAATTAATTAAAGGCAACGCCTCCGTCAATGTTCTGGCAAGGAGATAATTACATTGATGTTGCTAGCCGAGCTTTCAGACTCATGTAGGAAGGGGTCAGGAATGTCTCATGTAGGCCATCATTAAAGGCTGTATTCCACCAGCCGATTTTACTTTTAATTTCAAAAAATCGCTAGCGAAAATAAACTAATTACGGACATGTCACATATCATGAAAATATAAGTCAAAATTTCCTTCCAAATGGTATGTTGCACTCATGGGTTTCTTTCACATTCATGAAAAATAAGGCTAAGAAATTACAAAATTCCTGATGGTTAGAATCGCCTAATGGAATGCAGGCTTTAGTTAAGCCTTAATGCGGGTCATCCAAAGCCACCCTGGTCACAAAGTGGCCTTTGGTGTCCCAACCCTCAACGTCAACAGCCTGTCAGAATACCAAACACTCAGGCTTCTCTCAATGGACCCTCATTTTCACCCTCTCATAATGAGAGGCTATAGGGATAACCCTGAATAATGCATTGAGAACGTCATCTTTACCATGGTCTGTTGGATTATAATGCCCCTATCTTGGGAGGTAATTATTCTTCAATTACAATAATGATTTCTTTGACTGTAGGATTGTGAATAATACCAAATGGAGTGTTGCTATCGAATGGATTGCAGGCTGTCTGAACTGAAACGTTTAATCGTTTAAGAGATAAACAAAATTTGTCTAACAGTGTAAATGAAGTACTCAATATGCATACATTTAATGTATGCATATTAAGTACTTAATTTATACTGTTTTATATTTCAATGCACCTGTAACTATTAGAAGATAATATTTCTATTCTTCATTTTTGCTAAATTGGTCAAAAATGTTATGGAAACATACGTTTACGTGAAAATACTAGTTAACGTGTGTTTACTATATTAGCTACCGTTTGCTATTTCCCTGATTAAATATCGAACTAAAGTAACAACATTATCCTCCAAAACTCACAAGAAATAGTACCAACATTGTGTTAATGATTCTCAGAGCAACAGTGATCTGATTCTGAAGCTAGGACCTAGACAGCAACTGCCACTGGGGAAATTCAATTCATCATAGGACTCGGTCTAATGTGAGACAAGGTTACTTAACCAATCTGCATAACAAAGCAGTGTCTAGTGGTCTAGAAGCGTCATTCTTTTGGGCTGAAGATCCAGATAAGCCTGGGATTGGTGAGATTAATCTGAAAGAGGTCACAGCCAAGAAAAAGGCATTGGTCTGGATCTTAAAGATCAAAATATTTAATAGCTCTAGAGTTTAAAAGTGAGAAGTTTCCGAATATAGCAAAATCATAAGACCGTTTTAGCTGTCTAGGCCTATATCAAGTGGTCAAACGTCCATTGTATTCCTAAACAGCAGCAGATAGAGATAATCAGTTCTATTTTCTTAAAGTAGTAAACTGATCAATATAATCAAAGGTACTTGGGCACCAGGATGTCCTCAACCGCCAGACCAGAATGTTTTTAATTGGGACATACATATAACCAACTGAGAAGGGAGTACGCGGGTGATTGTCACCCCGAGCCGGGCCCCCGATATCAGCCCGAGGCCAGGGCCCAAAGGGCCGGCCGAGGGCTGATATCAGGGTCTAGGCGAGGGGTGATAACTGCCCGCGCACTCCCTTCGAGGTTGGTTATGGATTTATTATACCTTTTCTGTTAGATCTGAGCTCCCAAGGAAGGATGCACAGCAATCAGTGATGGTGGGACTTTTTTTTTCATATAACTCTTTTGATATCCATCAAATCGACAAACAGTAAGCAGTAAAATGTAGCTAGGAATGATGTGCAGATAATGCATATGTTAGACTTTTGATTTCTTAATGATTTCATTTTTTCATGAACTTTAGACAAATAAAAAGTGTCTGTATCACACTGCAGGGTGATACAAGGCTGGTTATCACCAAGGTTTGTATCACCCTGTGTTAAACTCTTAACTGCTAAACTTGTATCACCCTAAGGTATAATAAAGGTGAAAGCCGAATGCCTGGAACCGACGCCAGACCTGTATTAATGTGTTAGCCTCCCATGTATGCCTTGACCTCAAAATTTTATGAGGATATGGTTTATCAAAAACGACAGAAATTTGAGACAGGCCATGTGATGGAAATTTTATAACGTTTTATTTTTACATCCACTGTAGTATAGAAGCCATGGGTGGTTCGCTACGTATCTTCAAATAAAAAAGTTCAAAAAATACAAGTTCTCATTACGTTATTAGTGATCCTTAATAAACAACAAAACTTTTCCATCCATATTGAAATTGAACGCCATGATGATTAAACACGCCATTTCTAAAGATAAACAGAACTACTTTTTTATGAATACAAATAAATCGGACGTTTTAAGTGGAACACGTTCTAACATTGCAGAAAATTGGTTATACTCAAAGGGGACATGGCTAGAAATTTATAACCATAGGATACGGCAAGTACATAGCTGTTGACCGACAAATCAGCAAGAAGGAAACAGAAAATGGCAGATCGCTATACCAACACTTTTCTTTCAATCCACTCAACAAGGTTATAGCACAGGTGGAGATTAGAGTTGCGGGAACAACTCTATATGAGACATTGACTTCTCACTCTACGTCAGTGTGGCCACAGTCAGGACAAGGAAATGATCACTTACCCTTGAAATCCTGTTATCCAATACAGACGAGGGCTGTTTCTTTTGACTCCAGCAATTGCACCTATATTTGCCACAAATATGTGAACTCATGCACTGTCATTTCAGCATGCCTATTCTGTTGAATCACCGTCCAAATATCAGTCAACTGATCGGTGCTAAAATCAACCGATTCTACCAGAACAATCAGCCGATTTCAGCACCAGTTCAAATCAAGCATGTACATTTCAATATGACGAGCTTACTGGCCGTCACTCTAATAAAAGATAATCGATCAACGGGATATCCAATAAAGACAGTGGATATTTCTTTTGAGTCCAGAAATTACACCTATATTTGCCACAAATAATTTCAAGCATTGTTATTTCAGCATGCCTATTCCGTTGAATTACACTAGTCCAAATGGCAGCCAACTGATGGATGCTTAAATCAACTGATTCTACCAGAATAATCAGCCGCTTTTAGCATCAGTTCAAATCAAGCATGTACATCTCAATAATTATGACGAACTTATAGGCCATCAATCTAATAAAAGACAATCGACCAGTAGCATATCGGCCTGAACCCATATCTTCGTAACTAATTCGGCTAATCAGGGAACATTAATAAGGGTCGCAAGATCAGGAATTTTGCCTTTCACCAAGACTTATAGTGTTATTGCAAAATAGTCTTAAAGAGGGATTATTAGGTTTTAAAATTTATTCATGAAAGATAGAATTTCTAATCATGAGACGCTAATCAAAATTTCCCTGATTGACCAAATAAGTTACGAAGATATGCACCCTGGTGGGTATGGGCCTTTAAACACATATTGGTGCCAAACATATGCTACATGTTTTTATTGTCATGCCAGTAAAGTCTAGGATGTGGGTGGCATTGATTGCTCAGACTGCTCCAGCAGCGCCTTGTCTATGGTTCCTGGTAGAACCCTTACCCCAGGGACCACTTCCAGCAGTGCCAGCTGCAGCTGTTAAGTGACTCGGGATCCAAGGGGCCCCATCACATAGACTAGGCACAGTGCCTGCAGCAGTCTGCCCGCCTTGTTAAATGGTTCCTTGGTACATTAGCAGGTCTATTTATGTGCGTGTTGGCACGCTCCAGGGCTGTTACTGTGGCAGAATTAGGCGGTATGTTTTTTAACATTAAGCTAATCCAGTAAGTATCTAAAAGCTATGTATTTATAGGATTAAGGGCGCCACCCACTACTAGAAGGTCATGTGTTAAGAAAATCCTTGACTCGACAGATTACTGATCTAATTGTTCAGCCTTATATTTTGTCGTTTTCTGCGTACAAATATATATACCAGGCGAGTATGCTTATTTGTTTTCGTTACAAACCAAGCCAAGTGTTGCATATTATGATACCCTTTACGCACAAAGAACTCTCAATGCCAGATTAGTTGTAAAGGTTATTTATTTATAATTAACCTGTCGGCCCTGACTAGGGCTGGTAGAAAATATATATAACTTTGGTATGAACACATGAAGAAGTGGGTAATAATAGACAATCGGTATATATATGTATATGGATTAAAAAATTAATATTGGACTTCTTAAAATTACTACTGGATTGGGGCAGTCTTACTGAACCCCACTTGTTGGTTCATGTTCTGGGCAGCCTCGCTGTCTCCAGATTCCCGAAGGTACTTTGTTCTGGGCAGCCTCGCTGTCACCAGATTCCCGAAGGTACTTTGTTCTGGGCAGCCTCTCTGACACCAGAGTATTGTTATTGTGATGTTTCTCCCACTTCTTCATCTTGTTGAATCATCAGGATTGGTGGTGTTACAAGAGGAAGATACTATTGTGACAATGGCTTGGGCAGACCTCGCTGACACCAAGAATATATTCATTTGATTGTTCCTCTGCAACTTTAAACGTATTGACATAATATTTTATGAGCACAACCATTAAACATGTACATGATTTCCAGATGTTCAATTAAATGCATAAAAAACAGATTTTTTACACAACATCTTTTATCCTCCCATTAATCATGAATATAGAAATACACTTTTTTGGCGACAAAGGGCCACTAACAATAAATGTGGACACTACCAATAAATGTGGAAGGAAAAGGGGAGGAGGAGGGATTTGGATGAACAATAAAGAAAAGATATACTTTGCAATTTTGTCTGAAATCTATGTGTTGACAATGTGAAGGCTGAATCCAATATGTCAGCAAATCTCACAAAATCTCATGATTTCTCGCGCTTCTCGCGAGAACCCATGAGATTTCAGCCAAGTCTCAAGAGATCACGCCCCTAGCGAGAATTGAGGACATTATCAAGATGGCGCAGGTAGGTCGATCTTTGAGCGTAAAATCCACCGAGAATCTCGCCGAGCGTTTACAAACTAGGCCATACATTATGTTGACAAAATATTCACCTAGGGGACGAGGAAAGAAATCCGCCGAATCTAATGGACAGAGGATGCAATACAGATTTCTTTGCACAAGGGGCATAACATGTGCTACAAGGGATTTTAAAATCATCCCTCAATACCAGTGTGCAATAACTACACTGTGAAAAGTCAAGGTAGGTTTCCATTCATTGACAGGGCGTTTTACAGGAAGGTTCTTTTATCCTTCTCCTTGTCTTCCTACTCCATCCTTGATGACATCTCTAATGATGGGTTTGAGTTTTTACTTTCAATAATCAGCGAGCTCAGTGGAATGAGCACTGGTCTCTTCGTTATACAAAAACGACCCTTTTTATTTTTATAAAAATAAGTATAGTTAAATAGGGATCTAGAAATGTTGTGGAATTTAATCATAGCTATCTTTGATTACTTCTAATTAGATGCAAAGGCCTGCAGCAGCTCACATCAGAAATTGCATTTGCATATTTGTACCAACAACTCAGCACTCCTGTCAACGAAGGATAGTGACTTTTTTGACCTGTTAGGATGCTATCCCGCAAATGGATCCTATCCACAAATATTCAGGATTTATGGGAGAGCATCCACATCACGATGTTTCCCCAAATACAGATGCTATCTTTCAAATTGGTTCGTTGGATAGCAACACCAGGAAGATGGTATCCCACAACGAGGCTGAACATCACACAAAACAAATGTACCCTATCCCTCAAATTGCTTACCTAGGTATCAAGAACAATTGAGAAAAGGCCATGTCAGTCAATATTGGTTGGAATAGGTCAACAGCGATGAAAATGGGTCAACATTGGTGAGCATAGGTAAGTATAAACAAAAAGGTTCAAGATAGGTTCAAAAGGGTCATAAATGACATAATCAAAAATTGATGTTGCAAAAAATGATATTATCGAAACGTAGGGTGCCAAAATCATAATGATTATTAACAAAAAAGACATCAACAAAAATTCTTGATTCAAATAATAATTATCTTCTCATCCCACCTGGTGGTAACAGCTACATTACTGAGAATGACTATTTCTAAATGTTGGCCCAAAGGATCTCCCCAAATGACATTGACCCAAATTTTGGATGACATTTTAAAGACTATCATTTTGGGTTATGATTTTTTTATGATACCAGTTGGGTTTACATCAGTTTTAGTGATTGAAAAATACTTGTCACATTGTTCTGATTGGAGGTGCTATCTCTAAAATATTTATGACTTAGCAACTGTTTGCATCCTATAATATCCAACAAACAGCTGTTAAGTTACACATATTTGCAGCTTAGCATCAATTATACTTCAGAAACTATCCTCCAAATATTTGTGACTTAGCAGCGCTTTTTGGGTTAGCATCTTGTGGTGATGCTATCCTACAAAGTGACAACTATTTGTAGGATAGCATCTGTTTGTGGGATAGCATCCCAACAAATCCAACAAATATTCAGGATTTGTGGGACAGCATCCATTTGTGGGATAGCGTCCTAACAACATTCTTTATAACACATATAAATGTTTCACCACAGGAACTCCATAACAATTTCAAATTCACTTTGGTGCGTGTCGGCCAGACAAAAAACTGGCATTTCATCACTGGGCTGTTGAAAATTTGATTAGACAAACTCATGTTAACAACATCCGTATCCCTTTTTGTTGCCTCGTTGAGCATGATATTTCCGCAACACAATGTGAAGCATGAACACCTGTACAGAGATTTAGTCTTTGGAGATCATGCAATTTTAAATGATATGGGCTGTCAAGATGACAGAGATGGATCTCATATACAACTGTAATAACCTGATCATTTATAACAGTGTAGGTTCTTCAGACTTTCTGAAAGCATAACAGATTGCCTAAAATTGTCATGCTTTGATAATTCTTATGAAAGATTCTTGCGATTCCTTGGAGATTACAAAGGGTAAAGCATGACCTATTTGAACAGTTACGTACATGCAACATGTGACACCCTCTGTTTTTGTGATTCATATGCATTTGCTTTCACTACCTTGCCAACATGCATACATTTATTCTTTCATGACAACATGTAATCCCATAAGTCATTAGTGCCCTCAATTAAAAAAGAAATCCTCCCAAGGTTCTTGTTGTGTCAAATTTATCTATACATCCTTCTAATTAGCACTTACAAGGATAAGTTCTTCCTTTAGTGTTTTTTACAAATACTTTTCCTCCCTGTGTTTCATGATACAAACGTATGTCAGATATTATTTATGAATCGGAATGTATGTTCAGTTAACAGTTAGTTAAAAGGGTATGTAGAATACATCTTTAGTTACTGTTTTATGCCTAATGTGATGAATGTCCATTCATCAGCACGTCAGCGTCGGCACCGAAAATAAATAGAATAGTGTATTTAAGGTAGTGAAAACCCGAAAGTGTTAAACCCGAAAACCTGAAAGTGTTAAACCCGAAAACCCAAAAGTGTTAAATCCGAAAACCCAAAAGTGTTAAACCGGAAGTGACATCATTATGACCACGTGATCTCTTGTAGCCAATCAGGGCTGAGCAGTTGACTATAAAAAGGGGCGGTGAGGCCTGAAATAAACAGTTCCATCTTGGTACTCCTTGTGTCTCCATGTGTCTCCTTCCTCTAGTAACACCTCAAAAGGGGTCTAAGTCAATAAGATGATCGAAAGTTAACTAGATAACGGAAAAGTAAGATAATATTAGTAGAAGTTCTTGGAAAATAGATTAAGAAGTAGTACGGGGTCCGGAGACCCGAAGGACCGAACCATGGCCCGAAGGCCCAAAGTAGCTCAACCGACGGTACGAGGCCGGAAGACCAGACAGACCCGAAGTCCCGAGATCATGAGCAGTTCCCCAGTGGTTAGGAGTATGACAGCGCGCACGGCTCAGCCCCAGGCTACCACCCTTTAGGCGAGCAGTGGCCCGTTACTCCTGACATGCCGAAGAGCCGGCATCTTCGAGAGGCTCCGAGAAGGAACACCTGCTACCGACAGATCGCAGGCATCCATCCCGTCGAGTCCATACCTCCCCCGTGTCCCCCCATCTGGTAGTAGAAGCGCCGTCCTCCCGGTCTCCGATGTCCGAGATACCCCGATTGCAGCAGACCGAGACAAAACCCCCCACCAACACCAAGTAACAGAGTCCCAGTCAAACCATTCATTCCCCCTCGTGCACGAGGCACGGCTCTTCATTTTACATCTTGGTTTCTTGTTCGGACTTCTCGTCCGGCTGAGAGCCAAAATAACCCCCACGTCCCTTTGCTGTAGAATTCGGAAACACCGAACTACCGAGGAATGTCACAATAACATAATAACATGATATGATTTGCTCATATCCACTTCCAAAGTGTAAGATTAATATTTTTATATCTACACAGTCTCCTGCAAAATACGTATACCCTATAAATATAGCTACAAACTACCTCTCATATTTGTTACAGTAAGTTTATGGACACTGCGTTAGCCAATGTGAGATAGAAGACAGCAGATCCATCAGGGAAATTGAGACAAATGCTCACAAGCCTGACTCCATGTAGCGTATCCTTTTTTGATGTTATGCCTCCATCTAATACTACTTTTTACCTTTGAAGAACCGCAGGACCTCCTAAATTTATTGCCATATAGGACTTCAAGTGATAAAGAAACCAGACAGATAAGATTAAAAAGTGTGAGAGAGATCAATGAGTTCCAGGCTTTCTCCATAATATACCAAACACTATTCCTTTGAGCACAAACACGTACACACATAGACCTACTCTCCATACCAAATTAGTGCTGTGGGTCGTTAATGTAATATTACAGCAAAATACAGAAAATTGTGACGAACAAGGCAAATTAGTTATGATTGTAGATGACCATACAATATTCATTAAACGTTGTTGTATATAGGAGCATTTAATACTAATATATACAACAATTTTAAAGGTTTAGATTACTATGCATATGGTTCACATGACCGCCGGGGCGACTAGTGGATTCCAAATCATTACAGAGGCAGGGTTATACAATAACACTTAAATACAATAACCCTGAAACTATAGTACCCGGATGATTAGGTCACTCAACTTGCAAAAATTGTAATACTCATTGTCATTGTAAACAAATCCCACATATCCCTTTAGACCCCAACAACTACGATTATGAATTGCTGGATTTCCCCTGATTTCCATGGATTTCCCCGAGAAATCCCTTAAATTTGTTTTGATTGGGGATGTTCAATAGTTTTCCCATCCTAAAATATTAAAATTAGAGGAATCTGGTTTGAAGCATGGAATAGAGAATTAAATCAGCTTTTAAACGATATATTTTCCATTTCTGTACGCTCAATTATTATTTAGATTGTTCTGTTTGGAAAAATATGGAAAAATTATGGAAAAATTGCCATTTTTCCGGGCGGCCACGGCCGGATCGGGGAGCATACCCATGCATAAATATACACACACATAAACATACAAATCCCATTGCTACTGTACCCCATGCCTCGTTCAGAACACAAAATTCTGAAAAAGAACAAGTCCTCTGTATTCAACCCAAGGGAAGAAGTTTTGTCCGTATTTCGCCTGGTTGAACATTGATGTATTTGAGGTCCCGTGGCGGTGGTGGATAGAGGCACTACACAGGAGCTCCATTTAAACACGGCCATACTTCATGGGAGGCCAGGTTCTGAAGTTCGTACCCTGGTCAACTCCAGTGGGGAGGAAAGGAACTCCAGGGGGCAGCTAAAAGCCTATGTAAGGTGATATCACTTTGAACTTTAAATGCGTGCAATATTTTGGCCTGTGCCCTGGGTCGTTGGAGAGTTAGCTTTTTGAGCCATAGCCGAATTGGGATTGATAGAATTTCCACGAGTGAAAGTTTTCAATGACAAAGGGTTTTTTAGGTCACAAGTGTTTCACTAAACTGTAAAGCAATGCAGATGTAATGTATTTAATTTGTATAGTGATACCTATATCAAATCATTTATTTCAGAGATATCATCACCTCCGTTTCCATCGCTACAGCGATTTGTTGTACCCTCACTATATTATTAATCAGAGATATGTAATGGTCATTCATTCGCATTCCAACCACCACACACATCACATTGCGGCAGATTTTAGGTTTTTAGAGTTGATGTAATTAGGAGGGATAAAAATAAATATTCCTGTTTGTTATTCCAAACCAATCACCTGTTATTTCCTTGTTATTTAATCAACTCTATATTAATAGCCACAACTTAAATATAACACTATTTTATATATTTTGGTAACCAGTAAAATTGTTTTAACCAGTGTGCCACAGTCAAATTTAACCTGTTTATACCAAGTTGAAAAATATCACTAGATTGCACGATGATTAAAGGTTGGCGAAACCTTTGCAGCTCAATGCACTTACCGGTAGTATTGGTGTACAGGGCTGTTCAAGCTGACATTCAAAATAACATTGTTTTCAGAAATAAATTTGCAAACACAACCGTTCTCTCCTCAACCACTCGAGGATAAGTCAAGTAGACGTCAACCTTCCCTGAACCAACAAGTAGCTGGAAATATGACCCTTCATATTGATACACCAGGGATATTAAATGTAGGCTGCAGGTGGAGCCTGAGAGCTCTGTTGATAAAGGCCCAGCTGTCAAAACCCACTGCCAGCCTTAAAACCTCAACTATGCACACTCCCTGATGCCTGGGTTTGTGTGGTTGGGGGGCACTTTGGTCTTGAAACAGTACACTCACAGAAACTTCATTTTGTGCCAAGAAGTAGATCATAATTATTGTCTCTTTTTTTCTTTTTTGAATCATAAAGATGGCTAAAATGTTTGAATATCATACATTCTGATTCAAGTAAAATAACGAAAACCTACCGGACAAGTCATTAAAATTAATGTTGGTGGAGAGAAAACCCTCTTTATGTAACCATCCTTCTAAAATGCATAATGTCACTCTACTTCCTGTCGAGAAGATAAAGTCCTTAATCTTTTTTATTTCATACAAATTGTCCCTCAGTCATTAGACTTATCTTAAACGCCTGTGTCCAATCATATGTATTGTTACAGTTATGTGTATTTTTAAAAGATGCATCTTTTGCTGAAAACAACTTTTCACCTTTGTTATTGAGTTACGCAACTGGTACAAATCAAAGAGGCAGTAACCCCCTTGTTCCTGAAGCCACTACACGTGGCTTCATCGCCCAGTTTACAAAGGATCTCCATTGCTTTAGGGAACATCCTGAATCCAGTTGATCTCATGTGACATCATACTGAAAGAGCCATTTTTCTCTTGGGGAGCCTTAAAATCGGGTCGAGGTTATTAGATTATAACTTAAATTGAATGCTTCATTTCATAGAGATTCGGCGTGAATTTGAGTACTGAACAATATAACACCGAAATCGTATTGGCTTCATAGAATGTTACATTATTACTATTGTCTAGGCGTAAAGTGTTCCAAACTATTGTCGCTCCCCATCCTCCTTACTCTCAATACCTCCATGAACAGGATGCTAAAAGCCTTGGAGAGTTACTTGTGCTTCATAGAAAGGGTTACTTTATTGATCCCTTTACAATAACTTCTTTGTGGACGCATTCACAATAATTCCTGTTCTCCCCTTGAACATAAGTGATTAAGCTCATTTGCAACATTATAAAGGGTATTCTACATTCATGATACCCACACCTATATTCAATACAAGTCCAAATAAATAGAGGATAATATGTCTATACACAGACTACGGCATCCACACTAGCCATACCACAAGCCACAGATTCCGTGATTGCAATGACTCAACCCTAGCATCTCACAATCATGTGGTACAATTTCACAGCCAGATATGTGTATTGTCTGCTTATTGTAACCCAACTAACTATTCAGAGCGTGGAGTGCAACGCCCTACATTGATGAAGAAGCCCACGAACGAAACCAATCCGAGGATCGAGTGTTAATCAAGTTACTGCATGCAGGGATATAGCCATTTTGAATATGTTGATCTTATACCATACACATTGTACAACGAGCGCTATTCCAATGCAACAAGGGGCCTTCCATTAAGTACGTGCGCACCAGGGGGGGGGGGGTCTGACATTTTTGAAAATTTACGTATGTTCCTGTATACATCCAATGCATATTTTAGCCAAAGGGGGGGGGGGGATCTAAAAAAATTAATTTTGCGTACGTACTAAATGGAAGGCCCCCAATGTTTTCTTACAAACTTGCTCTAAAGCTAACCTGCTCCTAAAGACATGCCTTACTCCGGAGCCGGCTTTACAAGTGTCGAGCCTTGGAAGAGACACCTGAATTGAGCTGATTATTACTTTGTTGGACCCGTGATAAGCTGCACATCCAAACTGACTTTCCAAGGGTTTTCGAAAAGGGCATAGTGCTCACAAGGCTAAAGGACCTGCAAAGTATCTCATCTCATTGAACATTCTGCGATACTAGATTGCTCACATAACAAAGGCATAGCATAAAAACAAAGATTCGCTAGTTTCCTTCTTTAAGAAGGTCTAAGGTGAGGAGATGTGTCACTTTAGAAGCCTTACATGTACAGTCACTGTCCCAGGAGTTGCTGTATATGTACACTCACAGGTCCACGAGGTGCCGGACATGTACACTCAAAGCCTTGTCGGCACCTTGAACGCCATCTGAATATCCTCACTCCTTTACCCCATCCTACCCTGTTGTACACGTAAGCTGAACCATATATATACATACATACATACATACATACATACATACATACATACATACATACATACATACATACATACATACATACATACATACATATATACGAAATAAGGGATATGTTTTACAGTGGCGGATCCGGGGGGGGGGGGGGGCAAACGGGACAATTGCCCTCCCCCCCCCCCCCCCGACCAAAGGTAGAAAATTTTGGGATGTTAAAATTGGGAAATCTGTGTAAAAAATGGTGTTTGTATTTTTCATTTTTATAAGTGGGGTTAGGGTTTGCCCCACTAGAGCAGTGACTCTGGACCCCCCCCCCCCCCCCCTGTTTTATAGAGAAAACGTTAGAGCATAAAACTCATTGTGTTTACCAAAGAAATCTAATGTTTTGTACTTGACATGCTACATAGTGCTAATAGGTCATTGACCTTATTACCAGCCATGTGGGCAGGCATTGCCCCTCCCTTCCAACAAAAAGGCCTGCATCCTGTGAAGATGAGAACGGTTGATGGAAGGGTATACTACACACTCGGATAAATAGTCCATGGTCACGTGACCAAACCACTGTGGGAATACCAGGGATCTCAATCCTTGTGCCCACTACGTGTACATCAATGTGTTCCTCAAACATGAGGGGTCTAGACCCTTAAATTTGGCAAGGTGACAGCTTTTTTTCCCAAAAATTCGACACATGACATGGGCCTAAATCTATCGATTATCGATATGACATGGAGGCTTAAAATCATATTGACTTGCGTCATGAATATTTCTAAATTCGATTTGCAATATCGGGATAAATGAGAGAAGAGGACATGAGATAGTAGCAGTAAAGAAAATGGATATGTACCATTGGTACCCCCTAACCAGGCCCCCATATTGCAGATTGTGTGTGTGAACCTAAGCTCCAGCTGTACTGCAATATGTCGAGAAGTCTGCAAATGTCTATGAGTGTTATCCCTCTGGCACTTGATCTATTGTATTTAAAAAAAGCCATGAATTTCTGAAGATATGTCGTGTCATTCACGTTAAGATTTGAATTGTTGTTGTATTGGTGATTTATATCCACGTATGTTACCCGGCTTACTTGTAATAGAGAAACTTAGTGTTTTCCTTGTTACCCATCTGAAAAATACATATAGTGCCATGAAGCTTCCGTATTATAGGTGTCTGATCTCTGGCAGGTATCATTGCCTTATTGCATTGCATTGCTAAATTGTATTAACAGTATCATCAAATTGATGAATTACTAACAATATAATTCCTACTTTTTGTAACCTTGACACTGTCGTGATTAGAGTTATATAAAGATAAATAAATTTGGTTATTTAAGCATAATTAGGGAGTTTTAGAAACAACGACTCCATAAAGTTATTTATTCACAGTCATAGACTACACCTTCAGAATTAGGGACACATTTTGAGGTTATTATTAAAGATACGGAGGTGGTTCATATACACATTATCATTAATTGCTATTCAATTTTGATTTAAATGAACGTTGAGATACAAGATTCGTTATGTTTAAATTACGTGATGCTCTTGGGTTTGGGTGTCTGAATCTACCTATATTCTTTGAGCCATCCCTATCTGAGGCAATTGTTTGTGTCCCATGTGATTCCATGTATCTTACGGTAAACAACGCAACCACCCAATTCTTTTATCACGCTTCATGGGATTGATTCTAAGGGCTTCTGGATATTCCAAGCAGAACAGACAAACCAATAGGCTTTGGTCCTTTCTGATCCCCACAATTCCTTTTATGTGCTTTCTACAAGCGCCAAGGGGATTTATATGCCTCACTGGATACTATTCAGCGGAGCAAGTGGATTATAGAGATAAATGCTCTCGGAGAACAAGAGATGAGCTCCCAAATCCAGACCGACTGTTTACAAGCTGGTAATCAATCCGCTGTAATGACGTCACTTAATCATTCTGCCCCAGATCAATTGCGCATGCGCATCCATCAACTGAGTGAAGCATATGAAACACTAGCCAATTTTGACTATTGGCGCTGCGGTGATGTATTTCCTTTACTCAAATATGGTAAAGTAACAAACCCTGATGTGATTAGAAAGGGTGTTTTTTTTTATGTGTGTTGCCTTTAATTGTATTACATTGCTGAGTTTGACCCACAGAGATGTTCACCATACAGTTGATGTAAACTTGATTCATTTTTCACCCTCCCCTTATCTGCACTTATCTGTATAGTTATTCACAGGATTGAAAGTACAAGAAGGTACACACACTTAAGCAATAAACTAATAAACATATATAAATTATATTGTGAGATTATCCTAGGGTTGACCAAAACCTTCACGAATATAAGTGAATTTCATGAATATCAGAATGAAACTAAAATTTACTTTTATAAAGAACATAATGCTTTTGATAACAAAAAAAATGAAAATATTGAAAAATGTTTGGTGTAATGAGTTCACATGATGAATGTCAAATTCACAAAATACTTTTGGTTGCCACTCCAGCTTTTCTTCTGAGAGATCTTTTACAGAATGTGACCCAGTGTCGTTTGGTTGAATACCAGCAAAAGAGACCAATTTTGTCTGGCCATTGTGTATAGTGATCTATTGACTCCTCGTGATTAGATAACACCAGTCCGGGGTATATTGTAACCTAATTGTAAAGTTGCCTTCATGGAATCATGCTTCTTTATAGCGAACTGTACTGCCATAGGTCCCTTTATGCTGCTTGTAAATTGCCCGTGCTTTTTGATATACGGCATCTTGGAACGCAATAGAAAGAGTACCATGTCCCCTTTATCATAGTTAGGAACCGAGCTCTTGGTTACTCATTCCATGAAGACTGTACGAATAGACCTTGGTTAGACATTCATATAAAATGGAACTTTAGATGTGTGTTTACTAAAACTATGTAGCTTTCTTATTTTCTTTACGTTTGTTTCGTTTTGTTGTAGAATTGTGCAGTGAGTCATATTTCTCCCTTAACTATTGAGTTTATCCTAGAGCATTGTTTTCCATTTAAAAACATGATTTACATGGCAATATTTATTTACACATAGAGTAGAGAGTTTACTCTACTCATTGTTCTTAGCTTCTTTTCGAATTCCAGTGTTGCATATCCGAGTATGATAAAACTCAATGTATACTTGCTAACCGTGTTGTTTTCAGAATAGATAATAGAATAAAATAACGATAAACACACTCAACTTCCGGATTTCTTCTGAAAAGTGATTATCTAATGTAAATTTCTCCAGACTTTCTATTCAAAGCAAACTTTAACATGAAATAGGAACATTAATGCAGTAGACAATTCAAATGAGTGAGTTGCGTGTTTTTACATCATTTCAGCAAGAATGCAATTAGAGGGGGTAAACATGCTGACTACGTTTACCTATAGATTTATATTTTGAAGTTTGAAAAACGAGGTATTTTGACCGCACCAATTATTTTGTTTCCCATCAAAATTAGATAAGTCTACATTGATTGATCTTTGATAGATAACCTGATCTATGAATTTCATTATAAATCAGCTTAAATACATTTCCTCACTGAACGTTACCAAGATTTGCCAGCTGCAGGATCCAAGAAAGTGAGGGATATCGATGGCAAAAGAATGTGCCCTTGTTTTATGTGCACTGAAAAGCATCCATCTTTGTGGTTTTCCCGGCATCAGTCAGATGCAAATTAGGAGTGTGGGGGGGGGGGGGGCAGTAGGCTACCCCCTCCATCACAATTAACGCCCTCCTAAACCCCATTGTGATTAGCCCCAAAACCACACAAGGCCCAATGAGATTGACAAAAGAGTGGCAATAAGGGTCACATTAATGGTATTTTCTGTAACAGGTTTACCCGTGGTTTTGTCATTTTGGAAAATGTAGGCATAAGTTCTCTTTTTATCTGTAATACTTGTTGGCAAAAAGGACGGTACATTAAACTGTAATCCTTTTTATTTACTCTGTCTGTGCCCACTTACATCAGTTGTTTCCTTACCTAAATTAGTGGCTATATATTTACCATCACATTAATAATTATAGTCTTAAGTGTAGACACAAAAATGGTGTGTAGCGATAGAAACAAATACATATTAGTGTAATCCCTATTACGACACAACACGACTCATATTATTTCTCCTTGTTTGAAAACCAAATGGAAATTCGCAGCCCTAACAACAGCAAAGATATTTCAATTTTTGTTTAGCTTGTTGGCAAAGTTTCTACTTCACTATGAACCTGAAGTAGCCATGTACAATTCATTTCATTTAAACCATGCAAAGCCCAGACCCATTCTGCAATGCCATAAACTAAAATAAGGTCCGGTTTGATCTCTCGTATCTCCCTTTATCGCCCCCAGGGGCCTCACAACTTGTACTACTAGTGGTCTCCTCCAGGAGCTGGGACAAAGTGGAGCTAACCCTAATGACTCCTGGGTTTCTGGGCACTTGATTTGCCTGGCTCTTAGGTACCCTTAAGTTTGAGGGACTTGGTGAGTTCTTGGATCAGTTTTCGTTGGACACAACCAGCCACTGCCATTGGGAAATATTGCATGGCAGTTGTGATATTTATTAATTTTGTTATGCATGTTCAAAGCCATTATTATTATTTTAATATCAACGTACTTATTACATATCCCACTGTAACTGGTTTGTTTTCATTTCTAACAATAGGTTTTTGATTCTAAGGTTTATGAAAACGTGTGCAAACTACTCAATAATGTATTTTGTATCAGCCATATCACCGGTAATAGCATTTTTGGCACTTAAAGTTACAATACATATCAAATGACTTACCTAATTTGTTTCTATAGTGCATATTAAGGCAGCGGTTCCGAGAATAAACCAGAAATGACGAGCGGGTACTGCGTCACGGTTGACTGGCTTGATCATCCAATCACCAGTGGAAAGGTCACATTGTCGCAAATGGGCAAAGACTGTCAAGGTGGTTTCAACATCGACAACAAGTGCAGCGTAAGGTGGCCTGCCCGACTCAAAGAGACACTTTTCTGCCTTGATATACTCAGGGACGGATCCAGAAATTTCAAAAGTGGAGGGGGGGCTCATATAAATGAATGAGGCACCCCATCCCTTGGCCTAAATTTCACATTTAAAAAAAAATCTAAATTTGGTAAAAATTAGGGGGGGGGGCGCATGCCTCAGCCCCCCCCCCCCCCCTATAAATCCGTCTCTGAACTTTGAAATAGGTAACATTTCTCCCACCTTCTGCTGTAGAAACTGAAGTATCTTCGCCGGTGCATTGTGTTATTCAAATGAATAGGACGCTGTATTACTTGAAATGGGAACAATAGTCAATGCACATTCCTTCCACCAACTCCTTCAAAGTAATAGCCATGATGATCTATGACGCAAATTATGTTTCACCCATTCGTTGAATTCAATGTTTTGAACGTACCATTTGCACACGTAATTGTGAAAATGAAACGTCTCTGCACTGCCACGTTACTATGTTGTCTCTTAGTATCTCGTATAATTCGATTCCATATCCATACATAAGTCCTGTGTATTTCCTTTAATTGCTGATTCACACCCCTCAATGTTGGAACGACGGTGTTAACTCACCAAGTGGTCACGGTTCAGATCCAGAAAAGGTATCTTGTTTTGATTGTTCACCGATTGGCATTGTCCGACCTTTCAGTCGATGATCCATGGCAATTCAACTATTTTAAGCAAGACCAACCAAACACAAACAGACGAATTTTAGCAAGTTTGTATTTGAAGGTTTGTAATTTAGAGCTTGAAATGGGACAAACAAAGAAACTAAAGGAAAAGTTTGTTTTTGCATACGTTTGTAGGCCTACATATCAAACTTTAATCTATTATGCGTGACCGCAATAGAATTCTTTTAAATATCCTATTCTGCCAGTAGTGTTAGGGTATGGCCCTGGAGATAGCAAAAGGTTTATCAGGGAATTTTTTTCCTTTGTGTCGGGCAATCCCTCAACCGGTTCCGTAGTGTAGTGGTTATCACGTTCGCCTAACACGCGAAAGGTCCTGGGTTCGAAACCCGGCGGAACCTACTTATTGTCGACAAAAAATATGTTTGGTAATGGTATTTGTGGTCTAAGTAGAGCCAAGGCTGGGGCCCATAGGCACGAGGTACGATTCTCTCATGCTCGAAATTGCGACTGAAGGTAAACCAGCATTATTGCTTTGAAAGCTTAATACGAGAATATTCCATATCACACACCATTAATTAAATGGATCCATCCTATGCACTCTCATTATTTGATATAGGCCTAACACATATTAAATACCTCTTCTACTTCTTACTTGTATCTTTCATTTACTTAATTATTATGTCAATAAAACAAATTCAATGATCACCCAGCGTCGCCATGCAGTAGGCCCCTATTCAATCTTCAACTGCTATCTGTTACATATTTATAGGCCTTGGGCCTATCATGTAGTAGGCCCCTGAGCCCAGTTTTACTTGAAGAAATATTAACACTGGCTGTGTTTTTATTATTTCCTTAAGTCTTTTTTGCCTGTTTTTCCTTGTGTTTTTAACAGATTTCTTGTTATGAGAGAATTAATAGATGTTCAGAGCAATCAGTGTAAAATGATACCAATCAGAACCTGCGCATTTGTCAGGTATCCCGTGGCGGCTCCAAAAATAGGCCTGCAGCATCGGGCTTTGAATGTCAGCATAATTTGATCTTTTAAATAATGTGTCATACACCTATGCATCCTCCTCATATCTATAACCCCCTCCTGTCCGACCTGTTATTTAACATTGGAAACGTCTTGAACTATAATGTATAAATTACATTTTAAAGTATAATTACCGTTGAAGAAGTGAATTTAATTACTAAAGCAAGATTCTGAGCTTGGATCTGTCCCTCATCTCACCGGCAGCCTATCTCATAAGGTATTAAATTTGAGGTCTAGAACTTTAGGGTTAACTTAACTGTTGTTTTTCACGCTACTATTATAAACCTCCTCTCTATTTCCATTAAGCACGCATGAGGTAGGCCTATCAGCGTACGTTTTTATGAAATAGGCCACGTTTTTGGTTGTGAGACAGAGAGGTAATCAATGTAATTGTGCTGCTTGGTTTTGCCCCTCTTTGCTTTGCTCACAAGAAAAAGACCAGCTTCTAGTCACAGAGGACAATCAGTCATCAGGAAAAATAGGGGGTAGGTGGCTCTTAGAGCCCTATCACGATTCAGAGCACATAGACGCTGGGCATATTTATCAACATAGAGCATAAATACAATAGAAACAGCGAGAAGCTGTTTTGGGAGATATACATACCTTAATCTTAGGTCATTGCCCTCTTCAGTCAAGCTGGCGTTATGTTTAGGTCATGAACAGG